>CM072529.1:8765000-9365000 GCA_036898165.1 Silybum marianum | reverse complement strand
AATTAGATAGTGGAGATGCATATACGTTAGGTACTAAATTAGAAGAGCTAAACTTAAAATTTAAACGATGTGAACCTAAAGAATTAACAATCTGATTATTGATTATTTGAATGTAAATAAAAAATTATTCGAATAAAAATATGAAAATTGTTGAGCATCTAGAAGTATATCCAAGTATACAATTTTGTTCTTTTGAGCCATTGGTGAGTTCATTCGGCGAATTAGGAACATAAAATTATTGAAGAGGGAACAACAAATAGAGAAGCAACACTACAAAACAAATGATTTTTTTCCACAAAAATCATCCAGGGAAATTTTTGTGGATGATTAACCATGTATCACGCAGAAAATACCAATAGTTCGATAAGATCCAATGTTTTTCCAGAAAATAGCAGTGGATCAACAAGAGAATCTTTGGGTGATTTGTTATTAATTTGAAATCCACCAACAATTTAGCGAACAACTTTTGTGACGAATAACTTTTTAGCGACATATTTTCTAAAGAAAAGTTCGTAGTCAAAAGTCTTTCATTTAGTAGTGAAATAAGAAAACATATTATATTTGTCTTTTGATATAAATTATAAAGACACTAGGATATGCTATACTTTTAGGTTGATGAAAGACTCTAAACACAAGTAATTAGACCCCACTCCTAACCCACCACCAATCTCATCTTGTGAAGAACATTTATTTAATATCTTTGTTCCTTTTTTGAGAATTCTCCCTTTGTCTTTATTTTGAATTTAGGGTTGGTTGATTATCTCTTAATAGTTTAATTGAAAGTCAACCTCTGAAATGTTAAAAGGTGAACCTTGTTTGGCAAAAAAAGTCTGTTTTTTAATGGTTCTATTGATTGATTATATTTTATTCTAACGAACTCTTTAATGATTGGTTCTAACAAAAAAAGACTTCTTTTTAAGAAAACGAGATAATAGAATTAACCTCTAATCTCTTTTAAACCTTTTTATTTCTTTATTGTTCAGCACAATATTAAACAAATATTAAGTAGAAGAAACATATCCAATCAGTAATCAGACAATTTAAAAATTAGAGTTTATTAATTAAAAAAAACCATATAGTTTAATTTTCTGAATTTGTTTCAAAAGACTACATTTTTTAAAAAATCTGGGTCATTTTTATACAATTTAAAGTTTATGGTCTATTTGCGGTGAATTTTCAAATTACAGTTTTTAAAATTTGTTTTATTATTATTGAAATTTTTTTTGTAGGGCCACCTTAGTTTTTTTTGGCACAAGGCCTCCGAAATACCAGGGCCGGCCCTGATTATTCTGACCACTTAATAATCTTACACCAATAATCCTACACAAAATCATTCAACAATCATCAAACAACCCCTAAATATGGTTGAATAATTACCTTCAACCTCCTCTCCCTCCACCATAAAAAAGAAAGAAAGAAAAAAGTCAGCTTGTTGGGTGTTCAAGTACAAGGTATAATACATGAGAATGAAAACTATGATAATTTAATAACGGTGTTCATAAACGTGAATTCTAACAATTTTATAATTAGGATATCTTTCAGTTAGCTTCCGATATTAGAACAGCTAATCATTGGCTCCATGAAGCCGACATTGAATTTAATAAATATTAGTTGGTATGTTAGTTCCTCTTTCTCTTCTGCTTGTTAGTTCTCTGCACCAAGGGCATGCAAAATATAAAATATTTTCAACTAAATTATAAAATAAGGGAAATAAGAATGATGAGTTGATTGAAAGAATGTCAAAGACTACCAAACAATATCATGATAATAATTCCGGTGACAATCAGGCAATATATGTTTGTGAAAGAGTTTGAAGTTCAAATGTTCAATTATGTTATATATGCTAATGGTGTGCGGTTATATCGATGCATCTTTTCACCTATCATATAATTACTTATATTTGGAGGAGCAAATACATTATTTCTAAATTTATCGTTGCTACTGTGAATTATAATAATTTTAAATATATGCTAATTAATGGCGTGTGGTTAGATTTCGTCATGACAAATTTCTTCATAAAATATGAAGCATATTCTTCATCATTTCAATAATTTAAAATACATAAATATAAAAAAAATTGTATGGAATCAATCATGTTTTGATATAGAATTTAGTAATTCATAGTTACATTATACCGTAAGTAAGAAAACTAATCTGAAGCCAAAAAAAATAATAAATGCAGGAGAACAAGTGCTACTACTATAGGGATAAAGATTTACCGGATACAAACATCCATTTTTACTAGTTTTACTGTTAAGACACATACATATAAAAATACTTGTGACGATAAAGCTTATAAATATACCGATATATGCCTACGCACAACCACTTTATACATTTTTTTTCGAATGACAAGTATAGAATAAACCAACAAAAAAACAACAAACAAAAACACATCCATGTTCTACGAAGGCATTAGGCATAGGAAAGAGAGAGACAACAAATCCAAGCCAAGCAAAAACCTCACACACGGGGCTACTGATGCATACATGTTGATAAAAGATAATGATTTTAAAAATTTATCCTATAAATTGAAAAGAGAAAACAAGAAGTTGGTAGTTTTACATCCATGGTTGGTACTTGGTAATAAAATAACAGACAAGAAAAACTGAAAGTTTGAAATTTAAATTGACGATTAAACGAGATCAAAGATGAATCCTCTTATTATTCTATTCTATTGTTATAAAAATGGGAGAGGATATTTCATGGCTGTTAATAAATTGGGAGGAATTCGTATATCATTGAAGTTGACTAATTGCATTCTCAAATTCAAAGACCCCCAACTATTATTTAAAGGCACCATCGCCAACACTAAATCACACACAAAAACCAAATAAGTTCACAAGAAGAGCACAAGAAAACAAACATATGGACCATTCAGCTTCCCTCTTTTATCGTCACCTCCTCTTCTTCTTTCTTCTCCTCCTTCTTCAAGCCCCACCATGTCCTGCTGCTGGTGGATCGTGGTCGGTCCTCCTCCCAAGCATCGGCATCTCTGCCATGCACATGCAGCTACTTCCCAACGACCGTGTTGTCATGTATGACCGCACCGATTTTGGAATCTCCAATATCTCTCTTCCCGGTGGCAAATGCCGTCCCAACTCAACCGACTGCTCTGCTCACTCCGTCGAGTATGATATTGCATCCAATTCCATACGTCCACTTATGGTACTAACTAACGTCTGGTGTTCCTCGGGAACTTTAATGCCCGATGGAAGATTAGTCCAAACTGGTGGGTGGGATGATGGTTATCGTGTTGTCCGAATTTATAAATCTTGTGATTCTTGCGATTGGCAAGAGATACCAAAGGGCTTGAATCAACAAAGATGGTATGCCACCAATCATATATTGCCCGATGGCAGGCAAATTATCATTGGTGGTCGCCAAGCATTTAACTACGAGTTCTACCCGAAGATGTCGACCACTGAGAATTCACCTAGTTTTCCGTTTCTGGTGCAAACTAACGACCCTAACGTGGAGAATAATTTATACCCATTTGTATTTCTCAATCCTGATGGAAATCTGTTCGTGTTTGCCAATAATCGTGCTATTTTATGGGACTACTCCAAGAACCAAGTTCTCAAGACTTACCCAACGATGCCCGATGGTCAACCAAGGAATTACCCAAGTACAGGCTCCGCAGTACTACTCCCTTTGCGGATAAAGAACGGGACCATAAATGCAGTTGAAGTCTTGGTTTGTGGGGGTGCACCAAAAGGAGCATTTGTTAACGCAAATAATGGGAAGTTTGACGGAGCCTTGGATACTTGCGGCCGCATCAAAATATCGGACCTTAACCCTCAATGGGTCATGGAGACCATGCCTATGGCTCGAGTCATGGGTGATATGTTGTTGCTCCCCAATGGCCATGTTTTAATCATCAATGGCGTATCCGCTGGGGTAGCAGGGTGGGAACTTGGAAGGAACCCGGTTCTCAGCCCCGTAGTTTACCAACCAGATAACCAAGTAGGGTCACGATTCGAGGTCCAGAATCCAAGCACAAAACCCAGAGTTTACCATTCCACAGCGGTTTTACTACGAGATGGACGTGTTCTTATTGGTGGCAGTAACCCGCACGATAAATATGAATTCACAAACGTCCTTTATCCCTACCGAACCGAGTTTGGAGGCGTTTTCTCCATCTTATTTGGATTCAAGCTCATCCGGTTTACGCCCGAGAATAATCTTGCACCGTAAGAAACACTAAAATTCGATACGGGAGCCAGTTGGTTATCGTATTTACCGTGTCAGGCATTGTGGATCCAAGCTCAGTCTCTGTGACAATGGTGGCACCTTCATTCAACACACATTCATTTTCGATGAATCAAAGATTACTGGTACTTGATGGTGGGGTGGCTAACAAGATTCTTGGAAACTCAAGGTACCAAGTTGTTGTGACGACACCGCCTTCCGGTAACATTGCTCCGGCAGGGAATTATCTTCTATTTGTGGTTCACAAGGAGATCCCAAGTCCGGGTGTTTGGGTTCAAATACAGTCATAATATAAATGTTCACATCATTAATTATCAATTTTTTGCTTTGTTGTGGTCATCTTCAATTATACACTCCGGCCCGATCTGGACGCTTTATAGGGTCCTTGACTTATGCAAAAAACAAGGGGATTCGATAAATGCAAAAATAATAATTGTATTATAAAATTATGTAGTATTGCATTTTTATTAATTGCAGTATAATTTTATGTTTATTTCTAACAAAAAGTGAATCGGATAATCAATGATATATGAATGATAGGGAAGATTTATCAGGGTTTTCTAGACGATATGACAAATGAGGATGAGTGAGAATCGGGAATAAAAGATGATTTATTGAGATCATTAAGAACAAATAATTAATAAGTTTTGTGTCTATTTTATAAATTAAATTTTTTGAACTACTTGTATAAACTAAAAAATTGGTACCTTCTATTTTTAGGCCTAGGACGCCCACCCATCCCTCCTTCCCCGAAGATGTCCTTGTTTACAGTTATTTAATTAATTGGATTTCCTTGTAAAATCAAATAAAAGTTCATATGTGAAGATTGTTTGATTTGTTATTTTGAATAAAATTTCACAATGAATAAAAGTTTATGTTTTTCAACGTATTCGAATATATTATCTTTTACAAATGTATTTTCTAACAAATGTGTTGTGCATTGTCAAGATAGAGTCTCATTCCATGCTTTATGCTTTGTATACATTGCACTCTAGTTACCGAAAGAATCCATTGATTATTCTCCATTTCTAATTAGTCGTATCTTATCTTGGTAATAATCTACAATGGCCTAAGTCCCAACTACGGCTTGTTCTTAATTGTTCATTTGTGCAAACCAATCTTCATTCAAATCAAACTCCTCTAACCATATATTTGTTGAAGTTTACCACCTCTTCTTATCATTTACTTCCTCCTTCAATCAAATTTGGCAGATCAAACTTCACCTTCTCGATCGAGATCCCATTTCCATCCTTCTTTATGAGCCTATGATTTGGAAGATTATGTTCTTGGCACTAAAAGCTCTCTACCTAATTTGAAACTTCCATCTCATCTTCAAATGGAGCCACTGAAACTAGTCAAACAAGTTAAAGAGTCTATTGGCTTGGATTTGAGGAAAAATACTCGTTTTGGGATTTTGTTCGGCTTTTGAGTTGGTAGCGATGAGTTTTAAAATGTTTGGTGTTAAAAGTTGTTTAAATGTTGAATATTTGTGACTTATTGGTTTAGTCAAGTGATTCGTGAAGCTTATTGGATTGATTCTAACTCAAATGAGTTTTGGGACATTTGTGTGGTTTAAATTGCTCTATGTATAGTTTTGGACGATATGCATTAATCGCATATTTATTTGGAAATGGCATGTTTTAATTGTGTTACCGTATTCAATTGGAGTCATGCAATTTAGATCGTAATGCAATGAATCCATATGCATATCGGTCGGTTTTGTTGGTTTAAAATGGAATAGTTATCCTTGTTTTGTAGCTAGAAATAAGAATAGGGTCATCGAGGGAATTGTGGTGCGGGCTCATTGAGTTGAACATCGACCATCAATCAAGTATGATACTGTAATTTCTAGTGAACAAGCACATCTAGGATCATTGGGGGTCTCGTGTAAGGTATAGACCATAATGGTTGAACTTGATGATGATTGATCCGTGCTTGAGGCTCATTAACATAAATATCGGACTTACTTTTGTGTTATGTCACATTCAATAGAGTCGGGTCTCCCTCATCACCAAAACGTGTGTTTGGGATATAACATTTTTTCAATGTTTTTAAAGTTGTTTTTGGGTACAAAATATACCAATGATTTGATGTTTTGAATGTTGTCTATTATTCATATTTTGGTGCTTTGAGTACTTGAGTTTTATCCATGTTTCGGGTATTTAAATATCAAGCTTTATTCATTTTTTGTATGAGTATTGGGTATTAGTTCCATATTAAAATGGGTGTTTGGTATTAATTTTTCATAAACGAAAATGGTGGTTTTGGAAATATGTTAATATTACAGTAAAAACATTTCATTTAAGAAATTTGTGATTTAATAACATTCTTTCAACGTTTGCATTAAATAAGAAAAGCCTTAAACTCATTAGGGGTTAAAACTAACACTTTTCTTATAGGCATGTGCATCGTGTCATTGTTAGGGGATGGTACTAGAGACAATGTGAAGAGTTGAGTGCTAGTTAGAGGCACGAGAAAGATTTAGCTATTCGTGGACGTCTTCCATTTTTTGAAAATAACAATTATTATTGGGTTTTAGTCACTCGTCCCTAATTTATACTTTGGGTAGGGTTTTGTTTACTAAGTGTTGATGTAAAAAGTTAAGTTTCCATTATAGATAATCATATGTGGACTTTAGAAACAAATTTATTCTTTGTGTTATAAAAATTTAAGGTGCTAGACACTAATTACCATAAATGGGAATCCCTAAAAGACAATGGTGGTATGGTAGATAAAGAAGATAAATTTTTGCAAACAATGCTACAATTACCATAAATGAGTATCATTACAATAAAATGGGTGTTTTAGAACATCCAACTAAATGTGTTCAAAAAGTAATCATATGTAATTATAATGGATCCAATTAGAACCATGCGACCATAAATGAATGTCAAATTGAACTTGGATCAAATCATATCCAAAATTTCAACACACACACACACACACAGATGTATATAGTTGGATTCAAATGAGAAAGTGACCAAATAAGAGAACATCAGAACGAACAAATCCCGTTTTCATGTTTTCTTATTTTGACATCGTTTTTTATTACATTTTCCCTCAATTGGAAATTATGGTCAAGATAAGCGATTAAGGGCCGAGTTTGGTATCGGCTTAATGAACTTATTAAGGGATATAGCTTCTTCGATCTGCCATATAAAGATGTTTGTTAGTGACTTAATGATAAAGGCAATGACTTATTCGCTCAGCTTGATGAGGGGATCTTTATTGAGACAAACGTTCTAATTCCACTTCTACCCGTCCCCTAAAAAATTCGCTCGGCCCTCCCACGTCTAAAGCCTCCAGTCAAAACACTCCCACGGCGAAATCTCTCTCATCATCTCGACCAAACTCCTTGTCGGAATTGTTCCTCTCGTCACCATTGCTCGCTCTCTCAATCTCTCTTCGGCACCACATCTCCCTCCATCGCCAACACCACTAACTACTCACTCCCTCCCTCAACTTCTCGTATGGTTCTTGATTGTTTCTCCATCCTCCTACCCCCTTGGGATAGTTTTTTCTTCAATAAAAGTTGCACCACAACTTCATAATGCTGCTACGAAATTTAGATCTTTTAAGATGGGTGTTTTTTAATTTTTTTGACGGGTTCTTGAGACGGGTTATTTCAATTCTTTTGATGGATTCTTGAGATGGCTTTTGCAAAGAGACTGAGGAACACTAATGGGTTCTGGAGGTGAGTTTTTCTTTAATCTTTTAGATTGGTTCTTTAGGTGGCTTTTTCTTTTTCTTTTGCAAATCGAAGATTGTTGTTTGAACATTGATTGTGGAGTGTGATTGTGGAACATTGGTCTTAGATCCAATGGAAGCTATTGTAAGAAGAGGGTGGATGATTCAATAAAGTAAAAAACAAATATAAGGGTAAAATAGTAATTTTAACGATTAAGATAATTTATTCTGCATAACAAACAAATAACATTTTTATTTATTCATACAAACAACTTTTTTCATAAAGCTAACTTTTTCCATAGAGAACATAATGAAAACCAACCAAACATCCTCTAAGTTAAATGAACTTAGACCAACTTGATAAATATTAATGTGATATCTACTTATTCTTGTATTTTTTGGTTTTCTGGACCTAAGGAAAATATAAATTTTCTACAAACTGACAAAATAACACAAAAATAAGAGAATTTAGTTGATTGAAACTAATCATCAAGGAATGCAATATTAAAACTAAATCATTCAAAGAAAAAAGAAAAATGTAGTAGAAAACTAGAAATCATGTTCTAGTGTGAAACAGTTGAATACTAATATATAAATCGAAAATACTTTTCCTCCTATCCACAAAAACAAACATATAAGTAAAAGAAAATTGTATTATATTATTTGAAGTATGCAGTCTCATATTGGATATTGGTTTATCTACACCTATAAAATTATTATGTACTGTTTTAAGCATGACATTTTTAATATAGAGTGTCGGTTATTTTCGAATGATGCACCTACAATTAAGAAAAGTTAGCGAGTGACATTATATTGTTTAAACAAGGCTGTAGAAACAATAAATTGTTATAAAATTTCTAATTTCAACATAAAAATAGAAACTTAAAAGTTTAAATTTCATCACATTATTGATAAAATTCAAAAATAGAACACAAAAGTAGGAAACTGAGATTGATAAAAAGCGAGGGTATTAATTCATGCCCTACAATTAATTGA
This sequence comes from Silybum marianum, assembly GCA_036898165.1. Classification (NCBI taxonomy): domain Eukaryota; kingdom Viridiplantae; phylum Streptophyta; class Magnoliopsida; order Asterales; family Asteraceae; genus Silybum; species Silybum marianum. The sequence goes on along the minus strand of CM072529.1, from coordinate 9,356,105 downwards.
GGTGGACGGGGCCATTCCTAGGGGTTTTTAATGTCTTGTGCGAAAATGCTTTAAAACAATGTCCCTACATCTATTTTTCAAGCAAATGAAACGACAAAAATGCAATTTTTAAAGGGTTTGTAACCTATTAAACTAGATGTCTCATTCTCACACTGATTTTTTTTTAATTATAATTAAAAAAAATACAAATAGGGGACATAAAATCCAAAACCCCGAATTACAAAATATAGAATGGTAAATGGATAAAACATGGATTAATTAAGGACATGCTTCCTGCTTTTCTATTATTCTAGAATAATAATAATAATAAAAATGATGAAACTTAAAAGGCAAGGATAACTATATTAGTTTTTTACTAAAATAGTAAATTACATTGAAGTTGGTGTCATAGTAATCAAAGAGTAAAACTCAGAAAGTAACAGGTATAAATACTAAAGTCTAAATGTAATGCGGCAATGTCTATTCTTAAAGTAAACAAAAGTATAAAGTACAATGAAAAATTATAAAATTGATAATCTATGCTAATGTGGATTACCTCCAAAAAGCGGATGAAATCGTGAGGTCTTTATTTAATATAGCAATGATAGAGATCTTTGATCGATATTTTGCCAAAAGGTTTCCAGAGATCCAAATCATGCAATTCATGGACCTTAGCCGAGTGAAACCTAATAAACTCTTAAGAAGACTACACAAATACAAACTCATGGTTAGGGATGTTTCAATCTTTTAGAGGTCTTATTACACTTAATTTTTTTGATCACACTACAAAAATAATTAGATAGTGGAGATGCATATACGTTAGGTACTAAATTAGAAGAGCTAAACTTAAAACTTTAAACGATGTGAATCTAAAGAATTAACAATCTGATTATTGATTATTTGAATGCAAATAAAAAATTATTCGAATAAAAATATGAAAATTGTTGAGCATCTAGAAGTATATCCAAGTACACAATTTTGTTCTTTTGAGCCATTGGTGAGTTCATTCGCCGAATTAGGAACATAAAATTATTGAAGAGGGAACAACAAATAGAGAAGCAACACTATAAAACAAATGACTTTCTTCCACAAAAATCATTCAGGGAAATTTTTGTGGATTATTACACATGTATCACGCAGAAAATACCAATAGTTCGATAAGATCCAATGTTTTTCCAGAAATACCAATTGATCAACAAGAGAATCCTTGGGTGATTTGTCATTAATTTGAAATCGACCAACAATTTAGCGAACAACTTTTGTGACGAATCACTTTTTAGCGACAGATTTTCTAAAAAAAGTTCGTAATCAAAAGTCTTTCATTTAGTAGTGAAATAAGAAAACATATTATATTTGTCTTTTGATATAAATTATAAAGACACTAGGATATGCTATAGTTTTACATAGGTTGATGAAAGACTCTAAACACAAGTAATTAGACCCCACTCCTAACCCACCACCAATCTCATCTTGTGAAGAACATTTATTTAATATCTTTGTTTCTTTTTTGAGAAGTCTCCCTGTGTCTTTATTTCGAATTTAGGGTTGTTTGATTATCTCTTACTAGTTTCATTGACAGTAAACCTCTATAATGTTAAAAGGTGAATCTTGTTTGGCAAAAAGAGTCTGCTTTTTAATGGTTCTATTGATTGATTATATTTTATTCTAACGAACTCTTTAATGATTGGTTTTAACAAAAAAAGTCCGCTTTTTAAGAAAACGAGATAATAGAATTAACCTCTAATCTCTTTTCAAACTTTTTATTTCTTTATAGTTCAGCACAATCTTAAACAAATATTAAGTAGAAGAAACATATCCAATCAGTAATCAGACAATCTAAAAATTAGAGTTTATTAATTAAAAAAAAATCGTCTAGTTTAATTTTCTGAATTTGTTTAAGAAGATTACATTTTTTAAAAAATCTGGGTCATTTTTATACAATTTAGAGTTTATGGTCAATTTACGGTAAATTTGTAAATTACAGTTTTTAGAATTTGTTTTATTATTACTGAAAAAAATAATTGTAGGGCCACCTTAGTTTTTTTTGGCACAAGGCCTCCGACATACACTAATTATCTGACCACTTAATAATCCTACACCAATAATTCTACATAAAGTCATTCAACAATCGTAAAACAACCCCCCTAAATGTGGTTGAATAACCTTCAACCTCCTCTCCCTCCACCATAAAAAAAAAAGAAAGAAAAAAGTCAACTTGTTGGGTGTTCAAGTACAAGGTATAATACATGAGAATGAAACTTAAAAGACAAGGAAAACTATCTTAGTTTTTTACTAAAATAGTAAATTACATTGAAGTTGGTGTCATAGTAATCAAAGAGTAAAACTCAGAAAGTAACATGTATAAAGACTAAAGTCTAAATGTAATGCGGCAATGTCTAGGCTTAAAGTAAACAAAAGTATATAGTACAATGATAAATTGTAAAATTCATAAACTATGCTAACGTGGATTACCTCCAAAAAGCGGAAGAAATCGTGAGGTCTTTATTTAATATAGCAATGATAGAGATCTTTGATCGATATTTTGCCAAAAGGTTTCCAGAGATCCAAATCATGCAATTCATGGACCTTAGCCGAGTGAAACCTAATAAACTCTTAAGTGGACTACACAAATACAAACTCATGGTTAGGGATGTTTCAATCTTTTAGAGGTCTTATTACACTTAATTTTTTTGATCACACTACAAAAATAATTAGATAGTGGAGATGCATATACGTTAGGTACTAAATTAGAAGAGCTAAACTTAAAACTTTAAACGATGTGAACCTAAAGAATTAACAATCTGATTATTGATTATTTGAATGTAAATAAAAAATTATTCGAATAAAAATATGAAAATTGTTGAGCATCTAGAAGTATATCCAAGTACACAATTTTGTTCTTTTGAGCCATTGGTGAGTTCATTCGGCGAATTAGGAACATAAAATTATTGAAGAGGGAACAACAAATAGAGAAGCAACACTATAAAACAAATGACTTTCTTCCACAAAAATCATTCAGGGAAATTTTTGTGGATTATTACACATGTATCACGCAGAAAATACCAATAGTTCGATAAGATCCAATGTTTTTCCAGAAAATACCAATGGATCGACAAGAGAATCCTTGGGTGATTTGTCATTAATTTGAAATCGACCAACAATTTAGCGAACAACTTTTGTGACGAATCACTTTTTAGCGACAGATTTTCTAAAAAAAGTTCGTAATCAAAAGTCTTTCATTTAGTAGTGAAATAAGAAAACATATTATATTTGTCTTTTGATATAAATTATAAAGACACTAGGATATGCTATACTTTTAGGTTGATGAAAGACTCTAAACACAAGTAATTAGACCCCACTCCTAACCCACCACCAATCTCATCTTGTGAAGAACATTTATTTAATATCTTTGTTCCTTTTTTGAGAATTCTCCCTTTGTCTTTATTTCGAATTTAGGGTTGGTTGATTATCTCTTAATAGTTTAATTGAAAGTCAACCTCTGAAATGTTAAAAGGTAAACCTTGTTTGGCAAAAAAAGTCTGCTTTTTAATGGTTCTATTGATTGGTTATATTTTATTCTAACGAACTCTTTAATGATTGGTTCTAACAAAAAAAGACTTCTTTTTAAGAAAACGAGATAATAGAATTAACCTCTAACCTCTTTTAAAGCTTTTTATTTCTTTATAGTTCAGCACAATCTTAAACAAATATTAAGTAGAAGAAACATATCCAATCAGTAATCAGACAATTTAAAAATTAGAGTTTATTAATTAAAAAAAACCATATAGTTTAATTTTCTGAATTTGTTTCAAAAGACAACATTTTTTAAAAAATCTGGGTCATTTTTATACAATTTAAAGTTTATGGTCAATTTGCGGTGAATTTTCAAATTACAGTTTTTAAAATTTATTTTATTATTATTGAAAAAAAATTTGTAGGGCCACCTTAGTTTTTTTTGGCACAAGGCCTCCGAAATACCAGGGCCGGCCCTGATTATTCTGACCACTTAATAATCTTACACCAATAATCCTACACAAAATCATTCAACAATCATCAAACAACCCCTAAATGTGGTTGAATAATTACCTTCAACCTCCTCTCCCTCCACCATAAAAAAGAAAGAAAGAAAAAAGTCAGCTTGTTGGGTGTTCAAGTACAAGGTATAATACATGAGAATGAAAACTATGATAATTTAATAACGGTGTTCATAAACGTGAATTCTAACAATTTTATAATTAGGATATCTTTCAGTTAGCTTCCGATATTAGAACAGCTAATCATTGGCTCCATGAAGCCGACATTGAATTTAATAAATATTAGTTGGTATGTTAGTTCCTCTTTCTCTTCTGCTTGTTAGTTCTCTGCACCAAGGGCATGCAAAATATCAAATATTTTCAACTAAATTATAAAATAAGGGAAATAAGAATGATGAGTTGATTGAAAGAATGTCAAAGACTACCAAACAATATCATGATAATAATTCCGGTGACAATCAGGCAATATATGTTTGTGAAAGAGTTTGAAGTTCAAATGTTCAATTATGTTATATATGCTAATGGTGTGCGGTTATATCGATGCATCTTTTCACCTATCATATAATTACTTATATTTGGAGGAGCAAATACATTATTTCTAAATTTATCGTTGCTAATGTGAATTATAATAATTTTAAATATATGCTAATTAATGGCGTGTGGTTAGATTTCGTCATGACAAATTTCTTCATAAAATATGAAGCATATTCTTCATCATTTCAATAATTTAAAATACATAAATATAAAAAAAATTGCATGGAATCAATCATGTTTTGATATAGAATTTAGTAATTCATAGTTACATTATACCGTAAGTAAGAAAAGTAATCTGAAGCCAAAAAATAAATAATAAATGCAGGAGAACAAGTGCTACTACTATAGGGATAAAGAATTACCGGATACAAACATGCATTTTTACTAGTTTTACCTGTTAAGACACATACATATAAAAATACTTGTGACGATAAAGCTTATAAATATACCGATATATGCCTACGCACAACCACTTTATACATTTTTTCGAATGACAAGTATAGAATAAACCAACAAAAAAACAACAAACAAAAACACATCCATGTTCTAGGAAGGCATTAGGCATAGGAAAGAGAGAGACAACAAATCCAAGCCAAGCAAAAACCTCACACACGGGGCTACCGATGCATACATGTTGATAAAAGATAATGATTTTAAAAATTTATCCTATAAATTGAAAAGAGAAAACAAGAAGTTGGTAGTTTTACATCCATGGTTGGTACTTGGTAATAAAATAACAGACAAGAAAAACTGAAAGTTTGAAATTTAAATTGACGATTAAACGAGATCAAAGATGAATCCTCTTATTATTCTATTCTATTGTTATAAAAATGGGAGAGGATATTTCATGGCTGTTAATAAATTGGGAGGAATTCGTATATCATTGAAGTTGACTAATTGCATTCTCAAATTCAAAGACCCCCAACTATTATTTAAAGGCACCATCGCCAACACTAAATCACACACAAAAACCAAATAAGTTCACAAGAAGAGCACAAGAAAACAAACATATGGACCATTCAGCTTCCCTCTTTTATCGTCACCTCCTCTTCTTCTTTCTTCTCCTCCTTCTTCAAGCCCCACCATGTCCTCGCTGCCGGTGGATCGTGGTCGGTCCTCCTCCCAAGCATCGGCATCTCTGCCATGCACATGCAGCTACTTCCCAACGACCGTGTTGTCATGTATGACCGCACCGATTTTGGAATCTCCAATATCTCTCTTCCCGGTGGCAAATGCCGTCCCAACTCAACCGACTGCTCTGCTCACTCCGTCGAGTATGATATTGCATCCAATTCCATACGTCCACTTATGGTACTAACTAACGTCTGGTGTTCCTCGGGAACTTTAATGCCCGATGGAAGATTAGTCCAAACTGGTGGGTGGGATGATGGTTATCGTGTTGTCCGAATTTATAAATCTTGTGATTCTTGCGATTGGCAAGAGATACCAAAGGGCTTGAATCAACAAAGATGGTATGCCACCAATCATATATTGCCCGATGGCAGGCAAATTATCATTGGTGGTCGCCAAGCATTTAACTACGAGTTCTACCCGAAGATGTCGACCACTGAGAATTCACCTAGTTTTCCGTTTCTGGTGCAAACTAACGACCCTAACGTGGAGAATAATTTATACCCATTTGTATTTCTCAATCCTGATGGAAATCTGTTCGTGTTTGCCAATAATCGTGCTATTTTATGGGACTACTCCAAGAACCAAGTTCTCAAGACTTACCCAACGATGCCCGATGGTCAACCAAGGAATTACCCAAGTACAGGCTCCGCAGTACTACTCCCTTTGCGGATAAAGAACGGGACCATAAATGCAGTTGAAGTCTTGGTTTGTGGGGGTGCACCAAAAGGAGCATTTGTTAACGCAAATAATGGGAAGTTTGACGGAGCCTTGGATACTTGCGGCCGCATCAAAATATCGGACCTTAACCCTCAATGGGTCATGGAGACCATGCCTATGGCTCGAGTCATGGGTGATATGTTGTTGCTCCCCAATGGCCATGTTTTAATCATCAATGGCGTATCCCATTTGGGGTAGCAGGGTGGGAACTTGGAAGGAACCCGGTTCTCAGCCCCGTAGTTTACCAACCAGATAACCAAGTAGGGTCACGATTCGAGGTCCAGAATCCAAGCACAAAACCCAGAGTTTACCATTCCACAGCGGTTTTACTACGAGATGGACGTGTTCTTATTGGTGGCAGTAACCCGCACGATAAATATGAATTCACAAACGTCCTTTATCCTACTGAACTGAGTTTGGAGGCGTTTTCTCCATCTTATTTGGATTCAAGCTCATCTGGTTTACGCCCGAGAATAATCTTGCCTGTAAGAAACACTAAAATTCGATACGGGAGCCAGTTGGTTATCGTATTTACCGTGTCAGGCATTGTGGATCCAAGCTCAGTCTCTGTGACAATGGTGGCACCTTCATTCAACACACATTCATTTTCGATGAATCAAAGATTACTGGTACTTGATGGTGGGGTGGCTAACAAGATTCTTGGAAACTCAAGGTACCAAGTTGTTGTGACGACACCGCCTTCCGGTAACATTGCTCCGGCAGGGAATTATCTTCTATTTGTGGTTCACAAGGAGATCCCAAGTCCGGGTGTTTGGGTTCAAATACAGTCATAATATAAATGTTCACATCATTAATTATCAATTTTTTGCTTTGTTGTGGTCATCTTCAATTATACACTCCGGCCCGATCCGGACGCTTTATAGGGTCCTTGACTTATGCAAAAAACAAGGGGATTCGATAAATGCAAAAATAATAATTGTATTATAAAATTATGTAGTATTGCATTTTTATTAATTGCAGTATAATTTTATGTTTATTTCTAACAAAAAGTGAATCGGATAATCAATGATATATGAATGATAGGGAAGATTTATCAGGGTTTTCTAGACGATATGACAAATGAGGATGAGTGAGAATCGGGAATAAAAGATGATTTATTGAGATCATTAAGAACAAATAATTAATAAGTTTTGTGTCTATTTTATAAATTAAATTTTTTGAACTACTTGTATAAACTAAAAAATTGGTACCTTCTATTTTTAGGCCTAGGACGCCCACCCATCCCTCCTTCCCCGAAGATGTCCTTGTTTACAGTTATTTAATTAATTGGATTTCCTTGTAAAATCAAATAAAAGTTCATATGTGAAGATTGTTTGATTTGTTATTTTGAATAAAATTTCACAACGAATAAAAGTTTATGTTTTTCAACGTATTCGAATATATTATCTTTTACAAATGTATTTTCTAACAAATGTGTTGTGCATTGTCAAGATAGAGTCTCATTCCATGCTTTATGCTTTGTATACATTGCACTCTAGTTACCGAAAGAATCCATTGATTATTCTCCATTTCTAATTAGTCGTATCTTATCTTGGTAATAATCTACAATGGCCTAAGTCCCAACTACGGCTTGTTCTTAATTGTTCATTTGTGCAAACCAATCTTCATTCAAATCAAACTCCTCTAACCATATATTTGTTGAAGTTTACCACCTCTTCTTATCATTTACTTCCTCCTTCAATCAAATTTGGCAGATCAAACTTCACCTTCTCGATCGAGATCCCATTTCCATCCTTCTTTATGAGCCTATGATTTGGAAGATTATGTTCTTGGCACTAAAAGCTCTCTACCTAATTTGAAACTTCCATCTCATCTTCAAATGGAGCCACTGAAACTAGTCAAACAAGTTAAAGAGTCTATTGGCTTGGATTTGAGGAAAAATACTCGTTTTGGGATTTTGTTCGGCTTTTGAGTTGGTAGCGATGAGTTTTAAAATGTTTGGTGTTAAAAGTTGTTTAAATGTTGAATATTTGTGACTTATTGGTTTAGTCAAGTGATTCGTGAAGCTTATTGGATTGATTCTAACTCAAATGAGTTTTGGGACATTTGTGTGGTTTAAATTGCTCTATGTATAGTTTTGGACGATATGCATTAATCGCATATTTATTTGGAAATGGCATGTTTTAATTGTGTTACTGATTCAATTGGAGTCATGCAATTTAGACTGTAATGCAATGAATCCATATGCATATCAGTCGGTTTTGTTGGTTTAAAATGGAATAGTTATCCTGTTTTGTAGCTAGAAATAAGAATAGGGTCATCGAGGGAATTGTGGTGCGGGCTCATTGAGTTGAACATCGACCATCAATCAAGTATGATACTGTGTAATTTCTAGTGAACAAGCACATCTAGGATCATTGGGGGTCTCGTGTAAGGTATAGACCATAATGGTTGAACTTGATGATGATTGATCCGTACTGAGGCTCATTAACATAAATATCAGACTTACTTTTGTGTTATGTCACATTCAATAGAGTCGGGTCTCCCTCATCACCAAAACGTGTGTTTGGGATATAACATTTTTTCAATGTTTTTAAAGTTGTTTTTGGGTACAAAATATACCAATGATTTGATGTTTTGAATGTTGTCTATTATTCATATTTTGGTGCTTTGAGTACTTGAGTTTTATCCATGTTTCGGGTATTTAAATATCAAGCTTTATTCATTTTTTGTATGAGTATTGGGTATTAGTTCCATATTAAAATGGGTGTTTGGTATTAATTTTTCATAAACGAAAATGGTGGTTTTGGAAATATGTTAATATTACAGTAAAAACATTTCATTTAAGAAATTTGTGATTTAATAACATTCTTTCAACGTTTGCATTAAATAAGAAAGCTGCTTAAACTCATTAGGGGTTAAAACTAACACTTTTCTTATAGGCATGTGCATCAGGTCATTGTTAGGGGATGGTACTAGAGACAATGTGAAGAGTTGAGTGCTAGTTAGAGGCACGAGAAAGATTTAGCTATTCGTGGACGTCTTCCATTTTTTGAAAATAACAATTATTATTGGGTTTTAGTCACTCGTCCCTAATTTATACTTTGGGTAGGGTTTTGTTTACTAAGTGTTGATGTAAAAAGTTAAGTTTCCATTATAGATAATCATATGTGGACTTTAGAAACAAATTTATTCTTTGTGTTATAAAAATTTAAGGTGCTAGACACTAATTACCATAAATGGGAATCCCTAAAAGACAATGGTGGTATGGTAGATAAAGAAGATAAATTTTTGCAAACAATGCTACAATTACCATAAATGAGTATCATTACAATAAAATGGGTGTTTTAGAACATCCAACTAAATGTGTTCAAAAAGTAATCATATGTAATTATAATGGATCCAATTAGAACCATGCGACCATAAATGAATGTCAAATTGAACTTGGATCAAATCATATCCAAAATTTCAACACACACACACACACACAGATGTATATAGTTGGATTCAAATGAGAAAGTGACCAAATAAGAGAACATCAGAACGAACAAATCCCGTTTTCATGTTTTCTTATTTTGACATCGTTTTTTATTACATTTTCCCTCAATTGGAAATTATGGTCAAGATAACTGATTAAGGGCCAGTTTGGTATCGGCTTAATGAACTTATTAAGGGATATAGCTTCTTCGATCTCGCCATATAAAGATGTTTGTTAGTGACTTAATGATAAAGGCAATGACTTATTCGCTCGGCTTGATGAGGGGATCTTTATTGAGACAAACGTTCTAATTCCACTTCTACCCGTCCCCTAAAAATTCGCTCGGCCCTCCCACGTCTAAAGCCTCCCGTCAAAACACTCCCACGGCGAAATCTCTCTCATCATCTCGACCAAACTCCTTGTCGGAATTGTTCCTCTCGTCACCATTGCTCGCTCTCTCAATCTCTCTTCGGCACCACATCTCCCTCCATCGCCAACACCACTAACTACTCACTCCCTCCCTCAACTTCTCGTATGGTTCTTGATTGTTTCTCCATCCTCCTACCCCCTTGGGATAGTTTTTTCTTCAATAAAAGTTGCACCACAACTTCATAATGCTGCTACGAAATTTAGATCTTTTAAGATGGGTGTTTTTTAATTTTTTTGACGGGTTCTTGAGACGGGTTATTTCAATTCTTTTGATGGATTCTTGAGATGGCTTTTGCAAAGAGACTGAGGAACACTAATGGGTTCTGGAGGTGAGTTTTTCTTTAATCTTTTAGATTGGTTCTTTAGGTGGCTTTTTCTTTTTCTTTTGCAAATCGAAGATTGTTGTTTGAACATTGATTGTGGAGTGTGATTGTGGAACATTGGTCTTAGATCCAATGGAAGCTATTGTAAGAAGAGGGTGGATGATTCAATAAAGTAAAAAACAAATATAAGGGTAAAATAGTAATTTTAACGATTAAGATAATTTATTCTGCATAACAAACAAATAACATTTTTATTTATTCATACAAACAACTTTTTTCATAAAGCTAACTTTTTCCATAGAGAACATAATGAAAACCAACCAAACATCCTCTAAGTTAAATGAACTTAGACCAACTTGATAAATATTAATGTGATATCTACTTATTCTTGTATTTTTTGGTTTTCTGGACCTAAGGAAAATATAAATTTTCTACAAACTGACAAAATAACACAAAAATAAGAGAATTTAGTTGATTGAAACTAATCATCAAGGAATGCAATATTAAAACTAAATCATTCAAAGAAAAAAGAAAAATGTAGTAGAAAACTAGAAATCATGTTCTAGTGTGAAACAGTTGAATACTAATATATAAATCGAAAATACTTTTCCTCCTATCCACAAAAACAAACATATAAGTAAAAGAAAATTGTATTATATTATTTGAAGTATGCAGTCTCATATTGGATATTGGTTTATCTACACCTATAAAATTATTATGTACTGTTTTAAGCATGACATTTTTAATATAGAGTGTCGGTTATTTTCGAATGATGCACCTACAATTAAGAAAAGTTAGCGAGTGACATTATATTGTTTAAACAAGGCTGTAGAAACAATAAATTGTTATAAAATTTCTAATTTCAACATAAAAATAGAAACTTAAAAGTTTAAATTTCATCACATTATTGATAAAATTCAAAAATAGAACACAAAAGTAGGAAACTGAGATTGATAAAAAGCGAGGGTATTAATTCATGCCCTACAATTAATTGAGGTGGACAGGGCCATTCCTAGGGGTTTTTTAATGTCTTGTGCGAAAATGCTAAAACAATGTCCCTACATCTATTTTTCAAGCAAATGAAACGACAAAAATGCAATTTTTAAAGGGTTTGTAACCTATTAAACTAGATGTCTCATTCTCACACTGATTTTTTTTTAATTATAATTAAAAAAAATACAAATAGGGGACATAAAATCCAAAACCCCGAATTACAAAATATAGAATGGTAAATGGATAAAACATGGATTAATTAAGGACATGCTTCCTGCTTTTCTATTATTCTAGAATAATAATAATAATAAAAATGATGAAACTTAAAAGGCAAGGATAACTATATTAGTTTTTTACTAAAATAGTAAATTACATTGAAGTTGGTGTCATAGTAATCAAAGAGTAAAACTCAGAAAGTAACAGGTATAAATACTAAAGTCTAAATGTAATGCGGCAATGTCTATTCTTAAAGTAAACAAAAGTATAAAGTACAATGAAAAATTATAAAATTGATAATCTATGCTAATGTGGATTACCTCCAAAAAGCGGATGAAATCGTGAGGTCTTTATTTAATATAGCAATGATAGAGATCTTTGATCGATATTTTGCCAAAAGGTTTCCAGAGATCCAAATCATGCAATTCATGGACCTTAGCCGAGTGAAACCTAATAAACTCTTAAGAAGACTACACAAATACAAACTCATGGTTAGGGATGTTTCAATCTTTTAGAGGTCTTATTACACTTAATTTTTTTGATCACACTACAAAAATAATTAGATAGTGGAGATGCATATACGTTAGGTACTAAATTAGAAGAGCTAAACTTAAAACTTTAAACGATGTGAATCTAAAGAATTAACAATCTGATTATTGATTATTTGAATGCAAATAAAAAATTATTCGAATAAAAATATGAAAATTGTTGAGCATCTAGAAGTATATCCAAGTACACAATTTTGTTCTTTTGAGCCATTGGTGAGTTCATTCGCCGAATTAGGAACATAAAATTATTGAAGAGGGAACAACAAATAGAGAAGCAACACTATAAAACAAATGACTTTCTTCCACAAAAATCATTCAGGGAAATTTTTGTGGATTATTACACATGTATCACGCAGAAAATACCAATAGTTCGATAAGATCCAATGTTTTTCCAGAAATACCAATTGATCAACAAGAGAATCCTTGGGTGATTTGTCATTAATTTGAAATCGACCAACAATTTAGCGAACAACTTTTGTGACGAATCACTTTTTAGCGACAGATTTTCTAAAAAAAGTTCGTAATCAAAAGTCTTTCATTTAGTAGTGAAATAAGAAAACATATTATATTTGTCTTTTGATATAAATTATAAAGACACTAGGATATGCTATAGTTTTACATAGGTTGATGAAAGACTCTAAACACAAGTAATTAGACCCCACTCCTAACCCACCACCAATCTCATCTTGTGAAGAACATTTATTTAATATCTTTGTTTCTTTTTTGAGAAGTCTCCCTGTGTCTTTATTTCGAATTTAGGGTTGTTTGATTATCTCTTACTAGTTTCATTGACAGTAAACCTCTATAATGTTAAAAGGTGAATCTTGTTTGGCAAAAAGAGTCGCTTTTTAATGGTTCTATTGATTGATTATATTTTATTCTAACGAACTCTTTAATGATTGGTTTTAACAAAAAAAGTCCGCTTTTTAAGAAAACGAGATAATAGAATTAACCTCTAATCTCTTTTCAAACTTTTTATTTCTTTATAGTTCAGCACAATCTTAAACAAATATTAAGTAGAAGAAACATATCCAATCAGTAATCAGACAATCTAAAAATTAGAGTTTATTAATTAAAAAAAAATCGTCTAGTTTAATTTTCTGAATTTGTTTAAGAAGATTACATTTTTTAAAAAAATCGGTCATTTTTATACAATTTAGAGTTTATGGTCAATTTACGGTAAATTTGTAAATTACGCTTTTAGAATTTGTTTTATTATTACCGAAAAAATAATTGTAGGGCCACCTTAGTTTTTTTGGCACAAGGCCTCCGACATACACTAATTATCCGACCACTTAATAATCCTACACCAATAATTCTACATAAAGTCATTCAACAATCGTAAAACAACCCCTAAATGTGGTTGAATAACCTTCAACCTCCTCTCCCTCCACCATAAAAAAGAAAGAAAGAAAAAAGTCAACTTGTTGGGTGTTCAAGTACAAGGTATAATACATGAGAATGAAACTTAAAAGACAAGGAAAACTATCTTAGTTTTTTACTAAAATAGTAAATTACATTGAAGTTGGTGTCATAGTAATCAAAGAGTAAAACTCAGAAAGTAACATGTATAAAGACTAAAGTCTAAATGTAATGCGGCAATGTCTAGGCTTAAAGTAAACAAAAGTATATAGTACAATGATAAATTGTAAAATTCATAAACTATGCTAACGTGGATTACCTCCAAAAAGCGGAAGAAATCGTGAGGTCTTTATTTAATATAGCAATGATAGAGATCTTTGATCGATATTTTGCCAAAAGGTTTCCAGAGATCCAAATCATGCAATTCATGGACCTTAGCCGAGTGAAACCTAATAAACTCTTAAGTGGACTACACAAATACAAACTCATGGTTAGGGATGTTTCAATCTTTTAGAGGTCTTATTACACTTAATTTTTTTGATCACACTACAAAAATAATTAGATAGTGGAGATGCATATACGTTAGGTACTAAATTAGAAGAGCTAAACTTAAAACTTTAAACGATGTGAACCTAAAGAATTAACAATCTGATTATTGATTATTTGAATGTAAATAAAAAATTATTCGAATAAAAATATGAAAATTGTTGAGCATCTAGAAGTATATCCAAGTACACAATTTTGTTCTTTTGAGCCATTGGTGAGTTCATTCGGCGAATTAGGAACATAAAATTATTGAAGAGGGAACAACAAATAGAGAAGCAACACTATAAAACAAATGACTTTCTTCCACAAAAATCATTCAGGGAAATTTTTGTGGATTATTACACATGTATCACGCAGAAAATACCAATAGTTCGATAAGATCCAATGTTTTTCCAGAAAATACCAATGGATCAACAAGAGAATCCTTGGGTGATTTGTCATTAATTTGAAATCGACCAACAATTTAGCGAACAACTTTTGTGACGAATCACTTTTTAGCGACAGATTTTCTAAAAAAAGTTCGTAATCAAAAGTCTTTCATTTAGTAGTGAAATAAGAAAACATATTATATTTGTCTTTTGATATAAATTATAAAGACACTAGGATATGCTATAGTTTTACATAGGTTGATGAAAGACTCTAATCACAAGTAATTAGACCCCACTCCTAACCCACCACCAATCTCATCTTGTGAAGAACATTTATTTAATATCTTTGTTCCTTTTTTGAGAAGTCTCCCTGTGTCTTTATTTCGAATTTAGGGTTGTTTGATTATCTCTTACTAGTTTCATTGACAGTAAACCTCTGAAATGTTAAAAGGTGAATCTTGTATGGCAAAAAAAGTCTGCTTTTTAATGGTTCTATTGATTGATTATATTTTATTCTAACGAACTCTTTAATGATTGGTTTTAACAAAAAAAGTCCGCTTTTTAAGAAAACGAGATAATAGAATTAACCTCTAATCTCTTTTCAAACTTTTTATTTCTTTATAGTTCAGCACAATCTTAAACAAATATTAAGTAGAAGAAACATATCCAATCAGTAATCAGACAATCTAAAAATAAGAGTTTATTAATTAAAAAAAATCGTCTAGTTTAATTTTCTGAATTTGTTTAAGAAGATTACATTTTTTTTAAAAATCTGGGTCATTTTTATACAATTTAGAGTTTATGGTCAATTTACCGTAAATTTGTAAATTACAGTTTTTAGAATTTGTTTTATTATTACCGAAAAAAAATAATTGTAGGGCCACCTTAGTTTTTTTTGGCACAAGGCCTCCGACATACACTAATTATCTGACCACTTAATAATCCTACACCAATAATTCTACATAAAGTCATTCAACAATCGTAAAACAACCCCCCTAAATGTGGTTGAATAACCTTCAACCTCCTCTCCCTCCACCATAAAAAAGAAAGAAAGAAAAAAGTCAGCTTGTTGGGTGTTCAATTACAAGGTATATACTAAAGTCTAAATGTAATGCGGCAATGTCTAGGCTTAAAGTAAACAAAAGTATATAGTACAATGATAAATTGTAAAATTCATAATCTATGCTAATGTGGATTACCTCCAAAAAGCGGAAGAAATCGTGAGGTCTTTATTTAATATAGCAATGATAGAGATCTTTGATCGATATTTTGCCAAAAGGTTTCCAGAGATCCAAATCATGCAATTCATGGACCTTAGCCGAGTGAAACCTAATAAACTCTTAAGAGGACTACACAAATACAAACTCATGGTTAGGGATGTTTCAATCTTTTAGAGGTCTTATTACACTTAATTTTTTTGATCACACTACAAAAATAATTAGATAGTGGAGATGCATATACGTTAGGTACTAAATTAGAAGAGCTAAACTTAAAACTTTAAACGATGTGAATCTAAAGAATTAACAATCTGATTATTGATTATTTGAATGTAAATAAAAAATTATTCGAATAAAAATATGAAAATTGTTGAGCATCTAGAAGTATATCCAAGTACACAATTTTGTTCTTTTGAGCCATTGGTGAGTTCATTCGGCGAATTAGGAACATAAAATTATTGAAGAGGGAACAACAAACAGAGAAGCAACACTACAAAACAAATGACTTTTTTCCACAAAAATCATGCAGGGAAATTTTTGTGGATGATTAACCATGTATCACGCAGAAAATACCAATAGTTCGATAAGATCCAATGTTTTATCCAGAAAATACCAGTGGATCAACAAGAGAATCTTTGGGTGATTTGTCATTAATTTGAAATCCACCAACAATTTAGCGAACAACTTTTGTGACGAGTCACTTTTTAGCGACATATTTTCTAAAGAAAAGTTCGTAGTCAAAAGTCTTTCATTTAGTAGTGAAATAAGAAAACATATTCTATTTGTCTTTTGATATAAATTATAAAGACACTAGGATATGCTATACTTTTAGGTTGATGAAAGACTCTAAACACAAGTAATTAGACCCCACTCCTAACCCACCACCAATCTCATCTTGTGAAGAACATTTATTTAATATCTTTGTTCCTTTTTTGAGAATTCTCCCTTTGTCTTTATTTCGAATTTAGGGTTGGTTGATTATCTCTTAATAGTTTAATTGAAAGTCAACCTCTGAAATGTTAAAAGGTAAACCTTGTTTGGCAAAAAAAGTCTGCTTTTTAATGGTTCTATTGATTGGTTATATTTTATTCTAACGAACTCTTTAATGATTGGTTCTAACAAAAAAAGACTTCTTTTTAAGAAAACGAGATAATAGAATTAACCTCTAACCTCTTTTAAAGCTTTTTATTTCTTTATAGTTCAGCACAATCTTAAACAAATATTAAGTAGAAGAAACATATCCAATCAGTAATCAGACAATTTAAAAATTAGAGTTTATTAATTAAAAAAAACCATATAGTTTAATTTTCTGAATTTGTTTCAAAAGACAACATTTTTTAAAAAATCTGGGTCATTTTTATACAATTTAAAGTTTATGGTCAATTTGCGGTGAATTTTCAAATTACAGTTTTTAAAATTTATTTTATTATTATTGAAAAAAAATTTGTAGGGCCACCTTAGTTTTTTTTGGCACAAGGCCTCCGAAATACCAGGGCCGGCCCTGATTATTCTGACCACTTAATAATCTTACACCAATAATCCTACACAAAATCATTCAACAATCATCAAACAACCCCTAAATGTGGTTGAATAATTACCTTCAACCTCCTCTCCCTCCACCATAAAAAAGAAAGAAAGAAAAAAGTCAGCTTGTTGGGTGTTCAAGTACAAGGTATAATACATGAGAATGAAAACTATGATAATTTAATAACGGTGTTCATAAACGTGAATTCTAACAATTTTATAATTAGGATATCTTTCAGTTAGCTTCCGATATTAGAACAGCTAATCATTGGCTCCATGAAGCCGACATTGAATTTAATAAATATTAGTTGGTATGTTAGTTCCTCTTTCTCTTCTGCTTGTTAGTTCTCTGCACCAAGGGCATGCAAAATATCAAATATTTTCAACTAAATTATAAAATAAGGGAAATAAGAATGATGAGTTGATTGAAAGAATGTCAAAGACTACCAAACAATATCATGATAATAATTCCGGTGACAATCAGGCAATATATGTTTGTGAAAGAGTTTGAAGTTCAAATGTTCAATTATGTTATATATGCTAATGGTGTGCGGTTATATCGATGCATCTTTTCACCTATCATATAATTACTTATATTTGGAGGAGCAAATACATTATTTCTAAATTTATCGTTGCTAATGTGAATTATAATAATTTTAAATATATGCTAATTAATGGCGTGTGGTTAGATTTCGTCATGACAAATTTCTTCATAAAATATGAAGCATATTCTTCATCATTTCAATAATTTAAAATACATAAATATAAAAAAAATTGCATGGAATCAATCATGTTTTGATATAGAATTTAGTAATTCATAGTTACATTATACCGTAAGTAAGAAAAGTAATCTGAAGCCAAAAAATAAATAATAAATGCAGGAGAACAAGTGCTACTACTATAGGGATAAAGAATTACCGGATACAAACATGCATTTTTACTAGTTTTACCTGTTAAGACACATACATATAAAAATACTTGTGACGATAAAGCTTATAAATATACCGATATATGCCTACGCACAACCACTTTATACATTTTTTTTCGAATGACAAGTATAGAATAAACCAACAAAAAAACAACAAACAAAAACACATCCATGTTCTAGGAAGGCATTAGGCATAGGAAAGAGAGAGACAACAAATCCAAGCCAAGCAAAAACCTCACACACGGGGCTACCGATGCATACATGTTGATAAAAGATAATGATTTTAAAAATTTATCCTATAAATTGAAAAGAGAAAACAAGAAGTTGGTAGTTTTACATCCATGGTTGGTACTTGGTAATAAAATAACAGACAAGAAAAACTGAAAGTTTGAAATTTAAATTGACGATTAAACGAGATCAAAGATGAATCCTCTTATTATTCTATTCTATTGTTATAAAAATGGGAGAGGATATTTCATGGCTGTTAATAAATTGGGAGGAATTCGTATATCATTGAAGTTGACTAATTGCATTCTCAAATTCAAAGACCCCCAACTATTATTTAAAGGCACCATCGCCAACACTAAATCACACACAAAAACCAAATAAGTTCACAAGAAGAGCACAAGAAAACAAACATATGGGCCATTCAGCTTCCCTCTTTTATCGTCACCTCCTCTTCTTCTTTCTTCTCCTCCTTCTTCAAGCCCCACCATGTCCTGCTGCTGGTGGATCGTGGTCGGTCCTCCTCCCAAGCATCGGCATCTCTGCCATGCACATGCAGCTACTTCCCAACGACCGTGTTGTCATGTATGACCGCACCGATTTTGGAATCTCCAATATCTCTCTTCCCGGTGGCAAATGCCGTCCCAACTCAACCGACTGCTCTGCTCACTCCGTCGAGTATGATATTGCATCCAATTCCATACGTCCACTTATGGTACTAACTAACGTCTGGTGTTCCTCGGGAACTTTAATGCCCGATGGATGATTAGTCCAAACTGGTGGGTGGGATGATGGTTATCGTGTTGTCCGAATTTATAAATCTTGTGATTCTTGCGATTGGCAAGAGATACCAAAGGGCTTGAATCAACAAAGATGGTATGCCACCAATCATATATTGCCCGATGGCAGGCAAATTATCATTGGTGGTCGCCAAGCATTTAACTACGAGTTCTACCCGAAGATGTCGACCACTGAGAATTCACCTAGTTTTCCGTTTCTGGTGCAAACTAACGACCCTAACGTGGAGAATAATTTATACCCATTTGTATTTCTCAATCCTGATGGAAATCTGTTCGTGTTTGCCAATAATCGTGCTATTTTATGGGACTACTCCAAGAACCAAGTTCTCAAGACTTACCCAACGATGCCCGATGGTCAACCAAGGAATTACCCAAGTACAGCTCCGCGATCTACTCCCTTTGCGGATAAAGAACGGGACCATAAATGCAGTTGAAGTCTTGGTTTGTGGGGGTGCACCAAAAGGAGCATTTGTTAACGCAAATAATGGGAAGTTTGACGGAGCCTTGGATACTTGCGGCCGCATCAAAATATCGGACCTTAACCCTCAATGGGTCATGGAGACCATGCCTATGGCTCGAGTCATGGGTGATATGTTGTTGCTCCCCAATGGCCATGTTTTAATCATCAATGGCGTATCCGCTGGGGTAGCAGGGTGGGAACTTGGAAGGAACCCGGTTCTCAGCCCCGTAGTTTACCAACCAGATAACCAAGTAGGGTCACGATTCGAGGTCCAGAATCCAAGCACAAAACCCAGAGTTTACCATTCCACAGCGGTTTTACTACGAGATGGACGTGTTCTTATTGGTGGCGTAACCCGCACGATAAATATGAATTCACAAACGTCCTTTATCCTACCGGCGAGTTTGGAGGCGTTTTCTCCATCTTATTTGGATTCAAGCTCATCTGGTTTACGCCCGAGAATAATCTTGCCTGTAAGAAACACTAAAATTCGATACGGGAGCCAGTTGGTTATCGTATTTACCGTGTCAGGCATTGTGGATCCAAGCTCAGTCTCTGTGACAATGGTGGCACCTTCATTCAACACACATTCATTTTCGATGAATCAAAGATTACTGGTACTTGATGGTGGGGTGGCTAACAAGATTCTTGGAAACTCAAGGTACCAAGTTGTTGTGACGACACCGCCTTCCGGTAACATTGCTCCGGCAGGAATTATCTTCTATTTGTGGTTCACAAGGAGATCCCAAGTCCGGGTGTTTGGGTTCAAATACAGTCATAATATAAATGTTCACATCATTAATTATCAATTTTTTGCTTTGTTGTGGTCATCTTCAATTATACACTCCGGCCCGATCCGGACGCTTTATAGGGTCCTTGACTTATGCAAAAAACAAGGGGATTCGATAAATGCAAAAATAATAATTGTATTATAAAATTATGTAGTATTGCAGTTTTATTAATTGCTGTATAATTTTATGTTTATTTCTAACAAAAAGTGAATCGGATAATCAATGATATATGAATGATAGGGAAGATTTATCAGGGTTTTCTAGACGATATGACAAATGAGGATGAGTGAGAATCGGGAATAAAAGATGATTTATTGAGATCATTAAGAACAAATAATTAATAAGTTTTGTGTCTATTTTATAAATTAAATTTTTTGAACTACTTGTATAAACTAAAAAATTGGTACCTTCTATTTTTAGGCCTAGGACGCCCACCCATCCCTCCTTCCCCGAAGATGTCCTTGTTTACAGTTATTTAATTAATTGGATTTCCTTGTAAAATCAAATAAAAGTTCATATGTGAAGATTGTTTGATTTGTTATTTTGAATAAAATTTCACAATGAATAAAAGTTTATGTTTTTCAACGTATTCGAATATATTATCTTTTACAAATGTATTTTCTAACAAATGTGTTGTGCATTGTCAAGATAGAGTCTCATTCCATGCTTTATGCTTTGTATACATTGCACTCTAGTTACCGAAAGAATCCATTGATTATTCTCCATTTCTAATTAGTCGTATCTTATCTTGGTAATAATCTACAATGGCCTAAGTCCCAACTACGGCTTGTTCTTAATTGTTCATTTGTGCAAACCAATCTTCATTCAAATCAAACTCCTCTAACCATATATTTGTTGAAGTTTACCACCTCTTCTTATCATTTACTTCCTCCTTCAATCAAATTTGGCAGATCAAACTTCACCTTCTCGATCGAGATCCCATTTCCATCCTTCTTTATGAGCCTATGATTTGGAAGATTATGTTCTTGGCACTAAAAGTTCTCTACCTAATTTGAAACTTCCATCTCATCTTCAAATGGAGCCACTGAAACTAGTCAAACAAGTTAAAGAGTCTATTGGCTTGGATTTGAGGAAAAATACTCGTTTTGGGATTTTGTTCGGCTTTTGAGTTGGTAGCGATGAGTTTTAAAATGTTTGGTGTTAAAAGTTGTTTAAATGTTGAATATTTGTGACTTATTGGTTTAGTCAAGTGATTCGTGAAGCTTATTGGATTGATTCTAACTCAAATGAGTTTTGGGACATTTGTGTGGTTTAAATTGCTCTATGTATAGTTTTGGACGATATGCATTAATCGCATATTTATTTGGAAATGGCATGTTTTAATTGTGTTACTGATTCAATTGGAGTCATGCAATTTAGACTGTAATGCAATGAATCCATATGCATATCAGTCGGTTTTGTTGGTTTAAAATGGACTAGTTATCCTGTTTTGTAGCTAGAAATAAGAATAGGGTCATCGAGGGAATTGTGGTGCGGGCTCATTGAGTTGAACATCGACCATCAATCAAGTATGATACTGTGTAATTTCTAGTGAACAAGCACATCTAGGATCATTGGGGGTCTCGTGTAAGGTATAGACCATAATGGTTGAACTTGATGATGATTGATCCGTACTGAGGCTCATTAAGATAAATATCGGTACTTACTTTTGTGTTATGTCACATTCAATAGAGTCGGGTCTCCCTCATCACCAAAACGTGTGTTTGGGATATAACATTTTTTCAATGTTTTTAAAGTTGTTTTTGGGTACAAAATATACCAATGATTTGATGTTTTGAATGTTGTCTATTATTCATATTTTGGTGCTTTGAGTACTTGAGTTTTATCCATGTTTCGGGTATTTAAATATCAAGCTTTATTCATTTTTTGTATGAGTATTAGGTATTAGTTCCATATTAAAATGGGTGTTTGGTATTAATTTTTCATAAACGAAAATGGTGGTTTTGGAAATATGTTAATATTACAGTAAAAACATTTCATTTAAGAAATTTGTGATTTAATAACATTCTTTCAACGTTTGCATTAAATAAGAAAGTCGCTTAAACTCATTAGGGGTTAAAACTAACACTTTTCTTATAGGCATGTGCATCAGGTCATTGTTAGGGGATGGTACTAGAGACAATGTGAAGAGTTGAGTGCTAGTTAGAGGCACGAGAAAGATTTAGCTATTCGTGGACGTCTTCCATTTTTTGAAAATAACAATTATTATTGGGTTTTAGTCACTCGTCCCTAATTTATACTTTGGGTAGGGTTTTGTTTACTAAGTGTTGATGTAAAAAGTTAAGTTTCCATTATAGATAATCATATGTGGACTTTAGAAACAAATTTATTCTTTGTGTTATAAAAATTTAAGGTGCTAGACACTAATTACCATAAATGGGAATCCCTAAAAGACAATGGTGGTATGGTAGATAAAGAAGATAAATTTTTGCAAACAATGCTACAATTACCATAAATGAGTATCATTACAATAAAATGGGTGTTTTAGAACATCCAACTAAATGTGTTCAAAAAGTAATCATATGTAATTATAATGGATCCAATTAGAACCATGCGACCATAAATGAATGTCAAATTGAACTTGGATCAAATCATATCCAAAATTTCAACACACACACACACAGATGTATATAGTTGGATTCAAATGAGAAAGTGACCAAATAAGAGAACATCAGAACGAACAAATCCCGTTTTCATGTTTTCTTATTTTGACATCGTTTTTTATTACATTTTCCCTCAATTGGAAATTATGGTCAAGATAACTGATTAAGGGCCAGTTTGGTATCGGCTTAATGAACTTATTAAGGGATATAGCTTCTTCGATCTGCCATATAAAGATGTTTGTTAGTGACTTAATGATAAAGGCAATGACTTATTCGCTCAGCTTGATGAGGGGATCTTTATTGAGACAAACGTTCTAATTCCACTTCTACCCGTCCCCTAAAAAATTCGCTCGGCCCTCCCACGTCTAAAGCCTCCCGTCAAAACATTCCCACGGCGAAAACTCTCTCATCATCTCGACCAAACTCCTTGTCGGAATTGTTCCTCTCGTCACCATTGCTCGCTCTCTCAATCTCTCTTCGGCACCACATCTCCCTCCATCGCCAACACCACTAACTACTCACTCCCTCCCTCAACTTCTCGTATGGTTCTTGATTGTTTCTCCATCCTCCTACCCCCTTGGGATAGTTTTTTCTTCAATAAAAGTTGCACCACAACTTCATAATGCTGCTACGAAATTTAGATCTTCTAAGATGGGTGTTTTTTAATTTTTTTGACGGGTTCTTGAGACGGGTTATTTCAATTCTTTTGATGGATTCTTGAGATGGCTTTTGCAAAGAGACTGAGGAACACTAATGGGCTCTGGAGGTGAGTTTTTCTTTAATCTTTTAGATTGGTTCTTTAGGTGGCTTTTTCTTTTTCTTTTGCAAATCGAAGATTGTTGTTTGAACATTGATTGTGGAGTGTGATTGTGGAACATTGGTCTTAGATCCAATGGAAGCTATTGTAAGAAGAGGGTGGATGATTCAATAAAGTAAAAAACAAATATAAGGGTAAAATAGTAATTTTAACGATTAAGATAATTTATTCTGCATAACAAACAAATAACATTTTTATTTATTTATGCAAACAACTTTTTTCATAAAGTTAACTTTTTCCATAGAGAACATAATGAAAACCAACCAAACATCCTCTAAATTAAATGAACTTTGACCAACTTGATAAATATTAATGTGATATCTACTTATTCTTGTATTTTTTGGTTTTCTGGACCTAAGGAAAATATAAATTTTCTACAAACCGACAAAATAACACAAAAATAAGAGAATTTAGTTGATTGAAACTAATCATCAAGGAATGCAATATTAAAACTAAATCATTCAAAGAAAAAAGAAAAATGTAGTAGAAAACTAGAAATCATGTTCTAGTGTGAAACAGTTGAATACTAATATATAAATCGAAAATACTTTTCCTCCTATCCACAAAAACAAACATATAAGTAAAAGAAAATTGTATTATATTATTTGAAGTATGCAGTCTCATATTGGATATTGGTTTATCTACACCTATAAAATTATTATGTACTGTTTTAAGCATGACATTTTTAATATAGAGTGTCGGTTATTTTCGAATGATGCACCTACAATTAAGAAAAGTTAGCGAGTGACATTATATTGTTTAAACAAGGCTGTAGAAACAATAAATTGTTATAATTTTCTAATTTCAACATAAAAATAGAAACTTAAAAGTTTAAATTTCATCACATTATTGATAAAATTCAAAAATAGAACACAAAAGTAGGAAACTGAGATTGATAAAAAGCGAGGGTATTAATTCATGCCCTACAATTAATTGAGTTGGACAGGGCCATTCCTAGGGTTTTTTTAATGTCTTGTGCGAAAATGCTAAAACAATGTCCCTACATCTATTTTTCAAGCAAATGAAACGACAAAAATGCAATTTTTAAAGGGTTTGTAACCTATTAAACTAGATGTCTCATTCTCACACTGATTTTTTTTAATTATAATTAAAAAAAATACAAATAGGGGACATAAAATCCAAAACCCCGAATTACAAAATATAGAATGATAAATGGATAAAACATGGATTAATTAAGGACATGCTTCCTGCTTTTCTATTATTCTAGAATAATAATAATAATAAAAATGATGAAACTTAAAAGGCAAGGAAAACTATATTAGTTTTTTACTAAAATAGTAAATTACATTGAAGTTGGTGTCATAGTAATCAAAGAGTAAAACTCAGAAAGTAACAGGTATAAAGACTAAAGTCTAAATGTAATGCGGCAATGTCTATTCTTAAAGTAAACAAAAGTATAAAGTACAATGAAAAATTATAAAATTGATAATCTATGCTAATGTGGATTACCTCCAAAAAGCGGATGAAATCGTGAGTTCTTTATTTAATATAGCAATGATAGAGATCTTTGATCGATATTTTGCCAAAAGGTTTCCAGAGATCCAAATCATGCAATTCATGGACCTTAGCCGAGTGAAACCTAATAAACTCTTAAGAAGACTACACAAATACAAACTCATGGTTAGGGATGTTTCAATCTTTTAGAGGTCTTATTACACTTAATTTTTTTGATCACACTACAAAAATAATTAGATAGTGGAGATGCATATACGTTAGGTACTAAATTAGAAGAGCTAAACTTAAAACTTTAAACGATGTGAATCTAAAGAATTAACAATCTGATTATTGATTATTTGAATGCAAATAAAAAATTATTCGAATAAAAATATGAAAATTGTTGAGCATCTAGAAGTATATCCAAGTACACAATTTTGTTCTTTTGAGCCATTGGTGAGTTCATTCGCCGAATTAGGAACATAAAATTATTGAAGAGGGAACAACAAATAGAGAAGCAACACTATAAAACAAATGACTTTCTTCCACAAAAATCATTCAGAGAAATTTTTGTGGATTATTACACATGTATCACGCAGAAAATACCAATAGTTCGATAAGATCCAATGTTTTTCCAGAAAATACCAATTGATCAACAAGAGAATCCTTGGGTGATTTGTCATTAATTTGAAATCGACCAACAATTTAGCGAACAACTTTTGTGACGAATCACTTTTTAGCGACATTTTCTAAAAAGTTCGTAATCAAAAGTCTTTCATTTAGTAGTGAAATAAGAAAACATATTATATTTGTCTTTTGATATAAATTATAAAGACACTAGGATATGCTATAGTTTTACATAGGTTGATGAAAGACTCTAAACACAAGTAATTAGACCCCACTCCTAACCCACCACCAATCTCATCTTGTGAAGAACATTTATTTAATATCTTTGTTTCTTTTTTGAGAAGTCTCCCTGTGTCTTTATTTCGAATTTAGGGTTGTTTGATTATCTCTTACTAGTTTCATTGACAGTAAACCTCTATAATGTTAAAAGGTGAATCTTGTTTGGCAAAAAAAGTCTGCTTTTTAATGGTTCTATTGATTGATTATATTTTATTCTAACGAACTCTTTAGTGATTGGTTTTAACAAAAAAAGTCCGCTTTTTAAGAAAACGAGATAATAGAATTAACCTCTAATCTCTTTTCAAACTTTTTATTTCTTTATAGTTCAAAGACAATCTTAAACAAATATTAAGTAGAAGAAACATATCCAATCAGTAATCAGACAATCTAAAAATTAGAGTTTATTAATTAAAAAAAAATCGTCTAGTTTAATTTTCTGAATTTGTTTAAGAAGATTACATTTTTTTAAAAAATCTGGGTCATTTTTATACAATTTAGAGTTTATGGTCAATTTACGGTAAATTTGTAAATTACAGTTTTAAGAATTTGTTTTATTATTACTGAAAAAAATAATTGTAGGGCCACCTTCGTTTTTTTTGGCACAAGGCCTCCGACATACACTAATTATCTGACCACTTAATAATCCTACACCAATAATTCTACATAAAGTCATTCAACAATCGTAAAACAACCCCCCTAAATGTGGTTGAATAACCTTCAACCTCCTCTCCCTCCACCATAAAAAAGAAAGAAAGAAAAAAGTCAACTTGTTGGGTGTTCAAGTACAAGGTATAATACATGAGAATGAAACTTAAAAGACAAGGAAAACTATATTAGTTTTTTACTAAAATAGTAAATTACATTGAAGTTGGTGTCATAGTAATCAAAGTGTAAAACTCAGAAAGTAACATGTATAAAGACTAAAGTCTAAATGTAATGCGGCAATGTCTAGGCTTAAAGTAAACAAAAGTATATAGTACAATGATAAATTGTAAAATTCAAAAACTATGCTAATGTGGATTACCTCCAAAAAGCGGAAGAAATCGTGAGGTCTTTATTTAATATAGCAATGATAGAGATCTTTGATCGATAATTTGCCAAAAGGTTTCCAGAGATCCAAATCATGCAATTCATGGACCTTAGCCGAGTGAAACCTAATAAACTCTTAAGAGGACTACACAAATACAAACTCATGGTTAGGGATGTTTCAATCTTTTAGAGGTCTTATTACACTTAATTTTTTTGATCACACTACAAAAATAATTAGATAGTGGAGATGCATATACGTTAGGTACTAAATTAGAAGAGCTAAACTTAAAACTTTAAACGATGTGAATCTAAAGAATTAACAATCTGATTATTGATTATTTGAATGTAAATAAAAAATTATTCGAATAAAAATATGAAAATTGTTGAGCATCTAGAAGTATATCCAAGTACACAATTTTGTTCTTTTGAGCCATTGGTGAGTTCATTCGGCGAATTAGGAACATAAAATTATTGAAGAGGGAACAACAAACAGAGAAGCAACACTACAAAACAAATGACTTTTTTCCACAAAAATCATGCAGGAAATTTTTGTGGATGATTAACCATGTATCACGCAAAATACCAATAGTTCGATAAGATCCAATGTTTTATCCGTAAAATACCAGTGGATCAACAAGAGAATCTTTGGGTGATTTGTCATTAATTTGAAATCCACCAACAATTTAGCGAACAACTTTTGTGACGAGTCACTTTTTAGCGACATATTTTCTAAAGAAAAGTTCGTAGTCAAAAGTCTTTCATTTAGTAGTGAAATAAGAAAACATATTCTATTTGTCTTTTGATATAAATTATAAAGACACTAGGATATGCTATACTTTTAGGTTGATGAAAGACTCTAAACACAAGTAATTAGACCCCACTCCTAACCCACCACCAATCTCATCTTGTGAAGAACATTTATTTAATATCTTTGTTCCTTTTTTGAGAATTCTCCCTTTGTCTTTATTTCGAATTTAGGGTTGGTTGATTATCTCTTAATAGTTTAATTGAAAGTCAACCTCTGAAATGTTAAAAGGTAAACCTTGTTTGGCAAAAAAAGTCTGCTTTTTAATGGTTCTATTGATTGGTTATATTTTATTCTAACGAACTCTTTAATGATTGGTTCTAACAAAAAAAGACTTCTTTTTAAGAAAACGAGATAATAGAATTAACCTCTAACCTCTTTTAAAGCTTTTTATTTCTTTATAGTTCAGCACAATCTTAAACAAATATTAAGTAGAAGAAACATATCCAATCAGTAATCAGACAATTTAAAAATTAGAGTTTATTAATTAAAAAAAACCATATAGTTTAATTTTCTGAATTTGTTTCAAAAGACAACATTTTTTAAAAAATCTGGGTCATTTTTATACAATTTAAAGTTTATGGTCAATTTGCGGTGAATTTTCAAATTACAGTTTTTAAAATTTATTTTATTATTATTGAAAAAAAAATTTGTCGGGCCACCTTAGTTTTTTTTGGCACAAGGCCTCCGAAATACTGCGGCCCTGATTATTCTGACCACTTAATAATCTTACACCAATAATCCTACACAAAATCATTCAACAATCATCAAACAACCCCTAAATGTGGTTGAATAATTACCTTCAACCTCCTCTCCCTCCACCATAAAAAAGAAAGAAAGAAAAAAGTCAGCTTGTTGGGTGTTCAAGTACAAGGTATAATACATGAGAATGAAAACTATGATAATTTAATAACGGTGTTCATAAACGTGAATTCTAACAATTTTATAATTAGGATATCTTTCAGTTAGCTTCCGATATTAGAACAGCTAATCATTGGCTCCATGAAGCCGACATTGAATTTAATAAATATTAGTTGGTATGTTAGTTCCTCTTTCTCTTCTGCTTGTTAGTTCTCTGCACCAAGGGCATGCAAAATATCAAATATTTTCAACTAAATTATAAAATAAGGGAAATAAGAATGATGAGTTGATTGAAAGAATGTCAAAGACTACCAAACAATATCATGATAATAATTCCGGTGACAATCAGGCAATATATGTTTGTGAAAGAGTTTGAAGTTCAAATGTTCAATTATGTTATATATGCTAATGGTGTGCGGTTATATCGATGCATCTTTTCACCTATCATATAATTACTTATATTTGGAGGAGCAAATACATTATTTCTAAATTTATCGTTGCTAATGTGAATTATAATAATTTTAAATATATGCTAATTAATGGCGTGTGGTTAGATTTCGTCATGACAAATTTCTTCATAAAATATGAAGCATATTCTTCATCATTTCAATAATTTAAAATACATAAATATAAAAAAAATTGCATGGAATCAATCATGTTTTGATATAGAATTTAGTAATTCATAGTTACATTATACCGTAAGTAAGAAAAGTAATCTGAAGCCAAAAAATAAATAATAAATGCAGGAGAACAAGTGCTACTACTATAGGGATAAAGAATTACCGGATACAAACATGCATTTTTACTAGTTTTACCTGTTAAGACACATACATATAAAAATACTTGTGACGATAAAGCTTATAAATATACCGATATATGCCTACGCACAACCACTTTATACATTTTTTTTCGAATGACAAGTATAGAATAAACCAACAAAAAAACAACAAACAAAAACACATCCATGTTCTAGGAAGGCATTAGGCATAGGAAAGAGAGAGACAACAAATCCAAGCCAAGCAAAAACCTCACACACGGGGCTACCGATGCATACATGTTGATAAAAGATAATGATTTTAAAAATTTATCCTATAAATTGAAAAGAGAAAACAAGAAGTTGGTAGTTTTACATCCATGGTTGGTACTTGGTAATAAAATAACAGACAAGAAAAACTGAAAGTTTGAAATTTAAATTGACGATTAAACG
Organism: Silybum marianum; assembly: GCA_036898165.1. Taxonomy (NCBI): domain Eukaryota; kingdom Viridiplantae; phylum Streptophyta; class Magnoliopsida; order Asterales; family Asteraceae; genus Silybum; species Silybum marianum. Next base: position 9,325,834 of record CM072529.1, on the reverse strand, counting down.
AGATCAAAGATGAATCCTCTTATTATTCTATTCTATTGTTATAAAAATGGGAGAGGATATTTCATGGTCGTTAATAAATTGGGAGGAATTCGTATATCATTGAAGTTGACTAATTGCATTCTCAAATTCAAAGACCCCCAACTATTATTTAAAGGCACCATCGCCAACACTAAATCACACACAAAAACCAAATAAGTTCACAAGAAGAGCACAAGAAAACAAACATATGGGCCATTCAGCTTCCCTCTTTTATCGTCACCTCCTCTTCTTCTTTCTTCTCCTCCTTCTTCAAGCCCCACCATGTCCCGCTGTCGGTGGATCGTGGTCGGTCCTCCTCCCAAGCATCGGCATCTCTCGCCATGCACATGCGCCTACTTCCCAACGACCGTGTTGTCATGTATGACCGCACCGATTTTGGAATCTCCAATATCTCTCTTCCCGGTGGCAAATGCCGTCCCAACTCAACCGACTGCTCTGCTCACTCCGTCGAGTATGATATTGCATCCAATTCCATACGTCCACTTATGGTACTAACTAACGTCTGGTGTTCCTCGGGAACTTTAATGCCCGATGGATGATTAGTCCAAACTGGTGGGTGGGATGATGGTTATCGTGTTGTCTGAATTTATAAATCTTGTGATTCTTGCGATTGGCAAGAGATACCAAAGGGCTTGAATCAACAAAGATGGTATGCCACCAATCATATATTGCCCGATGGCAGGCAAATTATCATTGGTGGTCGCCAAGCATTTAACTACGAGTTCTACCCGAAGATGTCGACCACTGAGAATTCACCTAGTTTTCCGTTTCTGGTGCAAACTAACGACCCTAACGTGGAGAATAATTTATACCCATTTGTATTTCTCAATCCTGATGGAAATCTGTTCGTGTTTGCCAATAATCGTGCTATTTTATGGGACTACTCCAAGAACCAAGTTCTCAAGACTTACCCAACGATGCCCGATGGTCAACCAAGGAATTACCCAAGTACAGGCTCCGCAGTACTACTCCCTTTGCGGATAAAGAACGGGACCATAAATGCAGTTGAAGTCTTGGTTTGTGGGGGTGCACCAAAAGGAGCATTTGTTAACGCAAATAATGGGAAGTTTGACGGAGCCTTGGATACTTGCGGCCGCATCAAAATATCGGACCTTAACCCTCAATGGGTCATGGAGACCATGCCTATGGCTCGAGTCATGGGTGATATGTTGTTGCTCCCCAATGGCCATGTTTTAATCATCAATGGCGTATCCGCTGGGGTAGCAGGGTGGGAACTTGGAAGGAACCCGGTTCTCAGCCCCGTAGTTTACCAACCAGATAACCAAGTAGGGTCACGATTCGAGGTCCAGAATCCAAGCACAAAACCCAGAATCGTGCTATTTTATGGGACTACTCCAAGAACCAAGTTCTCAAGACTTACCCAACGATGCCCGATGGTCAACCAAGGAATTACCCAAGTACAGTTCGCGAGATTACTCCCTTTGCGGATAAAGAACGGGACCATAAATGCAGTTGAAGTCTTGGTTTGTGGGGGTGCACCAAAAGGAGCATTTGTTAACGCAAATAATGGGAAGTTTGACGGAGCCTTGGATACTTGCGGCCGCATCAAAATATCGGACCTTAACCCTCAATGGGTCATGGAGACCATGCCTATGGCTCGAGTCATGGGTGATATGTTGTTGCTCCCCAATGGCCATGTTTTAATCATCAATGGCGTATCCGCTGGGGTAGCAGGGTGGGAACTTGGAAGGAACCCGGTTCTCAGCCCCGTAGTTTACCAACCAGATAACCAAGTAGGGTCACGATTCGAGGTCCAGAATCCAAGCACAAAACCCAGAGTTTACCATTCCACAGCGGTTTTACTACGAGATGGACGTGTTCTTATTGGTGGCAGTAACCCGCACGATAAATATGAATTCACAAACGTCCTTTATCCTACTGAACTGAGTTTGGAGGCGTTTTCTCCATCTTATTTGGATTCAAGCTCATCTGGTTTACGCCCGAGAATAATCTTGCCTGTAAGAAACACTAAAATTCGATACGGGAGCCAGTTGGTTATCGTATTTACCGTGTCAGGCATTGTGGATCCAAGCTCAGTCTCTGTGACAATGGTGGCACCTTCATTCAACACACATTCATTTTCGATGAATCAAAGATTACTGGTACTTGATGGTGGGGTGGCTAACAAGATTCTTGGAAACTCAAGGTACCAAGTTGTTGTGACGACACCGCCTTCCGGTAACATTGCTCCGGCAGGGAATTATCTTCTATTTGTGGTTCACAAGGAGATCCCAAGTCCGGGTGTTTGGGTTCAAATACAGTCATAATATAAATGTTCACATCATTAATTATCAATTTTTTGCTTTGTTGTGGTCATCTTCAATTATACACTCCGGCCCGATCCGGACGCTTTATAGGGTCCTTGACTTATGCAAAAAACAAGGGGATTCGATAAATGCAAAAATAATAATTGTATTATAAAATTATGTAGTATTGCATTTTTATTAATTGCAGTATAATTTTATGTTTATTTCTAACAAAAAGTGAATCGGATAATCAATGATATATGAATGATAGGGAAGATTTATCAGGGTTTTCTAGACGATATGACAAATGAGGATGAGTGAGATCGGGAATAAAAGATGATTTATTGAGATCATTAAGAACAAATAATTAATAAGTTTTGTGTCTATTTTATAAATTAAATTTTTTGAACTACTTGTATAAACTAAAAAATTGGTACCTTCTATTTTTAGGCCTAGGACGCCCACCCATCCCTCCTTCCCCGAAGATGTCCTTGTTTACGCTATTTAATTAATTGGATTTCCTTGTAAAATCAAATAAAAGTTCATATGTGAAGATTGTTTGATTTGTTATTTTGAATAAAATTTCACAATGAATAAAAGTTTATGTTTTTCAACGTATTCGAATATATTATCTTTTACAAATGTATTTTCTAACAAATGTGTTGTGCATTGTCAAGATAGAGTCTCATTCCATGCTTTATGCTTTGTATACATTGCACTCTAGTTACCGAAAGAATCCATTGATTATTCTCCATTTCTAATTAGTCGTATCTTATCTTGGTAATAATCTACAATGGCCTAAGTCCCAACTACGGCTTGTTCTTAATTGTTCATTTGTGCAAACCAATCTTCATTCAAATCAAACTCCTCTAACCATATATTTGTTGAAGTTTACCACCTCTTCTTATCATTTACTTCCTCCTTCAATCAAATTTGGCAGATCAAACTTCACCTTCTCGATCGAGATCCCATTTCCATCCTTCTTTATGAGCCTATGATTTGGAAGATTATGTTCTTGGCACTAAAAGTTCTCTACCTAATTTGAAACTTCCATCTCATCTTCAAATGGAGCCACTGAAACTAGTCAAACAAGTTAAAGAGTCTATTGGCTTGGATTTGAGGAAAAATACTCGTTTTGGGATTTTGTTCGGCTTTTGAGTTGGTAGCGATGAGTTTTAAAATGTTTGGTGTTAAAAGTTGTTTAAATGTTGAATATTTGTGACTTATTGGTTTAGTCAAGTGATTCGTGAAGCTTATTGGATTGATTCTAACTCAAATGAGTTTTGGGACATTTGTGTGGTTTAAATTGCTCTATGTATAGTTTTGGACGATATGCATTAATCGCATATTTATTTGGAAATGGCATGTTTTAATTGTGTTACTGATTCAATTGGAGTCATGCAATTTAGACTGTAATGCAATGAATCCATATGCATATCAGTCGGTTTTGTTGGTTTAAAATGGAATAGTTATCCGGTTTTGTAGCTAGAAATAAGAATAGGGTCATCGAGGGAATTGTGGTGCGGGCTCATTGAGTTGAACATCGACCATCAATCAAGTATGATATCGTGTAATTTCTAGTGAACAAGCACATCTAGGATCATTGGGGGTCTCGTGTAAGGTATAGACCATAATGGTTGAACTTGATGATGATTGATCCGTACTGAGGCTCATTAACATAAATATCAGACTTACTTTTGTGTTATGTCACATTCAATAGAGTCGGGTCTCCCTCATCACCAAAACGTGTGTTTGGGATATAACATTTTTTCAATGTTTTTAAAGTTGTTTTTGGGTACAAAATATACCAATGATTTGATGTTTTGAATGTTGTCTATTATTCATATTTTGGTGCTTTGAGTACTTGAGTTTTATCCATGTTTCGGGTATTTAAATATCAAGCTTTATTCATTTTTTGTATGAGTATTGGGTATTAGTTCCATATTAAAATGGGTGTTTGGTATTAATTTTTCATAAACGAAAATGGTGGTTTTGGAAATATGTTAATATTACAGTAAAAACATTTCATTTAAGAAATTTGTGATTTAATAACATTCTTTCAACGTTTGCAATAAGAAAGCTGCTTAAACTCATTAGGGGTTAAAACTAACACTTTTCTTATAGGCATGTGCATCAGGTCATTGTTAGGGGATGGTACTAGAGACAATGTGAAGAGTTGAGTGCTAGTTAGAGGCACGAGAAAGATTTAGCTATTCGTGGACGTCTTCCATTTTTTGAAAATAACAATTATTATTGGGTTTTAGTCACTCGTCCCTAATTTATACTTTGGGTAGGGTTTTGTTTACTAAGTGTTGATGTAAAAAGTTAAGTTTCCATTATAGATAATCATATGTGGACTTTAGAAACAAATTTATTCTTTGTGTTATAAAAATTTAAGGTGCTAGACACTAATTACCATAAATGGGTATCCCTAAAAGACAATGGTGGTATGGTAGATAAAGAAGATAAATTTTTGCAAACAATGCTACAATTACCATAAATGAGTATCATTACAATAAAATGGGTGTTTTAGAACATCCAACTAAATGTGTTCAAAAAGTAATCATATGTAATTATAATTGATCCAATTAGAACCATGCGACCATAAATGAATGTCAAATTGAACTTGGATCAAATCATATCCAAAATTTCAACACACACACACAGATGTATATAGTTGGATTCAAATGAGAAAGTGACCAAATAAGAGAACATCAGAACGAACAAATCCCGTTTTCATGTTTTCTTATTTTGACATCGTTTTTTATTACATTTTCCCTCAATTGGAAATTATGGTCAAGATAACTGATTAAGGGCCAGTTTGGTATCGGCTTAATGAACTTATTAACGGATATAGCTTCTTCGATCTACCATATAAGATAATTTCTGCCCACTTTTTGGGGTTTGTTAGCAGGCACGAGGAAAATAGGCATGCGGGCGCGAGCAATGCAAATTCCGATCAAAAGTTGATTTTTTGCCGAAAGCGATAACCGACTCAATCAACATCCACGATACTTCTAAATGACTATATTAAGGTCGAAAACATACGAAAATTGAAATTATGGATACTAAAAATCCGGGTGTTACAGAAAAGCTTTTCTAACCGAAGACATGTATTTACTTTCGCAATACATGTACGTTGGGAAGAAACTTTAGGATTTATAACGAATATTTTTCTCAATTAACGTCCCTAACTATTTGCATGTTAGGAGCGTTGTCATTGATCAAATTTACACAAGAAAAAGACCAAACTTTCGTTTTCGTCAAAAAAAAATCAAATTAACCAAACGTTTTGTTTAAAACCAGTTAGATCAATTCCAACTATCATTAGAACCGAAATGGATTAAAACTCAACATCCGTTATAAGAACAATTGATCAATACCAAAATCTCGATCCTAAGTGACGATTACCCAATAAAGTGAATTCTAAATTAAAACCAAGAAACAAGTTAATTTCTCTAGACTTCAATATATTAAAGATAAAGACGAAGTAGATCTAAACTAATAAAATCTCTACATTAGACGCGACCTTTAACGATTAACACTAAGAAAAACAAAGATGAACACTAAGAGACTAAAATTAACATATTAAACCTAACGTGCAAAAATATAAAAGGAGTTAGAGAGTAACGTAGAGATTAGAGAGAAGAGATGCATATGTATAAAAATGAAGTAATGGAAAGAGAAAGTGCAGAAAATGAAATCTTGAAAGCAACTAAACACTAATTAACCGATTAATATCAGTCGTTCAAACAAATTAAATTAAACATAAAATAGTTAAATACAAACTAAATGGATAGAGAAGAAGATACTCAATAATGTATGAAAACCGAAGTTGATCAATCTCCAATGGCATAAGCTTCAAGTTCAAGAGTCTTCTTCCCCAAGCTATGATGAAATCGATCTAGAACTTGAGAGAAAACCTAGAATCATATGCTAAAGGAATGAATATGGTTGTACTCAACAAAAAACCCTAAAGTAGTTTAAATATGCAACACAAAAAGCCCAAGAAAAGGCCCAAAACATAGGGTCCAGGCGACTTTCACGAACGTGAAGAAAATAGAAAGTAAATAGAAAGTCCAGAATGCACAGTTCACTAGCGTGAAAGATTTCTTCACCCCCGTGAAAACAAACAAAAAAATTTCTTCTCTTTAGATGGGTTTTCTTCGCGACCCTAAAGGCTATCCTTCACGTCCGCGAAGCGTGGCAGAGTCGCCAATCTTCAAGATCTCGGTTTTTCATCCCAAGTCTTCCTCTTTCTTCACTCCTTTCTTGATAGTGTCCTTCGATCCTCCCTAATACCTCATATAATCTACACAAAACATATCAAAAGCATAGAAACCATTCCAGCCGTAATTAAAGAGAGAAACAAAAAATAATAATAAAAGATGCATGAAAAGACTAAACTAAGGACTAAAATGTATAAAAGTCACAACTAAAACACATAAAGGTAGGTGCATAAAATGCACTTAACATTAAGGATGGAAGGTGTTGGTCGTGGCGTAGAACTATCCGTGATGGAAGAGAAACTAAGGAATTTAAGCAGTTAACAAAGGCTATTGGGGATGTTTCATTGACGGATAGACTAGACAAATGGTTTTGGGATCTATTTTCTAATGGCAGGTTTTATGTTAGATCTCTACATTTTCTCGTTGAAAGAGTATTTTTTGGTGTAGGCGATAAGGAGATGATTTGTAATGCGTTGGTTCCTTCGAGAGTCAACATCTTCATCTTCATCTGGCGAGTTATGCTCGATAGACTCCCAACCTGAGACAATCTAATCAAATTAAAGGTGGATATTGAGTTTATCCTCTGTTTGGTGTGTAGAATGGATAATGATACTATGCAACACTTGTTGTTTGAATGTCATAATGACTTGGAGGTTTGGAGATTTTTAGAGAGATGGTGGTCCTTTTCTTTTCCGTGAGCTGGTTGTTATAGTCGATGTTATCTAACAAAGATGCTTTCAAAAATACTATCATGAGGGGAGTTTTAGAAGCACTTTTCTACATCAACTTCCATACTTTGTGGAGCTTCTGAAATAGATGTGTCTTTGACAATCTTCCTCCTCGTAAAGATAATAGTCTAGATATCATCATGGAGAAGTCTTTTAGGTATGTTCTGGCTAGGTGTAAGGAGAGTGAAAAAAAATCCGATTGTGTGAAGATGTTATCCTTCTGATTGTATAAAAATATTGTAATTTCGGTTTTTGATTCCCAGTTGCTTGTTAGCGTTCTATTTGAATGACATTTTTGGTTGTTGTTTCAAGAAAATTATCTTGAGAGAGAACTCCCTAAATTAGAAAAGAGAACCACCATATTTATTGGAATTCAAAGTCATAGACCAATGATTGAGAATCAAGTGGGTGATGGAACTATTCAATACAACCCTTCATGCGATTTCCCATGCGAGAAAAGGTCACCCAAATTTTCTAACTTGGAGTCGCATGAGCATACCAAACAAACAATGACTAAAGGGAGTTGTTGAGCGACGTTTGGAGCTTGAAAACTAGCATTTGCCACTGTTTTGGGCTCTTCTTTGACTTTTATTTGCCACTGTTTTGGGCTCTTTCTTCTTTGACTTTTATTTGCCACTGTTTTGGGCTCTTTCTTCTTTGACTTTTGAGACAAATTCAACGGCTACTAGAAGCTAAAAGCATGGTGACCACATTCATGAGCAATAAGCCAGAGGCCAAAGAACACACAACCTTGAAGCAACAATAAATCAGCCAGGAAAAATAAAGAATAGGGTGAGGGACTTGTGGGATATAAGTTGTTGCAAGGTAGTTAGGCCTGTAAACGAGCCGAACGAAGCCTTGTTCATGTTCGTTCGTTTAAGTTAAATGAACAAACGAACGAACACGAACATTAAACGAATTTTTTTTTAGTATTCATGTTCGTTTGTTTATAAAATATATATGTTCATGTTTGTTCGTGTTCGTTCATTTAAACGCTACATGAACTTAAACGAACATAAACAAACAAACTTAAACAAACGAACTAAAGGTGCACCGCTGTAATAGAGTGCTCCAAATTTAACCCAATGCATGGCTCAAGCTACCAGGCTCTAGCCAACAGGATGGATATGGAATCTCATCAGCGCCTTGCCGGTGCTGTAAATATAGCAAACACATGAGAGAATTTCCCTTATGTATCCAATGTGGGATCTCTAATATATACATGAGTATGAGTATGCATGAGCTGTCCTCCATGAGCAAACATGAGGTAGGTATCCTAAATTCCCATATCCCACATCGAAACTATATAGAAAACAGAAGGGGATGAACCATTACATAAAGAAAGTCATGAGCTGTCATCGTTTTTTTATTAATGTAACTCTTTATTATTTTTATAAATTATAAATTATAATTATAGTAATTATATTTATGATCATTGGTAAACGAATATAAATGAACATATCTAAACGAACGTAAACAACATTAACGAACATAAATGACGAAAGTTCACCAATATAAATGAATGAACGAGACCTCTGTTCATGTTCGTTCGTTTAACTAAAGGAACAAATAAAACATGTTCATGTTCGTTAGTTTATTAAATAAACGAACATCCCGCCGAACGGTTCACGAACAGTTCGTTGAACGTTCGGTTCATTTACAACCCTAAAGGTTGTAGAAGATCGAGACTGCAATGAGATCATATATGAGGTACGATAAAGATCTATTAGATATAAATATATTGTATCCGAGATTACAATATTGAAGACGAGAAAGTCAAAGCTTGAAGTCAACAAAGTCAAGATAGAGAGTCAACAAAGTCAACATTATGCCTAAATGTAATCTACTCTTTGTATAGAGTTGGGATATAAATATCCTTATGTGATGTACTTTGAATATAACACTTAGAGATTTAACTTCCATATCTTGTATTGAGAATCTAGAGAGAGAGATTGTAAAGAGAGAAACATTCAATAAATATGAGATTTGAAGATCTATTGATGTGATTCTTGATGTTAATGTGTTGACTTCGTCGTTATTAAATATATGTTGAATTAACAGGATCAAATCAATGATCTTTCAAAACTATGAGATGGTATGGCTTTCTTGAGATCTGCTAATGTAAATGGAAATTTTGAGGTTGGGGCTCTTTAATCTTTTGATACCTTCAGTATTGGATTTCTTAAAATTTTCCTTTTTAGTTTTAAAAATAATATTTTCATTTGTCATTACCACGTACGACCTCTTTTCTTCATCTGGATACAGAATATTGAATTTGGGATGTAGTTTTTTTTATAATCTAAGGGTAGGCATGGGCTAACCCAAGCTTATGCATGCTCCACCCATCTATATTGACGGCTTCCTGACAATGGTGTGGATCAAAGATTTTTAGATAGTGCGGTTACCTTTAAGGTAGACTAAAGACCCTGTAAAATCGTCCGACGTGTTTTTAGCCTCATTACATCGTTTTGAGAAATTTTTAAGCCTTTTTGACTAATTTTAAGGGATTTTTTAGTGTTTTGTCGATTTCGAATGACTTTTCGGTTTTTTTATTGATATTAAGGGACTTTTTTGGTTTTTTGTTGATTTTAAGAGACTTTTTAGGTTTTTTCGAGGACTGTGGGGTCCCTTACACATATTGAGTGGGGATTAAAGTTAAAAGTTGTAATTTTTTTTATTTTAACCCTTATAAAAAAGTTTTTTTTTTAATTTTAATGGGGTCCGATCCCCCTATTACTTGCTACATGGATCCACCACTCCTTCCTTACAAATGATCAAGGGCGTATTACCAACGGATTATTGACTCGGTCCACTAACCGACAAATTACCCTTGGGAAACATTTATCGTCGCTAAAGATCGCTAACTGATAAAGGTGTTGTTTGTCGGTACTCATTTCCTCGGTAATCCATGGTAACAGTAATTTTATTTGTTATGAAAAATATTTAAGATTACATTATAATCTTGTATTTTCTTCTATCGACATGCATGTCAAAAATGTAAACCAATTAAAGTACCAAATTGCATTCAAAATTAGTGTCAAAATATTTAAGTTCAGTACCAGTCATTCAATATCTTTAATTATTAAGCTAATAATCTAGACAATCGATAAGGGATGGGAAGGCCTTGTAGGGGGAGGAGGGATGTGCAATCAATAGAAGCTGCAGAACACGCAAGTTTTGTTGCATCTCGGCTAGATCTCTCTTATTCTACTTGTATTTAAATTATTATACCTATAAATATTAAATGCATAATGAGTAAAATCACATGTGTCAATTAATTAAGAGAAGTTAAGAACAATATACTGGAACTCAAAAGTGCCTCAAGAACCCGTCAACATGAAGTTCGGGTCTTCGCATGTAACAATCAGGCACGCTCCTGACATTTTATGGGTCCTGGAAGAGACGTAAAACGAGGCCTTTGTTAAGTACAATTTTTTTTTTCAATATATTGTTTTTATCATAAAAAATAACATGAATTCAAAAAATACTAATAATTTATATAAAATTGTTTCTGAGTTGAAAAATCATCAAACAATTACTTCTAAATTAATATAAGAGTTAAATGCAAATTTGGTCCCTGTGGTTTACATAAATTAACGGATAAGCTCCCTGAACTTTCTTTTTAACAAAGAACATCCCTATAGTTTCATTTTTATAACGTATACGGTCCTTCCTACTAACACTGTTAGTTAAAGTGGTGTTAGTGAAGGGTAGTTTAGTCTATTGACTTTTTTTCTCCATTTAATTTTATTCTCATAACACATATGGTCCCTCCATCAACTTTTATTTTAATAACAAATTTGATCCTTCCTCTACTTTCAATTTATAACAAATTTGGTCCCTCATTTTAGTTGAAATACAAAAAAAATTAATATAGTTAAATAGATATGGAAATATAAATTTACTGATTTACTTAAACTAATTAATACACACTAAAAACAACTATAGTTAAAGGATAAATTAATAAATATATAGAAATGTTATAATTTAGATTATTAGTAAATTTTAGTGATTAGTAAAAAATTTGACTGCTAAAATTTAACATTAAGACTATATTTAACAATTTCGGTAGAAATGGTCTATCAATTTACCTTTTCAAAATAAATTTTTAATAAAATATAAAAGATTAACTTAATTCTTTTAAGTACAAAAAATGAAATTAATCATATTTATTGGATCAAATACATCTAATAGTTTTTTACGTTTTTATTTAAGCCTTCTACTTAAAAAAACATACTAAAAAATATTTTGATTTGAATTTTAAATGCGATTGTCTTTATCGTAATTTCAAGTTGCAAATACTATTTTTAGGGAATAAATAGTCTACTTTTATTTATAGTTATTATAATATTTGATAGTTAAATAATTAGGGGGTGTTTGAGATTGATTATTTGAAACAACTTATGTTTTTCCTACAAAAGTCTTTATCAACTTATTATAAGTTAGAATGTTGCACCTTCTTGAAAAACTCCTTATTATTCGTTTGACATCAATATAAGTACTTTATCCAAACACTCAAAAAGTCCTATTGAATCGTTTATCAACACAATTTATGTAAATTTTAAATAAATTTTATTCAATCAATACTTACATAATTTTGTGTTGGTAAACAGTCCAATAAGATTTTTAATTGACCAAACCACTTCAAAATATGTATTTTTTTTAAAGGTTAAAGTAGATAGACCATTTTTAACCGAAATTGCTAAAGATAGCATTAGTGTTAAATTTTACCATTCGAATGTTTTACTAATCATTAAAATAATACTAATAATCTGAATTATAGGATTTTATGTTTATTAATTTATTCTTTTACTATAATCATTTTTAGTGTATATTAATTAGTTAAGTAAATTAGTTAATTTATATTTTATATCTATTTAACCATTTTTTTATGTATGTTAATTAAAATGAGGGACCAAATTTGTTATAAAATTAAAAGTAATGGAAGGACCAAATTTGTTAATAAAATGAAAGTTGATGGAGGGATCATATGTGTTATGAGAATGAAAGTAAATGGAGAAGAAAAGTTAATAGACTAAACTACCCTTCACTAACACAACTTAAACTAACGGTGTTAGTAGGAGGGACCATATCTGTTATAAAAATAAAACCATAGGGATGTTATTCATTAAAAAGAAAGTTCAGGGACCTTATCCATTAATTTATGTAAACCACAGGGACCAAATTTGTATTTAACTCTTAATATAATTTGTCATCTCATTATTACATAACATCGTAAATCCGTTCCACTACCAAACATATTATATGATATATATCTTTATATATAGATTGAAATCATTTAATATATAGGTTTCCACGTCACATCATGTTAATGTTTTCATCATCATTTTAAAATTTTAGGATTGAAACAAATTTGTAGGAATCATCAATCTTATAATCAAAACTCTATCTTAATTATAGTTTGAGATCTTATGTTGTTTTAGATATAGCAGATAAAAAATTCATGCATTTAATATTATGAGATAAGTAGACGATAATGTAAGAAAAAAGGTTAGAAAAAACAAGAAACAAAAAATAATACTATAAAGAGTAAATTACACTTTTGGTCCTTTATCTATGCTCGCCTTTTGGTTTTGGTCCCTCCAAAGGTAAAAGTACATTCATGGTCCCTCAAACGAGTTTTGGATAACACTCTTGGTCCCTCCGGCTAACCGTCCATATGGTTGCCGTTAGGCGTCCCATGTGCCCCTCACGTGAGGGGCATTTTGGTCTTTTTACTTTTCCCTCTCTTTCCCTTTTACCCGATAAAAACCCTCCAACGTTCTTCTCTTTCAGACCTAATCTGCTTCTTCTTCAATTTCATTTCTCATTTGCTTCAAACTCAATCTGCTTCTTCATGATTTCTCTCCGATCAACGATGGTTCCTCATATGGTTCCAAATTCTATTTACTGCAACTGTGGTCTACCTGCCATCACTCGAACATCGTGGACAGAAATAAATCCAGGTCGGCGATTTAAATGTTGTTCGGGAAAGGTAAGGATTTCACTTATTTAAACATTCAAGCTAGAAGATTTTTGTCTCATTTTGTGTATTTTTGTGACAGGTTGGAATTGTGGTTTCTTTAGTTGGGTTGACCCACCCATTTCTACTCGAGATATGACTATTATAAATGGACTTTTGAAGGCAAAGAACAAGCTTGAAGGCTTTGTAGCAGAAATTCAGAAAAGAAAAACAAGATGGAAGATTTTATGTTTTATCACTTGGATGTTGATAGTTTTTTTCTACTTTCTTAGTTGATGGTCAAGATATGTATTAGACTCTTTTGTAAGGTTATGTTGGTTAAGTTATGTAAAAGTCTGGAAAGTTAATGAAATGAGACTTTTTTGCACTAAATGATGGAAATATGTGTTCAATACATGTTCAAAGGGTATCCAGTACATGTGACCTTAATAAAAATGACATTTCATGCCAAAACAGATGGAAATCTGTGTTCAATAGGGTATCCAGTACATGTGACCTTAATTAAGACCTGCATAGACCAAAACAGAGGGAAATCCAATCATGCTCAAAAGAAATCCCAACCATTTCATAAGGAATCCAGCACCTGTGTAGACCAAAACAGATGGAAATCCAATCATGCTCAAAAGAAATCCAAGGCATTTCATGCCCAAATACAAACCATAATAAACAAATAAGTTAATACCATAATAAGCACATTGCATTGCATCAAGTTTCCAAAAGATTAAGTTCCAACCACAAAGTTTACAAAAGACTAAGTTCAAACCACAATTTACAAAAGAAAGTACAGCAGCCAAAATAACATGAGCATAAAGTTTTTGGGTCCTAATATTGTGCCAATCATCTAAGCTTGACTTCCACTAGCCTGCCCTTTACATGTCCTTGCATTGTGTCCAACTTGCTTGCATCTGGTACATTTTCCTCTCATCCCAGCCCTTGGTACCTTGTTGCTTGCTTGACTTATCTCTTCCACAGTCTTGTTTCTCTTTTTCTTTGGCCTGCCTATCTGAGTATGATGCTTTGGTGGAGTAAGTGTGGTGGGATACTGTGATTTAGGCCACATCAATCTACCATTAATTGGTTCCAGCTTGAACTTATACACATTCTTCCATGTTTCCATCCAGTATGAAGCATGGACCAATCTTTCAGGTTCTTCAGCAGCAAGATCATTGCTTTCCATATCCCAGATAACAACCACAACATGCTTGCATGGAATTCCATTCAGTTCCCATCTCCTGCAAGAACAATGCTTATTTTGGTAATCAACAATGCACTGGTCCATATTGGGTCCACTCACCTCATACATCTCACCCCCATTCCATATAACACTATACTTTGTTGCTTCCTCCTTTATTGAATCCAATATCTTTGTGGATGTTGGTGTAAGGGGACCATTAGCAACATTTATCAACCTCTGAACTTTAGCCATTCTTTTCATTAGATACTGTCTAATGTATTCTAAGGCTGTTATGATGGGTTTGTCCCTTCCATCCACCAACTGCCTATTAAAGACTTCACAAAGGTTGTTTAAAAGAACATCACTGTGACACCTGCCTGTGAAATCAAGGGTTGATAACATTAGTATATTGTAAAATATAAATTAACTTCATACCAATTACAATCAAGTACCTGTGAAATGTGATCTTGTCCAATGTTGAGGGGGAATTTGCCTTAACCATTGAGCTACCTCTGTTCTCAACAACCTCATTTCTTCCATGGCATGCTCAAAAAGTGGTACGGTTGTAGCTGTGGCACATTTCCAAAGTTGGTCTTTGAATACCTTTCCCTTCCATTGAAGTTTCATATTTTCACTTATATGTCTAACACAATACCTATGCTCGGCGAAGGAAAACCCTTTCTATTGCTGGTAGGATTCCCTGTAAATGAAATCCATAACTTTAAATATAGAATTTAAATAGAAAATTTAAACAGAAACTTAAAAAAGAAACTTGGATACATACCTTCTGTCTGTCTGATATAAATGTGAAGTTAGAATTTGGGGCCAAATCCAAGTCATCTCGAAGGTATTCTAGGAACCAGCTCCATGAACTTGTTGTTTCAGCCTCAACAGTGGCATATGCCACTGGATATATTCCATTGTTACCATCTAAGCCAACTGCAGTTAGTAATTGCCCAGGAAATGGACCTTTCATGAATGTGCCATCTAACCCCAATAATTCTCTCAACCCAGCCTTGAACCCTTTCTTTAATGCCCTAAGACAGATGTAGATCCTCTTAAACTGTCTTGTCATACTAGCAGGATTAGGCTCTGTTTCTACCTCTAACTTCACAGTGGTATCAGGGTTGGTTCTTTGAATCTCACACAAATAGTCTCTTAGAACACTGTATTGACCAACATAGTCTCCTCTCAGTTGCTTAAGAGCCATTGATTTAGCCCTAAAAGTCTTCATATGGGAGACCTTAACTGAAAATTTTTGCTCCAAGCTCTGTTTAAGGGCTTGGGTTGGAATTTCTGGGTTATGCACTAGTTGGTCAATGATCTGTTGGGAAAGAAAGGTGGCTGTACAAGCATTTATTTCCCTAGAATGAAGGCATTTATGTTCAGGCCTATATGTCTTCTGTAACACCCCGCCTTACCATGACACAATATTGTCCGCTTTGGCCTAAGCCGCACGGATTTGTTTCTGGCGACCTGGCGAGGACTTCTCAGGGGGTCACCCATCCTGGTACTACTCCCACCCAAGCACGCTTAACCACAGAGTTCCAAGAACCTGCCTTGCGTGTGGCCCCAAAACGCGTTGTGTTTAGGAAGGCCAAGGTTTACTTATGAACCCAGCATCACTCCTGTCCACGGCCGATATGGGATCTGCCTAAGGTATTACAAACATCCCCCCTTAGGGACTCATCGTCCTCGATGAGGTTTGCCCCACATCCCGAACGGCACAGGAGCGTCTGATACCATTTGTAACACCCCGCCTTACCATGACACAATATTGTCCGTTTTGGCCTAAGCCGCACGGATTTATTTCTTGCGACCTGGCGTGGACTTCCCAGGGGGTCATCCATCCTGGTACTACTCCCACCCAAGCACGCTTAACCACAGAGTTCCAAGAACCTGCCTTGCGTGTGGCCCCAAAACGCGTTGTGTTTAAGAAGGCCAAGGTTTACTTATGAACCCAGCATCACTCCTGTCCACGGCCGATATGGGATCTGCCTAAGGTATTACATCTTCACCATCCACGTGTCATCATCCTTGCCCTTGGATATGAGTAGGACCCATGGACAGGGTTTCCCACTTGCCGTGACACTTTTGCCTTTACTACTCTCCCCTTTGTCTTTATGTAGTGATGGTAATTTTCCCAAGCATTTAGCCCTAACCCTCCTTTGGTCATTCTTCACTATTTTAAATTGTCTTCTACTCTCAATAGCATGATATTGGATTGCTTTTTTAATCCCTTTATTTGTTCCAAACACCTGTCCAATATAAAACCCACATTTACCTTGACTTCCATCTTTTGCTGCCTTTTCCCTTAACTTTTTCAGTCCCTTTTTCCTCTCAGCCACAGGATCAGCATCCCTTATTGGACTATCAAAGGCTTCAAGATCAGCTGCAGGAGACTGGTCATCAGCCGTTATTTGATTATCATTCAACCCATTGTCCTCTTCTAATTCCATGTCAACATTGTTGGTAAATCCTGTCATGTCAACCTCTATATCATCATTGGTGTGATCATCTAATCCATCTAATTCATCCTCATAATCCATGTCATTGCTGTCATCTAATCCATCTAATTCATCCTCATAATCCATGTCACTACTGTCATCTAATCCATCTAATTCATCCTCATAATCCATGTCACTGCTGTCATCTAATCCATCTAATTCATCCTCATAATCCATGTCACTGCTGTCATCTAATCCATCTAATTCATCCTTATAATCCATGTCACTGCTGTCATCTAATCCATGTTCAACATTGTTGTCATCTTCAAAAGGTTCAAAATCATCCATGTTCAAACAATTCAGGTCTATGTTCTCTTCATTAATGTTGTTTTCCATCCCATTGTCATCATCTAACTCAGGTTCACCTACTATGTAAGGTTCATCTACATGGCTTTCCATCCCATTGTCATCATCTAACTCAGGTTCACCTACTATGTAAGGTTCATCTACATGGCTTTCCATCCCATTGTTGTCATCTAACTCAGTTTCACCAACCTTTTGATTTGCATCCACATTACTTCCCATCCCATTGTTGTCATCTAACTCAGGTTCACCAACCTTCTGATTTGCATCCACGTTACTACCCATCCCATTGTTGTCATCTAAGCTAGGTTCACCAACCTTCTGACTTGTATCCACATTACTTCCTAATCCAGGGGTTTCATTAATCCATTCAAGATAAAGTTTTTTCTTGCATGATAAAGATTTATTCTTACATCTATTTACTTCATGTGACTGATCTTCAGGAATCTCCTCTATTACAACTTTCCCAGAGTTAGGTGACCTAAAATATGTGTTAAGGTTTGTCCTCCAATGCTCAATATATACATCAGCAATTTTGCATTGAGGAAAATATTTGAAAAACTCAATCACATCTTGGTCATTGCCTAGAGGCATCAAACCATAATCCAAATCTCCAGACACCAGAAAGTGATAATACATGGGCACAGGGTCATGGTAGCCTATTTCATTAAGCATTGCATTTAACTCATGGACTGAAAAGACATCAGTGTCCACTAAATGTACATATTGAGTTTTACCACTTACAAATTGTCTTCCAGGTTTCTTTGTGAACACTCCTCCATGATGTATCCTCAACGAGATTAGTGTCTTATAAATACCTGCAATTTTACATTCAAAATAATCATTAACCTATCCTCAATGGTGGTTGTATGCTTTGATCAAGAAACCAAAATTGTTGCATAGTTTACATACCGTATATTTCAATATAATCTGTAGTATCGCACCCAACCCTTATTTCCCACCCCATGGAAACCTTGATTGCAGCTCGCTCGTATTTCAGGAGGTCAAGATGATGATCGATTTTTTTGGTGAGGATGAGGATGAGGATGACAAATAGATAAGTACTGTGTTGAGTTTAATGAGATTAGAGAAGAAATCGAAGGGTTTTATAATGTTAATATAAAAGGGAAAGAGAGGGAAAAGTAAAAAGACCAAAATGCCCCTCACGTGAGGGGCACATGGGACGCCTAACGGCAGCCATATGGACGGCGTTAGCCGGAGGGACCAAGAGTGTTATCCAAAACTCGTTTGAGGGACCATGAATGTACTTTTACCTTTGGAGGGACCAAAACCAAAAAGCGAGCATAGATAAAGGACCAAAAGTGTAATTTACTCTACTATAAAATTAAATACCAATTATACTTTTTACGTATTTTCTTCTCCAATGTAATTAGTTAATACATGTTTGGACCTTTATTATAATGCTAAATTATTTTTGGATCATATTGGATAGAAAAAGACAATGTTTCTCTTTTCTTATTAATGTTTTTAAACGACTAATATATATCATATAGTATACATGAAAAAATCGGGCCCCTATTTCTTTTGGGCCCTAGTCGTACGCCTGACCCGCCCTCCCCAGAACGGTGCTGGTAACAATGCTCACTATTCCAGAACTATTTACCACCATGTGGTGCTAGCGTTCGACCTATACTTCACTAGCATTGCCTCTTGATTTTTATCCTATGAAACATAAAAACAAAATGTGGTTAGTGTTTATTTAAATTTTTGATAACATAATCACTGCAAATTGAAAACTTTCATAACCCGTTTTTAACATATAAGATAACCTAATATACTGACAGTCACAATGTCAACCAATCAACTAACTATGTATGTTGAACAACATATATTACAACTATTCTGAAACAGACGAGTGTTCCCAATGCCGGAGCTAGTAAGGAACCAAAGGGTGCACTGGCTCCTCTTGGATTTTTTGATTTTGATTTTTTTGATATAGTAATTAAGCTATTCTATGAAGTGGTAGAGCAAGAGCTTAAGCATTTAACTGGGTTAGGCTCCCTCTTAGCCTCATGCTTTAAGTAATCAAGTCTCATAGTCTATCTCTTGATTAACGGACCGTTTACTAAATGCTTACGGGGTAAGTATTTATCAAGCTATTTACCTTAATAGATGAACATGACAAAGAACGAGGATCTTACCTTACCCCCATAAGAGCAACGATAAGGATGAGACTCTTACCCGGTAAATAAGAATGACGACTCTTACCGGATAAGCGCGTACATCGTAAACTTTTGCATATGGTCCGTGTTTATGGACTACAATCTCACTCGGTAAAGTTAAATTATTGACTCTCATCAGCAGGGTCGTTCCAATCATTTTGGGGGGCCTGTTCCAATATATCAAAACTATTGATATAAATATTAAATAAAACACGCTATTAAAGTTTATACCAAAGATTAATAATAAAAGTATTACAAAGTGAAATAACAAAAAGTAACATATGAAGTTCACTTAAATAAAATTAGTCTTCGAATGTTTTTTGAAACAAAATCCTCAATCAAATCTTCATAATCCACTTTCTCCAAAAAATTATTTTCAATAGCTATTAAGGCTAGTCCGTTAAGTCTTTCTTGTGTCATTGTCGAGCGCAAATAGTTCTTCAACAACTTCAACTTTGAGAAACTTCTTTCTGCAGATGCAACAGTTACAGGAATAGTCAACAAGACTCTATAAACAATAATAGCATTAGGAAAACAATCTACATGTTTCAGATACTCTAATATATCAAGAGGCGCCATCTTTTCATGTGGTAAAAAGTCTTGGAGCAATTTCAATTCCACATATATTTCCATCAACATCATATTGATCTTGATTCTTAAGCGCAATTTCAAAATTCATACAAGAAGACTTTAAACATTCATTATCCAAAGAACAAAGCTTATCGGAAGTAAATAAAAACCCAAACACATTTTCATATTCTTGGTATTGTTCAAATCTTCTTCTTAGCGAAGCAATTACATGATCAACAACACATAAGAAGTAATTAACTCTAAATGACTCTTCTACATATTGTGAAACAATTTCAGATGCATCACTCGAGTTTTTATCAAAATGTCTTTTCCTTCGAATTTCACGTTTTCGAGGAAATATTGGATCAATCTCCAATTTAGTGGCAATTTTTTTTGCCGATTCTATAGCATCTAAAAACCCCGTTTCCCGGTATCTCTCAAAAAATGAAATCAATCCTTTAACTTGTTCAATAGCAACATCAATTAGCATATTTTTTTATTGTAAATGTTTACTAACAAAATTCATAAAATTCATACCAAACCACCATTGACACTAGAAACTCAAAATCACCATGCTCATTTTGTGCTAAAGAATTTGCTTCACTTATGATTTTTGAATCATTATCAATTTCAGCTACTTGAAGTAAAGCTTCTCTTATATCTAACACTTGAAATCTTATGGCTTTTACGATTTCAATACGACTCTCCCAACGAGTCGTTGACAACGATTTAACCGTCCATCATTTTACATTATCTTTAAACATTTGCCATCTTTTAGTAGAATTAGCGAATATTGTATAAATACGTTGAATTATTCCAAAAAAATCTCTATCTTTACCACAAGTATCAGCTATGTCACATAAAGTCAAATTAAGGCTGTGAGAAGCACAAGAACTGTAAAATGCTCTAGGATTTATATCTAAGAGTTTCTTTTGCACTCCTTTATGTTTCCCCTTCATGTTTGCACCATTATCATAACATTGTCCTCGTACATTGTCTATATCTAGATCAAAACACTTTAACTTAGATTGTAAAACATCAAACAAACCTTGGCCGGTAGTATCATTTACCTCCAAAAATCCAAGAAAAGATTTTTCAACACTAACAGTTTTAGAAGACAGATCTACATACCTTAATATTAAGGACATTTGCTCTTGATGACTTATATCAGGAGTGCAATCAAGAAGAATGGAGAAATATTTTGCCTCTTTTACTTTGTTAATGATTTCACATTTTATTCTTTTAGCAAGCAAAGATATTAACTCATTTTGAATCTTATTACCAAGATAATGAACATGTATATCATCATTTGTAATACGCTGAACATGGTCTTGAACAATTGGGTCAACTTCAGCCAACATTTCAATTAGACCTAAAAGTTTCCATTCCCATTTTCATACAATCTACCGCTAGTACCACGAAATGCAAGATTATGTTTTGCAAGAAACTTCACAATACAAAAAATTCTTACCAAGACTTTTTTCCAATGATTTTTTTCTTTCTCTATTTGATTTTGAGCAACTTTATCAATAGTTTCATTCTTTTGAAGTCTTACATGCAAATCATATGTTTTCATATTCATAACATGGTCCACACTTGTTTCATGCTCTTTAAGTCTAGTACTAAGGTGTGACCAATCTCTAAACCCGTCATTCGCTAACTGGCCATTTAAATGCTTTTTTTTTTAAATTTTCAACAAAATCAAAATATTTTATCAAGCTCTAGAGAATACACAAGCCAATCTCTATCACAATTTTCTCCGTTTGATAAAATTCTAGTATAAGACGTTGCAGAAAATCGTTTAGAATATCTATCTTTAGGACCTTTTTTAATAGATAAATCTCTTTTAGGACCCTTTGCAACAAGTATATCAATCATTTTAGAATCCTAAGAATCCCAATTTCTTGGATCAAATATATCAAAACTAGTAAATGTATCATCAACATCAATAGCATCATCAATATCAATAGTATGATTAGCATTATCATCAACATCATTAGCATTATCGGTAACTTTAGCATTATCGTCAACATCACTAGCATCATCATTATCTACATTGTTATTATCATTATCAACATCATCAACATCGATAGCATCATTAACATTATTATCGGTAGCATTACCATTAACATGAATATTAGTAGCATCATCCAAACTACCACTAGCATCAACATCAACACAATTATCAAGGGAAATTTGTGACTTTTTTGTGAAAAATTTATCGATAGCTCCTTTTTGAGACAAAATCATTTCCTCCGTTCTTTTTTTCTTTTTACGTTTTTGACATCCGGAGTCATATTTTCTAACTATAGAAGACATGATGAAAAACTATTAAAGTATTAAGTATATAAGATATTCAGAATAATAATTAGTAAATTGCAAATAGATTAGAATTCAATCATATTAGAAATTAAACCTAAATAACACACATAGCAATGATATCATATTTAGCAATTAGCAAAATCAAGATGATTATATGAATATTATATAAGTAACAAAGTTTGAAACAATACACCTGACACTTGGATTTAAGTAATTGAGTCTCTATGTGTAAGCAAACAGTAAGCTGTCAAATAGCCCAAGCCAATCCAGCAACCCTAAAAGGCTAAACTCAACCGTGTTTGTGAGAAATCTTGTATCCCGTATCTGAGCCTGAATTGCAAACAATAAAGAGAGCAGATTGAGATGTAGATTAACAGATTGCAGAATAATAAAATGAGGGATAGAACAAAATAAAAGATTGACACGATTTTGTAGTTGAACTTCTGGTCGTTGTCGTAAAATTCACACAAAATTACCGTTGTTTGATAACCCAATAAACGGAAAAAGTACCTGGGATTTGGAGACGATGATTGCCATTGGAAAACAACGCGAAGAAGACGAAGCCACTGAATCGACGGAGACGATTTAGGATAAGTCGAGTTTTGATTTTTTTTTCTTTTTGTTTCATCATTTAGAGATGTTCACGTTGCTGATTATTGATTAAGATTTAAGAGCATGGGCTGGGCGGCTGGGCCTAAGAAAAACCTAGATAAAATGAGTTCGATGTTGGACTTTTAGTAATATAATAATAAAACAAATCTGATTTTTGGGCCCCTCATATGGATATATCCATTTCATGTCAAAACAGATCCCCCTCTTTTTCCAAGTGCAGGATAACCCCAAGGGGTTGTGGGTTTTTTTCTACCAATTGGGGCCCTTCCTTCACAGATATCTAAAGTTTTTATTTTTAGATACTTTTTCAGACCTATTGCCGATCGAAAAAAAGACGTGTGTAGAAATAAAAATTGAAGCTATGGCCCGGCATTCAATGCGGGTCGAAGCATATGGTTGCCGGGTTGGTTAAATGCTATTAATTTTGGGGGCTCTATACAGTTGAACACGTTAGCACAGGCCCAAGAATGGCCCTGCTAATCAGTAAGCGCTTATCAGATAAGCTTTTGAGTAAACAATCCTCTAAAAATGAACTACAAAATGATGAGAACGATAATAATCCTAGCTCCGCCCTTGGCAACAATGATGACAACGAAATACTAATTAAGGAGATAATGGGGCAACGAAGGGGGCAAAGAAGCGCCGAAGGTAGAGACGATTATTATCTAAACTCGGTGCTCCCCTATCCCAAAATCCGGGCACTGCCCAACGTTAATTGTTTTTAAAGCTAGCAAACTAATGAAAAAGATATTGCTTCCTATAAATTTTGCATATTTTGTGGTAACAAATTCCCGCTCCACAATGACTCTACCATCCTTGACCCTTTTGTCTTATCGGTCACTTCATAAACTGTTCATGCATATGACCCATAAAAACCAACTAAGATTGATAATGACTAACTTAGACCAAATATGATCATCAAACATTAAAACCGAATATTTAAATCAAATATGACCCATTAAGACCAATTGTAACATATTTAGACCATTTTGTGACACATTAGAGCCGACTAACACCGATTATAAACTAGTAAAACCGATTATGACCCTATAAAACCCTCTATGACCGATTATCATGCATGTAGAATAACTTTGGCCCATTTAGCCCTAATTATCATCAATTTAGAAGTACAAAAAAAATAAAAATTAAACAGTCAATAATCCATTGATATCATTTAAAAGTTACCGACCGATTTCATCGTAAATCAATTAATTCGATAAATCTAATAATAATGAATATTTGTCGGAAATAGTTCAGCAATTCAGGCAACTTACCAATGGACTTGGTCATCAAAAGAAAATTTAAAAAAAGGTATATTTAGAATAAAAGGGCGTCGATAACCTATACAATTTAGCGATGGAGTATATCAATGCAGACTAAAAAGCTAAACGAAAATAAAAATATATTTATTGACGAACTAAAGACACAACACAACTTATATGTCGTTGCAATGTTTCCGCTAATCCGCCCTAAGTATTTTCCCTCTCGTATAGGATAGTATGTGTAGTTTTGTTTTCGATCAACTTTAGAGAATAAAGTAAATATGAAGACAATAAGCAAAATAGTCAGCTGGATAGGTGTTCGTCGACTATAGATAATACATGACCGTAATGAAGAATATGATAATAATTTAATAACAGCATTTTCCAGAGGGAGTTTTATATATTCTGTTACATTCATATTCAATTCTCGGTAGGTTTAATAAATTTAATATTATCTGATGCTTATTATTTAATAAAAACATTTTATTAGTATGTCCTTCCTCCTTTAGTTCTTACATATCTGCACGTATATAAGACACATAAGTTTCTTTTTTAATTAAAAGAAGTTGCGGAATTTCAAACACTATATTACCCCTTCAATCCAAATAAGAATACCTCATAACTCTGCTGATATTAGATGCATAATCCAATTACTTTAATTAACTGAAGAATTCAATATCTTCTCTTCAATATGTGTACGATAATTACGACTTGACGACTAGAAATAATCACGATCACGAAGCGAAATGTTTAGTACAGTTTTACTGTTATTAAATAATTAAAAGATAATATTACATATTCACTTCATGTGTAAATTAACCAAGATTTGATATTAAACTAGAATGTTTAGAAAACTTGTTTTCGTTAGTACTTTGTAGTTGTAGTTGCTAATTAATTTAACTAGCTCAACATTTTTTTATATATACTGCACAACTTATATCAAAGAAAGAAAAAGAAAATGATCTTCCAGAGAACCCTCTTTAATTTATTCTTGAAATTAAATGTTTTTATTTGGGTTAAATTTGTTCAAATGAATATGCTTTTTTTACCAAAATTGTTGTGCTTTTCCTGCCTGGACCAGTACTTAAAGAGACTACAATCACCTCCTAAAACACACAAAAATATGAAAAATAATCCACAGAAGAAGTACAAAATCATGACTTTCTCTGCTTCCTTCCTTTATCATCTTCTCCTTCTCCTCCTCCTCCATGTCCCTACATGTCCTGCCGCTGGTGGATCGTGGTCCGTCCTCCTTCCCAGCATCGGCATCTCAGCATGCATATGCAGCTGCTCCCCAACAACCGTGTTGTCATGTATGACCGCACCGATTTTGGAATCTCCAATATCTCTCTTCCAAATGGCAAATGCCGTCCAAACTCAACCGACTGCTCTGCCCACTCCGTTGAGTATGATGTTGCATCCAATTCCGTAAGTCCACTTATGGTACTCACTAATTTCTGGTGTTCCTCGGGATCTTTAATGCCTGGCGGAAGGTTGATCCAAACAGGCGGTTGGGCTGATGGTTACCATGTTGTCAGAATTTATAAATCGTGTGATTCATGCGATTGGCAAGAGATAAAAAGGATTGATTAAACAACGTTGGTATGCGACCAATCATATACTGTCAGGCGGCCAACGACAATTTATAATTGGTGGCCGCAGGCCTTTAACTATGAGTTCTACCAGAAGATGTCACCAACTGACAATGCTCAAAGTTTGCCCTTTTTGGTTCAGACAAATGACCCTAACGTTGAAAATAACTTATATCCGTTTGTTTTTCTCAATACTGACGGAAATTTGTTCATCTTTGCAAATAATCGTGCAATCCTATTTGACTACTCGGGATCTTTAATGCCTGACGGAAGGTTGATCCAAACAGGCAGTTAGGCTGATGGTTACCGTGTTGTCAAAATTTATAAATCGTGTGATTCATGCGATTGGCAAGAGATAAAAAAAGGATTGATTAAATAACGTTGGTATGCGACCAATCATATA
Source organism: Silybum marianum (assembly GCA_036898165.1). Classification (NCBI taxonomy): domain Eukaryota; kingdom Viridiplantae; phylum Streptophyta; class Magnoliopsida; order Asterales; family Asteraceae; genus Silybum; species Silybum marianum. The sequence continues at coordinate 9,299,660 of CM072529.1, read as the reverse complement.
CTGCCAGGCCGCCAACGACAAATTATAATTGGTGGCCGCCAGGCCTTTAACTATGAGTTCTACCCGAAGATGTCACCAACTGACAATGCTCAAAGTTTGCCGTTTTTGGTTCTAACAAATGACCCTAACGTTGAAAATAACTTATATCCGTTTGTTTTTCTCAATACTGACGGAAATTTGTTCATCTTTGCAAATAATCGTGCAATCCTATTTGACTACTCTAAGAACCAAGTTATTAGGAGTTACCCCACGATGCCCGGTGGTCAGCCCAGGAATTACCCAAGTACAGGCTCTGCTGTCCTATTGCCGTTGCGCATAAAGCAAGGGAAAGTGGATGGAGTTGAAGTATTGGTTTGTGGGTGTGCACCCAAGGGAGCATTCGTTAATGCAAACAACGGGAAATTTGATGGAGCCTTGAATAATTGTGGACGGATTAAAATATCAGAAGCCAATCCCATATGGATCATGGAGACCATGCCATTGGCTAGAGTCATGGGGGACATGTTGTTGCTCCCCAACGGTCACGTTTTGATCATCAATGGTGCATCGGCTGGGGTTGCTGGGTGGGAACTTGGGAGGAACCCATTTCTCAGCCCAGTAATTTACAGACCCGACAACCAAATTGGGTCCCGATTCGAGGTGCAGAATCCAAGCAAAAAACCTAGAGTATATCATTCCACAGCAATTTTGCTACATGATGGCCGCGTTCTTGTTGGTGGAAGTAACCCTCACGACAAGTATGTTTTTACCAAGGTGCTTTATCCAACTGATTTAAGCTTGGATACATTTTCTCCTTCTTATTTGGATTCTAGCTCCTCCCGTTCACGCCCCAGGATTCTCACACCCCAGACTAACACGGCAATCAGCTATGGGAAATCGGTGACTATTAAATTCACTGTATCAGGCCATGTTGACCTAAAATCCGTCTATGTGACAATGGTGGCACCTTCATTTAACACACACTCGTTTTCAATGAATCAAAGATTGTTGGTCCTTGATAGCGGTAACTCGGCCAAGGCAGTCGGAAAGGTTGACTACAGAGTTAGTGTGATGGCGCCTCCATCCGGAAACATTGCTCCGGCAGGGAATTATCTATTATTTGTGGTTCATAAAGAAATTCCAATTGTAGGCATTTGGGTTCATATGCAGTGACAACTTCACATCCAACATCTTGTTGATCCCAGTATATGCAAGCACAATGATTATATCGAATAAAACAATTAGAACACACAAATAAAGAAGCTTCGTAGTCGTATATCTCACTTTGTACGATTACAATATTAATATGACATTATATCGGCTCTCTAGTAATCTCTCTAGTAATCGAATCCTATTATGATTACCCCTAAACTCTTATTTATAATGAAAAGCCTGATCTAATTAAGGAAGGAAAAAGTTTAAGAAATTATAAACTTCCTTTTACAATTAACGCACATCATTTCCTTATTTTGTCACAATAAAATATTAGACCTAACAATCTTCCCCTTTATGGCAAAATGTATCTTCATTTCTTTAACTCGAACATGCTTTCAAATCTTCTGAGAGTTTGACGAAACATTATCCTTTCGTCAATTAACCTGATAGCTTCCAAAATAGAATTTCTTCTAGTTGAGCTCATCCTTGTAGTACTCTTCTTATCAGTACCAATCTCCGCAGATAATCTGTTACGAATTCCCCAGTTCCATCCGAATAGGCAACAACTTCATCAAACCGCAGAAATATTTTCTCACCCTTCACATGCATCCACACTACTCCGTGAGCTGGATATGTGAGAACAGTTGTAACATCAAATTTATCCAAATCATGAATTCTTTGATTAGGCTTTGCAATATGAATTTTCTTCTGTTCACTTTCAATGCCTCGTTGTAGATCATGAAGGTAACTATATCGGAGTTCCTTTTGAATATGTCGCACCACCGTTCTTAAAGCTCTTTGTTCATCCTCGTTTCTTTTCTTCTTGTCTCTTAGCTCGGTATACAAAGTTTCAAAATCTAAAATGTCAAGATTAGAAAAATCAGCTTCTAACTTTGAAAGTTGGATACTCAAGTTGAAAAACTTTGTCAGAACCAATCTGCATAATTCTGATGATCTTGTGTCGTGAAATCACTTCGAATGGCTTTAGAGCTCTCATCTTCAGGATGTGAACATACTCTTTGACTTGAGCTGGATCCATCTCCATTACTAAGTGGATGTGCGCCAAGTCTTCAGGTTTCATATTCTTTCTGAATATCCGTTCCATAGTTTCTTCAAGATAGGATACACGGATCTGCTGATTTACCCATTTTGACTTGCTTTCAGTTAGCATCCTTTGCCACCAAATTTGATGAGGTAACAATCTCGGTTCATTTGTATCTCTTGAAACATAGTTCTTTTCTGTGTGCTTCAAATTCACATAATCTTGCTCTTGGAGAACTGGTTCATATGGGTCTTTAAACCAGTTTTTCACGGAATTCCTTAGATTTTGAACATCGACTGTCTCTTCATTGGACTCCAGTTCAGCAGCTTCAGATGTGCTCTCAAAGTTAATATCTACCGCAGGTTTTTCAACCGTAGGCGTATTCACTTCTTGAGTCAGACTAGGACGCTGTCTTTGGCGGGTTGATGGCCCAGATGGACCAGTAGAAGTTGGAGCAGATGGTTGAGACATTGGAGAGTAGAAAAACATTGGAAGGAGCGGTCACTTGGGATAGATCGATAGTGTACAGGTTGGATTTGCGCGTGCCGGCTAATAGTTCTTTTCCTTCAAATGTTCGCACACAGCATCTTTCGGGTCGAAAATTAACTTCAAGTTGTTTGTCACAGAATTTGCCAATACTTAGCAAATTGTGGCTCAGGCCTTGAACATAGGAAACATCGGAAATAGTGATGTTGTTTTGAATGATGTCTCCATGTCCCTTGATGGGTGCTAAGTGATTGTTGCCAAATCTTACGAATCCGCCCTTTTTCTCTTTGTAATTGGCAAACAGCTCCTTTTGTCCGGTCATGTGCTTGGAGCAACCAGAATCTAAGTACCACACATGACCGGTCTGTACAAAATCAGGCAGATTTAGGTACCCATTTGTAAATGGGTCCTTCGGGGTTAGTTGACTTTGTACCTTTGGGTACCCACTTGAAGTGAAACTTAGGGTCGTTAGTCATGGTCTTTTTAGGAACCCATTTATAAACAGGCGGAGGTTGAAAATAATTATGATGAAAGTTATGAGAATTATGCATGTTCGGAAAATAATCACAACCATAATCAAACGAATTTAAGCGTACAAAGTCATTCACACCGCAATTTGAGCAACAAATTTGATTATGAGAAAATTTAATTAAATGTCGAAACGAATGAATTGTATATGGAAATCGAAAGTAATTATTAGATCTTTTGACATTTGTAGAATTTGTAAAAGAAAATTTGTCTTTATTGCGGGATGACGACTTTGAAGTGCGTTTGCCTTTTTCAACCCAAACTTGTTTGGTCTTTAAAGTATGAACAACTGAAACATCAATAGGACAGATGTTAGTACTTTTTGAAATAAATTGATTTTAATTCATTTGGTTAGAATGAGTGTAAAGCGTTTGACTTGTGGAACACTCATTCGGATCCTCCGGAAGCAAAACTGATTCAATTGGCTTTTTGCCTTTGTCCAAAAACTCCGTATGATTTGGAAGTGTAGGATTGATGTCAAATTCGGCAGTTAAATTATTTAAACATTCATCATCGTTAAGTAAAGAAAGATTAGGATTTGCATTCGAAAAATATATTGGCTCAAGGTCATCTAGTTTATCATCAAATTGGCCGGGAGAAGGGGGAATATTTTTGTTTAGGAGGAATATAGTTTGGATCTAATTTAAACAACTCTTCATAATCATCTAAGTAATTGCTAACGAAAGCTTTACATGAAGAAATATTGGAAATATAATCATTTTCGTGGTTTTTGTTTCATTGTAAAGCCTCATTTTCCAATTTTTGAATTTTTAAAATAAATGCCTCCTTTTTCTTTTCCGACGAAGAACGTTCAGTTTCCAACACCTTTTCAAGTTGAATAATTTTCTTTCCTAAGAACAAGGTGGGAATATAAGGTTTAAATTCGGGAATTTGAGTTTGAAGTTCTTCATCGGTATAAGATGGAAAATAGTCATTTGGAAGAGTTTATTTTGAAGATTCCTCTTCTACTATTTGAGGATAGCAGAAAGGAATTTGATGAAAATCCTTGTTTCTCCTAGTCAAATCATCTCTTTATTCGACGTTGGAATCCGACTTCATAAATTGAATTTTGTAATCCGGATCAAGGTTCAGATATTCAAATTTATAGATAGTCGGAGTATTGTAGATGGCCTTTTCTAAGTGTTTTGGGTTATCAAATCCTAATCCGGCTTTTGAACTCAAGTCTTTTGGAGCGTTTAAATGAATTGTGTGCTTAGTTTGACCAATTTTATACATTTTGAGTTCCAAATCCTTGAGTTTTTCCAAAAGATCTTGTCTTTGAATACTGACAAACTCATGTTTTGAAGAAAATTCTTCGGTCTCACTTTTAGATTTGTTAAGTTGTGTTGTGAGATCCGAGATTTGTTGTTGTCACTGAAATTTTTCTTCTTGAAAAATGGTTTTCTCCTTTTGATGATTTTGTGCAATACTGTGAGATGTTGCAAGTTCAGATTGGGCAATTAGCAGTTGTTTACGATTACTTTTTAAGCATGCTTCTAAGTTGGAAACCAAAAGTTTCTCGGTTTTCAACTTAGATTGTAATTCTTTTAATTGAAGCATCAAATCATGCATTTGGGAAACGAAATTGTCATAGTCAGAGTGGCTTACCTCGGGTGTGTAGTTGGAAGCGTTTGAAGTGGAATCATCAGAATAAGCCATTAGACTGAAGTGTGCTTGTACCTCGTTTTCCATATCATCATTATCATTACCTTGATTGAGCCATTGTTCATCTTCCGCCATGAGTACTTTACTGGCTTCCTTTTGTTTAGCCAACATCAATTTGTAGGTGAAGTAATTTGAGTCTTGGACGATTGGCTTTTTGCATTCATGGGCATAGTGGCCGGATTTTCGGTAGTTGTAGCACATGCTCATTTCACCCTTGAATTTGTCTTCCGGTTTGGGTATTGGACGAGATTCTTCTCTCCTTGGCTTAGGCTCAAACATGGCTTTGCGTTCATGGTTCTTTGGTCCCGAAGCATATCGTTGTTGATTGGGATTTGAGCGACGAGAGAACTTTTGTTGGAACGATTTTGTAAGAAAAGCCAATTGTTGTTGGAATTTGGCGATTTCCGGATCATAATCGAACTCTTCTCTTCTAAATCAGGAATGACGTCTTGTGATATGCTTTGGGATGTATGAGATGAATCTTTTGCTACTAAGGCTATTGGATCGGAATTCTTTTTGGTGTTTGCCCCCATCAATTCAAGTACCTCTTCTTCGTCTTGTTGTAGGGTTTCGTAAACTTCGTGAAGATCGAGTTCAGCGAGAAATTTGCTTTGTTTGATTTGATTGGCAAAGCGGCGCCATTCCGGTTGAAGATTGCTAACAAACTTCACATTGTTCTCGATCTTAGTCTTACGAATTTCGTTTTTGCTTAACTCGTTCACCAATTGAACAAAACGAGTGTAAGTGTTCGTAAGACTTTCACCCTATTTGTCTTTGAATTCTTCGTATTGCGACATACAGTTGGTGATCTTTAGTTGAGTCCCAATCTTTGTTCCAAGCATAAATTTTTCGATTTCTTCCCACATCTCTTTGGCAGATCTTTTGTGGCTATCGATGTTTATGTAGATATCATTTGGGAGGCTCATTAGAAGGTACGAGCGAGCTAGTTGATCACCCTTCATGATTCTCTTTTCCATGGCATCCCAAGAAGCTTTTGGTTTTACTCCTCTTGTGGCAGTGACCGGAGGAATGGCATTTGGCATAGCTGGGAATTCTTGATAGAAAGGTGGTAGAGGACCGTCCTTGATGGAACTCGTGATTTCATCGGCGTGATCACTACGTTCGATGAAATCGAGAAATCGGTCCTTCCACTGAGAGTATTCTCCAGGAACAGAATTGGGGGTTTCGTATCTGAACCAATGGCCATAGCTTCGTCGGGTAGTCATTGTACTTGGCTCGATGATCACGATCAGTGAGTTTTGGAAATTTTCTGGGTTGTTTTTGACACACAAAAAGTTTTTCTCGATAGAAGGAGGGTTTATCGGGTTAGGTTGAGACGACAAGAGTTTTTGTCGGGTGATTGGAGCACGATAACAGATTTTGTCTGGTGAAGGGGACTCGATAAAACTTACTATTGAATAAATTGAGTCGATAAGCAGAAGTTATCGCTCAGAAAAGAGTCGATAACTAATGTTTATCGATTGACAGAGACTCGATAAAAATTCTTTGGCAAAAAATCGAATAAAAAAAATTATATCGATTACAGATGACTCGATAATAAATTTTGTCGATTGATAAGGACTCGATAAAAATTCAAGGATATTTAATCTGAACTTTCTTTAACTGATAAACCAGAAAAAAAGAACAAAGGGTTCTTGACTAAAAAGAACAAGTCTTTTTATGGACAAGAATAGCTAAGTTCTCGAGTTTCTTATTTGTTCAGTCAAGAATAAAAATTAAAATTACTAGAGTTTAAGATTTTTAGTTGAGAATTATTTAGTAAGAAAAGCTGCAAAAGTCACTAGTTCCTGAGTTTTCTTATGTAAAGAGTTTCAAAAGTAATCAAAATAAACTAGAATTATTTTAATTAAAACAGATTTAAATAGTTTGAATAAAAATCCAGTTTATTGAACATTTGAATCGACAAAAATTTAAATTAAAGCAGGATAGGGATTTATCGAGTAAAAGGAATATTTGAAAAAACAAATCTGGAATTATAAGAATTTTTATCGGGTAAAGCTTAAGATGTATGAATCGAGAAAAACTCAAGAAAAGGAAATCGAGATTTTACCTTCTGTTTGTGAAGAACGTTTCAGAAAATAGCCAAAACTCAGATCGATTGGCTCTGATACCACTTGTTGATCCCAGTATATGCAAGCACAATGATTATATCGAATAAAACAATAAGAACACACAAATAAGGAAGCTTCATAGTCGTATATCTCACTTTGTACGATTACAATATTAATATGACATTATATCGGCTCTCTAGTAATCGACTCCTATTATGATTACCCCTAAACTCCTATTTATAATGAAAGGCCTGATCTAATTAAGGAAGGAAAGAGTTTAAGGAATTATAAACTTCCTTTTACAATTAATGCACATCCTTTTCTTATTTTGTCACAATAAAATATTAGACCTAACACATCTTGAGTCTAGGTATTTGGATGGTTATGGATTCAAATCTTTATTTCAAATTGTTGGAATGTTAATATCATATCTTAGTGTTTGTTTGATTTATCGCAATAATTTACAGCTTCCTTTTTCCTTCCAAGTTCGACTGTATACACATTTATTCAAAGGCAGACCCAAAAAAAATCAAATGGTGGACCATTTGTGTTTAAAGGTGTAAGTAGACATCATTAATTTGCAGTTATTGTTATGGCAGTTACAAAATTGAGTCGTTTCCTTGAAGGGTTCTATATCTTGAAGAGGTAAAACGATTCTTTAGTATTTATATCTATGTGTTTGTGTTGTAATTGAATTGTGTTGTGCAAATAATAAAAGTGTTATCAAAATTCTCTGTGTTGGTTATGTTTGATCCAACAAAATGGTATCAGAGCCTTCTTCGGTTCAGAATGCGTGGAGAAAACAAAACGCAGAAGATGATGGCTTCGCACAACAACAATGTTTTCCGGACCTCTCTTCCAAAATTAAATGGAAGTAACTATCACCGATGGAGTATACAAATCAAAGTGTTTTACGAATCTCAGGATCTATGGAACTTGGTTGAGGATGGATTACAAGAATCCAAAAATTACAGGAAAGCGTTGTTCTTTATATTTCAGGCTGTGGAAGAAGTGATTTTTGAAAGAATTTCTTTGTCTTCAACATCAAAGGAGGCATGGGACACACTTTACAAGACTTACCGAGGAGAGGACAAAGTTAAAATGGTATGTTTGCAACTTTACGTTGTGAATTTGATGGACTTAGGATGAGAGAATCCGAGTCCGTTGAAGACTTTTATAACCGTGTGATTACCCGATCACTATTCAAATAAGGACTAATGGGGAGGGGGTTGAAGATAAAGAATTGTACATACGATTTTAAGATGTTTGTCTCCAAAATTCGAGTATGTTGTGGTTGCCATCGAAGAGTCACTTTCGTTGGAAAACCCGTTGAGGACACTTCAGTCCCATTAACTTCGAATGAGAAACTTCTATGATGGTCCTATGGAACAATCTTTCCATTCACAAGTTACATCAAAAGGAAAGGGTAAAGAACATGAAAGAAACTCTTATGGAGATCATGACAAAGATGAACATGGTGAAGGGCCTTCCAATGGGAAAACAAGTGGAAGACCTTTATCGAAATCACAACGTTACTACTGTCACAAGGTATGGCAATACAATGAAGTATTGCAAGAAAAGACAAAAAGGTGAAAGTGAGGATGCAAACTTTATGCATGAGGAAGAGTTGAAGGAGGTTGAAACAATGCTTATGACATTTGAAAGAGATGAACTTGTTAAGGATGATGTGTGGAACCATTTGACAGCAAAAGACGACATGTTTAAGGTTGTGGATGATGCTCTCCATAGCGATTTCTGGAATCTTGATGATATGAAGGTTTGATGGGTTGGAGGCTTCAAGAAGATGAAGTCTAAGCTACAATTCGTGTTGTATTAATCTAGCTTAAGCCATTTTTGGCAAAAATAAGCTACCTTGTGCGCATCTAAACGTGTATTCTAAAAATAAGCTAGCTTGTTGAAATGCTGCTACTTGGAATAGCCTTTTAGGAGCTTACGGTAGGGGTGAGCATTGGGCCCGAACCGGCACCGAACCGGTTTGGACCCGGAACCGGAAATGAGAGATTCTTAGGACCGAAAACTGGACCGGATACTCAATACCGGTGCCGATCCAGTCCCGATTTTTCGGTCAAAAACCCGGTTGGAACTAGGGGTGCTCAAAAACCCGACCAACCCGATCAACCCAACCCAACCCGACGTAAAATAAATCAACCCGAAGCAACCCGATGTCTAATCGAGTAGTAAAAATTTCAAACCGAAGGTATTGGGTTGATATCGGGTTACATTTATTTGAACTCAACCCAACCCGATATCATTTTATTTTTTGAATATTAATATGATTGTTGAGTATTTATTAATATATATTAGACAATTACACCATCACGTACTCTTTTCATATATATATATATAGTTAATCTATTTTCCATCTCTATATACTTTCCTTTGTATACATGTCCATTAAATATGAATATATATATATATATATATATATACAACATTGAGATGAATGTGATATACTTAAGATCTAAGAAATATGAATATGTTGTACCAAATGGCTGACGGTGAAAAAGAAATTATGAGAAGACTAGAGAAAACAAAATATTGAAGGTTAGGAGAATATTTTGTTGTACCAAAGTGTTAACCCGACCAACCCGATCAACCCGACTAACCCGCACGGGTTGGGTTGGGTTGGGTTGCACTTTGGTTTGGGTTGGGTTGGGTTGAGATTTTTCAAACCGAAGACATTGGGTTGGGTTGTTGAAATGTCTTCAACCCGATCAACCCAACCCGTGAGCACCCCTAGTTGGAACCGATTGTTAATCCATTTGCTTTTCTTGAATTTAGTATTTTTGCTTTTTAATCCATGTCATCACTACAGTAATCTATGCAATTCCTTTTATTGTTTTACAACTTTTTAAATATATTAATCCACGACATCACTTTTTAAACAAAATTCATATTAATCCATGACATCACTGTACAGTAATCCGTGAACACTTTTAATCAATTGCATCGCTGTGCACTAATCCCAAAATATTCATAGTTTAATATCAAATCAACCAACAAAAAACATACTCTAATTTGTTCATAAATGTTCATAAATTTTATATAAAAACTAATCAACCCATTTATCAATTATTCTTCAATTTTATATAAAAACTAATCAACCCAATTATCAACCATTCCTTAACCCAATTTCATATCAATTTTTTATAAAAACAACACATATTCTTCAAGTTTTAAAATTAAAAATCAAGAAAGAATCCAAAAACTTAGTTAAGTTTCATCGAAATCTTCAACCCAATTATTATTCCTTCTTCAATTTCTTGAATTTAGTGGAAGAAGAAAAATTTTGGGGTAGAAGAAGTAAAATTACGGCCGGTCTCGGTCAATTACCCGAAAATATAGCATCGAAACCGGTTTGGAACCGGTACCGAAAATGAAGGATTAATTTGGAAAACCGAAAACCGGACCGGTTGGACTATATCGGTGCCGGTCCCGGTTCGGGCCGGTTCTTGCGGGTCACTTGCACACCCCTAGCTTACAGCCACTTTTTTTAATTATAATTTCATTAAAATTAATTATTAATTATTACTATTAATTATAAATAAATATTAAATAATACTAATATTAATTAGTATAAATAAAATATTAATTTTAATTTTAATTATAACCTATAAATTAATATTATTTATTAATTATTTACAATAATTATTAACCATATCAATTATTTTCATATTGCTATTTTTTAATTATAATTCACTATATTTAGTTGCTATTTTTTAATTATAATTCACTATATTTAGTTAAAAAACAAATAGAACAATTATAAAAATGTTTATAAAACATAAACATTAAATTTATACTTATTTTGTTTCATAAATAATTAATAAAATTGTGTTAAGTAATTTTAATAAAATATTTAACTTAATTATTAATATATTTTTTTAAATATAACAATGACAAGTTTTTTCTTCGATTCTGCATCTCGTGCAAATTTTTATTTTCTGATCGTGTCTGTTGAATTTGACAAACCCAAAAAATAAACAAGTCAGATTGTTGGGGGTCAAGACATAATACACAGAGAACTGAAAATATGATAATCCAATAATTAGTTCAACCTATTTGAATACACTACCATTATAATTGTTTCAGGTAATATTGCAGCAAGTAATAAAATTATTGTAGTCAATTGCTTGTTTATTTTAAACCTTTTCTGTTTTGTATGTAGTTCCTCTTATGATTGTCAGTTTCCTGCACGTAGGTTGATAAATAAAATAATAATTTTGAGGAGAATTGCAAATACATAGAATGTCAGACGATAGGATATATAATAAACATCACCATGGTATTTTTAATTTATTCACATAATTAAAGTTTCGGTTATATTTATTAATTCAATCCAACAAAATCTATCTAAGCACAAAATTGGGTTGTTAGAATGTTGCCATGTCTTTGTTAGTCTCTTCATGTCTTAATATGATCATTAAAAAATGGATTTGGTGTGAAGAGACCACATAATTAGCACATAAAATGTAGGTTTAATCATGTAGTGTAAAGTTAAATTACTCATAGTAAATTAGCACGTGAGGATTAATCTAGAAAGGTAAATCTTGAACATCATCAAAATTAGTCGTATGGTCTCTAAATCAAAGTGTCCAGGAGTTGCGTACATATGATAAACACTAATTAAATAACCAAGATGTTCACGTTCTTTTTGCTCTTCTAATTTACATCATTTTCTCAATGTTTGTTTAGTATTTTGTGAGAGCAACCTCTTGCTGTTTCTTTCCTTTCTCTCTTCTTTTTTAATTTTTGATCTTTCTTTCTAGAGGGAGTCTTCTCCCTTTTTATTGAATTAGTGATTTCTATGAGAACATTGAGAATCAAGATAAAAGAAAAAAGGAAAGTGTGATCCATGAGAATGGGAAATATTACAATTTAATAAGGGTGTTTCTATTACAGTATTCAATGAAGTTGTTATAGCTAGAACTACAATTATTTTGTTTGATCGAAGCATACCAAAGTTTTAAATTATAAGAATAATAGTTGTGTTGCTGGTTCATTCCTATTTACTTTGTTTATGTTTCTCTAGGAACCTAGTTTGGATAGAGTATCATTTGAAAAAACAATATAAACAAAAGATTAGTATTTAAAGATTGAGGGAATGTCAAACACAACCATACCGATGACTATCAAATAAAAAAAAAAGGTTGGAGACTTGATTCTACTTAATTATAAGGTCCATGCATCTTGTCATGAAATTTCTGTTTTTTTGTTTCAATGAACAAATTATCTAAACAGAAAACATATACTTATAGGCGGATGTATTTTAATTAAAGTATACATACAGTATTAATATTGTTATATAAGTTGAATTAATTTAAGCATTAGACACAAAATCCGTGGAATACATGTGTTCATTGAATCTATTCAGAACACTACCGAACGAAGGACTATCACCAACGAACAAATGGCGTTACTAGCATCCATCGGTAATAGTCCGTTGGAAAACCACGATGAGAAAAGGTACGTATTACTGACGGATATCTCATACGGATTACCGACGGCCACCATTTTCGACGGATGACGGACATAGGTTATTACCAACGGAAAACTTTATCGACGAATTTCCGACAAATTACCCACGGATTTAAAACAAAAAACATACTGGCAGAAAATCCGTCCCTAATATTAATTTTTCTATAAAAATAATTAAATTTTAACTTGTTTCATGTACATTGTATCATATGTATATATGTGTGTATATATATAATACGTATTAAATAACAAAATCAATATTCCAAAATTTTATTTGATTAAAAAATATTATTAATACAAACACTAGCTAGAACAGGGAGAGTCTAATCTAACAATCATCACGCTTCAGTTAATAGCCCACACACGTGATTGCATGAAAAAAAGTGTTGAGTCGTATATAAAATATTATATACTTGAAAAACATTGTTCAGTTTTTAGATCTGTAGACATGAATACAAGTGGTAGAGGAAGATGCAAATTAAAGAACAAAAAAGAGGACATATAACAACATTTACCTTCCAAAAGGTATGTGATATCGAACCCGGTAACGGCATCCAGGAAAAAAAAACTTGCCATATACAAAAACGGATGGAAAGTAACTACCATGGAGAGTAGAGAGTTTTAAGTTGCAAGAAAACTATCAACGTTTATACCAGTAAAACAATACCTGTTTTCTCCATTTGGTGCATCCTCTTCGTCAGTGCCTACTGTGGTGGACGAGAAAGTAAATTACAGAAATTAAAATTACAAGGAAACAAAAATAATAGACTTTGAAATATTAGCTGAATGCTCTCAAGCTTGATGGATTCAAATGCTTTGCCCCTACCCTCCTTTTATAGTTGAAGAGGAGAGAGATGTTGAAAGTGACCAAGCAATGGAGATAGTGATGTTAGAGAGGAAAGGAACCTCTCATTTTGTTAGCTTTTTCTTCATGGCTCTATCTTGCTTGTCTTTATCTTGTTTATCTTCATCTTTTAACTTCTCTCTTCTTTTCTTTCATTAAAGCATAGCCCCTTTAACATTTCTTCTTTACACAAATTTGGAAATAAATCCTGTAGAAATCTTTTGCAGCTACTGCCTTGCCAGTGGTGGCTTGCCACTATGATTTACAACGTTCAAATCTGACTTTTTAGTTATTTTACAGCCATGAGACTAACTTGGACCAAATAGAAAATAGAAGTCTCAAATGGGTGTTTAGGTTGGTAAAAAGATTGAAAAAGGGTTTAAAAAAGAACAAATAACTATAATATTTGAAGGTTATCAGACATGATTTCTTTCTATTTTCTTGATTGTAGAATGCTAACATCATCTTTGCACTTGGATGGTACGTTCTCTTATCCAATTATCTGATCATTATCTTATTCTTTTGTTCCTTTTTGAAAGCTATGTCGTTTATGGTCTTCGAAGTAGCAGTAATGGGGTTATATGTTTTGTGCATAAGGTATAAAGGGTCGAGTTTCTCAAACTCGGTTGTATTCTACAACCAACCTCTCTATCTTTGCCAAGTGACCTTTGAAGAAATGTCAACATTGGACATATGTTACATTGCAAATGGATTGGAGATCGGCCTTAAGGATTTTACTGAGTAGATATGTACATAGCATACATCTCTCGTCCTAGCTAGATCGATATGTTCTTTTTGTTACTTTAGTTATGAACATTTTTTTAGTTGAATGTGGTTATTTTTATAATTTTGCACGTTTAGTAATTTATAATATTATTTGTTATTTAGATAAAATTATAATAAATATGAAAATTATGTTTTAATTAATTTTAAATGTACAGTATTTCTAACGAAAGTTTTCAATTAACTTTTTAAATAAAATATTTAGAATTATCGATGGATCAGTGGTGGATAAATCCGTCCGTAATTTTATTTTATTTTTTGAAAATAATTCCTATAGATAATTATTTAAATAATTAAATTTTTGGAGGATTTTTATAAAAAATTTAAGTACAAAAATTAAATAAATTACTTGCGGAAAATATGTCGGTAATTTAATCTTAATCAATATGTTAGTTAATCAAGTCAAGAAAATTGGAAATTTTGAAAAAAAAATCAGTGGCGGATTTCTGGTGACCGGAGTTCACTAGAAATGTTTAACACACCATAAATTGTGTTTTTCGGCCATCCTTTTTCCAGGAGAGAAATCCGCCGGTCAACACGTTTTTCTAACGGATTTCCAACGAATCTTTCGGCTAGAACAGATCCCCGTTTTGTAGTGCAAGATCAACGATTTGTCCACAAGAATGGATTTGAAAGAAGTCAACATGAGCCAAGTCTTTATGTCAAAAGGCAAGGTACCCATAACCTACTCATAGTGAGTCTTTATGTGGACAAACTGATATAGAGGTTCATCGCTATACCTTATACATGAGTTTCAAACTTCCATGAAAAAGATGTTTGAAATGATGAACTTGGGAGAGTTGCAGTGCTTCTTTGGGATAGAGATATCTAAATCTCGGGAAGGAATATTTATGTCACAAAGGAAATACGTGGAAGATACTCTAAATTTTTTTAATATGTAAGGACGTAAGGTTGCTTCAACACTAATGAATACTAATGCGAAATTAAGATTGGACGATGATCAAATTGGTTTGGTGGATGCAAGTGTCGACATAAGTCTTGTCGGAAGATCAATATGTCTTACTATTCTCTTCCAGATATTGCTTATACGTACAATTGGTATTGTATCTCAATTCATGCACCCTCCAACGAGACATAATTTCAGAGCTTCAAAGAGAGTTCTACATTACTTAGCAAGAAGAAAATCCTACGGAATCTGGTTTTGCATGCAAATTAAAGCGAATACTTCAAGCTCAAAGAATTCTTTCCTTAATTTCTCTCTTCCTCGTCAACTTTCTGTCCTTTTTTTAGAGGGACTCCTCTCCCTTTTTTATTGAATTAGTTCTATCTATGAAAAATTTGAAAAACGATAACATAAATGAAAAGGGTAAGAGAGTCGGTTTTCTTGGTGCTCAACATGTAATGGAAGGGAAAGAAAAACTATAAAAATGGGAAAATAAGATCTGAGGGATTCAAAAACATGACCTCAAGGACGGGCTAGGAACGATAACCAATTGAACTAGACTTTATATATGTCAAAAAAAGTTTATATATGGTCTTTAACTCAAAAACCGGGGTGGCCATGGCCCCTATAGACCTCTATTGTGTTCCGTCCGTGTGCTCACCGATCGACAAGGTGTAATGCAAGAGAATGGGAAATATTATAATTAATAAGGATGTTTCTATTACAGTGTTTCAAATTTAAGTTGTTAAGCTAGAACTGTAAACCAAAGTTTTAAATTATAAGAATTATAGTTGTGTTGTTGGTTCATTCATATTTACTCTGCTATATTGTACTAGGCAATTAGTTTGGATATAGTATTATTTTCAAAAAAAAAATAAAAAAAAATATTAGTATTTAAAAGATTGATGGAATGTCAAACATTACCACACCCAACGCTATCAAATAAAAATATTTGGAGATTTGATTCTATTTAATTATTAGATCCATGCATCTTGTGATATATCAACTTTAGTTATTGTCTCAATAAATAAATTATTTAAGGAAACAAAATATACTTCTTGGCGGATGCATTTAAAGTACATACATCATTAATATTGTTATATAACTTGAATTAGCTTAAGCATTAGACACAAAATCCCCCGAATGCATGCGTTCATTGAATATATTCAGAAATGTTAAATTCTTGTATCACATCAAAACGATAAATACCTTCACTTGTGTGTGCAAAATAAAAACATGTAAAAATTCAATTGAGCACCTCTAATACATGTAAAAGTATTAAAGAGTTAAGGATTCTGGTCAATTTGCAAGGCAATTTAAGTTTTTTTTTGGACCGCAAGAAAGAAATTTATTAAACAAACTAGCAAGGAGCGAGAGGTACAAGAGGAAACCGCATCCAAGGGATTACAAAGCCAACTCGTCCAACTAAGGAACTTGCCTACTTTGGGTCTACATCTAATCCACTCAAAAGCTAAGAATTGAATGTCGTTACAAATCTCCTTTTCTTTTTTCATCCTTCCTTGAAACGTTTTGTTGTTCCGTTGATTCCAAATGGTCCAAAAATAAGCCACCGTGATCACCTTTCTCACCTCTTTATGAAGATTGTTCCCGAGTTAGAGCCGATCGCTGTCCAGATTCCGGAGATAGAGGATTCACTTATTGGCCACCAATCCACCCATCGAGATAGGAAGGCAGCAACTATCTTCTTCGATGAGCATTGCGCAAGAACATGATCTAGGTTCTCCGCCTTCGCGTTACACATTGTACACTCTTCCGATTGAAGGCTAACACCCCGTTTTATGAAGTTGTCCTTCGTAGCT
The DNA here is from genome assembly GCA_036898165.1 of Silybum marianum. NCBI lineage: Eukaryota > Viridiplantae > Streptophyta > Magnoliopsida > Asterales > Asteraceae > Silybum > Silybum marianum. The sequence continues at coordinate 9,282,883 of CM072529.1, read as the reverse complement.
AGGCGATTGCAAAGAGTCCTCCACAAGTGAATATTTGCTTTCCTGGGGACCGTAAGAGAAGCATATTGTGCACTACACATACGGGTGAAAACAATTTATCACATATTCATTTGTAACATTAATTGACAAATTGGGGTATGAATATTTTTGAAAAGTAATTAAAAAGGTGTGGGGTAAAATTTATCACATTTTTAAAGAGTATCAAATTTCTAATGGGGTCAGAAAGTTGTTGTTTAAGTTGTTGTTTTAAACAACAACCACCGTATCATTAAAAGATAGCAAGCATCTAGCAAAAACAGAACATTGCAATGACCTAAAAACAGTGGATAGGATGGGACCTCCACAATAATGGATCTCTTACGCTCCCCGTGCCCCTGGCCAAAACGCAACTATAATACTTTTCCACAATTTGATCCATTGTGGAATCCTTACGATCAAGGGGGATCAAGGGGGAAGGCTATTAAAAATACAACTATTTCTGAAACACCACAATATATAGCATCCAAGGAAAACCATCGCTTCAAAAGTTTTCTTAACAGTTCCTTGCTGGTTCGTAGATCTGATACCTTCGATCACGTCCTCCATGTCTTGTAGGCATGAAAGGGGAAAGACCACCATCGCTCCAAAAACCGCCAGACCTCCGAAGCCATTGATCAAATAGCTGAAATCATTGCCCCAATGAAGTATATAGAGACCAAACATTCTTGAATAAAGTTTTCTACAATGATTAATTATTTTAACAGTGAAGTAAAACAAGCTGATTTTCACATAAAAGGTGCATCTTGTATCCGGCTCTCTGCGTCCTGCTCCTCTCGGCTCCTGCTAACATCTCTTAAACAGCCGATCAAGTAATTAGCGCTATCAATTTATCATCATATATACAAAGATGATATAATATTGACTTTTATTTACAGAAAGAAAACCGTAGATTTTATTGGAACACCAAAGTGGCTAGCGAGAGGCTAGAATTAATTACAAAGAAAAAAGAAAACAATCCATAGGAATTTTAACCCACTGGCTCCAAACAAACACTCCTCCAAAACTTGGATTTATGTTTGAACCAACTAAAAGCAAAAACTCCAAGTTCACTACCTCAACCCCTTTCAGCACCTTGTTGTTAAAAATAATACTATTTCTATTCTTTCAAATGACTCATAAAAATGCGATTACCACAACCTCTAGAATAGCTCTCGTAATTTTCTGTAGCCCGGATGAATTAACCGCGTTAACCAACTCCCCAATCGTACCCATAGATTATATTGACTACTCTTACATTATGAAATTTCCCTTTGATAAATGATATCTAATAATCGAAATTAGTTACTTTGATTGTGGAGAAGTTTTCATTTATATCATTTCGAGGAGACATTTTAGATAAATATAATCAAACATTTTTGTTAAACGATTTGTTAAGTCAAGCGTTTGCATTTTAAATTAAATCAGACGGAGAGAAAGGAAGAGATGATATATATAAATAATAAAGGTTAATAATCAAAGTAATTAAACCCGACACTTTATTTTTCAACAAAGACACCCACAAAACATTACAAGGGAATATTAGAAATTCTCCTTAATTAAGGTGGTAGCTAGAAACCATATTAAGCTCGTTGACTTTCATAACTCAAACAGCACCTGAACTAGTATTTAAAAGCACCACCATCTCGTCCTAAACACACAATAACCTGAAGAAAATAATTCCCCCTCCCAAAAAAAAAAATATACACAAACTTGGACAACATGACCTTCTCAGCTTCCCTCTTTTGTCATCATATTCTCCTGTTCCTCCTTCTCCTCCTCCATGCCTCACCACGCCCTGCTGCTGGTGCTGGTGGATCCTGGTCCGTCCTCCTTCCGAGCATCGGCATCTCGGCCATGCACATGCAGCTCCTCCCCAACGATCGTGTTGTAATGTATGACCGTACTGACTTTGGCATCTCTAACATCTCTCTTCCGAATGGCAAATGTCGTCCCAACTCAACCGACTGCTCTGCCCACTCCGTCGAGTATGATATTGCATCCAATTCCATACGTCCACTGATGGTACTTACCAATGTCTGGTGTTCCTCAGGAACTTTAATGCGTGACGGAAGATTAGTCCAGACCGGCGGCTGGGATGATGGTTATCGCAGGGTCAGAATTTATAAATCTTGTGGCACCTGTGATTGGCAAGAGATACCAAATGGGTTGAATCAACAGAGATGGTATGCAACCAATCAGTTATTGCCTGACGGCCGACAAATTATCATTGGCGGACGCCAGGCGTTTAACTATGAATTCTACCCCAAGAAGTCGGCCAATGAGAACTCTCCCAGCTTGCCGTTTTTGGTTCAGACGAATGACCCCAATGTCGAGAATAACTTATACCCATTTGTATTTCTCAATCCTGATGGCAATTTGTTCCTTTTTGCCAATAATCGTGCTATTTTGTGGGACTACTCTAAGAACCAAGTTCTCAAGACCTACCCGACAATGCCCGGTGGTCAACCAAGGAATTACCCAAGCACCGGATCTGCAGTGCTACTCCCTTTGAGGCTAAAACAGGGGATAGCGGATGCCGTTGAAGTATTGGTTTGTGGGGGTGCACCAAAAGGAGCATTTGTTAATGCTAATAATGGAAAATTTGATGGAGCTCTGGATACTTGTGGGCGGATTAAAATATCTGACCCGAATCCACAGTGGGTCATGGAGACCATGCCTTTGGCTCGAGTGATGGGTGACATGTTGCTGCTCCCCAACGGTCAGGTTTTGATAATCAATGGCGCTTCTGCTGGCGCTGCCGGGTGGGAACTTGGAAGGAATCCGGTTCTTAGCCCTGTAACTTACAGACCCGATAACCAAATTGGGTCCCGATTCGAGGTCCAGAATCCAAGCACAAAACCTAGAGTGTACCATTCCACAGCTGTTTTACTGCGAGATGGTCGGGTTCTTGTGGGTGGGAGCAACCCTCATGATAAATATGTTTTCACAAACGTGCTCTATCCTACTGAATTGAGCTTGGAGGCCTTTTCGCCTTCTTATTTGGATTCAAACTCCTCTGCCTTACGCCCCAGGATAATCTCACCCAAGACTAAAACTAAGATCAGGTACGGAAGACGGGTGGCTATTACATTTCGTGCATCAGGCCCCGTGGATCCGAATTCTGTCACTGTGACAATGGTGTCACCATCATTTAACACACACTCGTTTTCCATGAATCAGAGGTTGTTGGTCCTTGATGGTGGCAACTCTACCAAGCGTGTCGGAAAGTCTACTACCTATAAAATCGGTGTAATTGCACCTCCCTCCGGTAACATTGCCCCGGCAGGGAATTATCTTCTGTTTGTGGTCCATAAAGAAATCCCAAGTCAGGGCATTTGGGTCCAAATGCAAGAATAAAAAACCTCACTCCTATATACTTGTTTGGTTTCATGCATTGGTATAGGGTTTCTTTCATTTTCAAGTACTTTTCACTCATTTAACTATTGTAGATAGCCACATATCTTTCGTAAATGTAACTTCATAAGTTGATATACAAACATTGTTTTATGTGATATGCAAAGATTGTTTGTTGTGTCATGATAATTTGATATGCAAAGATTGTTTGTTGTGTCATCATAAGTTGATACGCAAAGATTGTTTGTTGTGTCATCATAGTTTGATATGCAAATATTGTTTGTTGTGTCATTCTAATCACGGCCAACCCGGAGGGCATACCAATATGGGATTACGAATAGGCCCTCCAAAAAATTGGGTTTAGTCTATGTTTTAGCTCTTCTTTCTGCCTTCTCCCTTGTGTTTTAGCTAATTTAAGTAAACTATATATAATGGTTTAGCATGCAGTTTAATTTAATGCCCCAAAACACCCTATCTCTTCTACCATATTTGACGATTCGCTAGTTCTTGATTTTGACTATAAATCTAAAATCCCTTCTCCTTAGGTCTCTAATTTGACGATTGATTTATCCTTGTCGCCTAATCTCATTCATCTTAGTTTCCCAAATAACTATTTTCATGATTGAGGCACCAAAAACGTCATTGTTTGATAATCTTCCTCTTGGATGTTCTTTATTTCTCCCTGTCTAGTTTGACGAGTAGCCTCACTGTCATTTTTTATTTCATTGTTCGTGATAAAATACCTTTGTTAATAGCACTATAGTCCTTTAGAAACACAAAAAAAAGTTGAGAGTCAAGGGAGAATCCGGTCCTAGAATCGAACTAGGGTTTTTCGAGAACTTGAAATAACAACTGTTGGTAAATTCCTATATGTTAATCTTTTCAATTTAAAGACTTATCAAAAAAAGGTTGATTATAAAAAAAATGAGTGGAGGAATGTTTCGAAAATTAATTAAGTGAAATTGTATGCAACTCTGTAATTTTAGAATAGTTTTGTTACTTTAATTTATAAGACTTATAATATAATGTATGATATCACTACTAAATTAAAACTTTTGCTAACGTACTTTTCCATGGGAAATTGTCGCTAAAGAGTGATTCGTTACAAAACCGTCAATAAACCGTCACAAAAGTTGGTGGCTAAATTGTTGGTGAATAATTCAAATTAGTGACAACTTACGTTAGAGATTCTCTGGTTGATCCATTGGTATCTGATTTTACCTAATCATTGGTATTTTCTGGGTGATCCATTCAGATATTTGGTATTTTTTGGATGAAAATCATTTGTTTTGTAGCGTAAAAACTTTTATAATTTGTTTTATTCATTAATCAACTGATCGAACTGATCGATTTATAGTAGGCATCCAAAAAGATTGGAACCACCCTGATTCTAATGACAACAGACAACTATATATTAAACATGAAATGACAAAGTCACCTTCAATTGCGGAGTCAGAGCTGGTAACAATGACATGTTTTCTCTTCGGTTCTGCATTTCGTGCTCCTTTTTTATTTTCTGATCGTGTCTGTTGAATTTGACAAACACAACAATTAAACAAGTTAGGTTGTTGGAGGTTAAGGCATAATACCCGAGAACTGAAAATATGATAATCCAGTAATTAGTTCAACCAATTCTATTACAATCCCATATTCAATTTGTTGCAGGTATTGCAGCAACTAATAATATTATCGTAGTCAACTGCTTGTTTATTTTAAACTTTTTCTGGTTTGTATGTAGTTTCTCTTATGATTGTTAGCATTGAAAATTCATAGAATGTCAAACCATAGGATATATAATAAGCATGACATAATTCCCATGGTATTTTTAATTATTCATATAATTAATGTTTCGCTTATACTAATTAATTCAAACTAACAAAATCCATCTAAGCACAAAATTGGGTTGTTATGTGGTCAATGAATGTTGCCATGTCTTTGTTAGTCTCTTCATGTCTTAACACGATCATTAAAAAATGGATTTGGCGTGAAGAGACCACATAATTAGCACATAAAATGTAGGTTAAATCATTTAGTACAAAGTTAAATTACTCATAGTAAATTAGACACCTGGGGATTTATCTAGAAAGGTAAATCTTGAACATCATCAAAATTAGTCATATGGTCAACCAAAGTGTCCAGTAGTTAGTACATAAGATGAATACTAATTAAATAACCAATATGTTCATGTTCTTTTTTGCTCTTGTCTATATCTTTTTCTCAATGTTTGTTTGGTATTTTGTGAGAGAGCAATCTCTCGCTATTTCTTTCCTTTCTCTCTTCTTTTTCAATTTTCGATCTTTCTTTCTAGAGGGAGTCTTCTCCCTTTTTTATTGAATTAGTGATTTAGAAAAACATTGGGAATCATGATCATTGAGAATCATGAACATTGAGATCAAATTGGGCCAAAAAAACTAGAAAAATATTGCTTATTTTTAAGGTGGACTTTGGAAAAGCCTTTGACACGCTTAATTGGGGCTTTCTAGACGATATTCTTGACCAAATGGGCTTTGGAGGGGAATGGGGAGCGTGGATTAAGGGGTATATCTCAACAGCTAGAGTTTCGGTTTTAGTCAATGGGCCCCCCTCAAAAGAGTTTAGAATGGAGAAAGGGGTGAGGCATGGGGACCCGTTAGCTCCATTTCTCTTTGTTCTTGCTATGGAAGGCATACATGTGGCCATGAGGGAAGCTCAAAATAAAGGGTTGTTTAAGGGATGCATTTGGACAATTTTGAGGAGGTACTATCCATCTTACAATACACGGATGATGCCATTTTTATGGGAGATTGGTCACGGAGTAATGCGGCCAATTTAAGCCGGATCCTAAAAAGCTTTCAAATATGTTCGGGCATAAAGTTCAATATGGCTAAAAGCAAAATTATGGCAGTGAAAGTTAGTAATGAAGAGGTCAAAAGGATGGCAAGATGGCTAAATTGTAAGGAGGGTTCGTTCCCTTTTACCTATTTGGGGTTGTCGGTGGGGGGAAAGATGTCAATAGTATCGAGTTGGAAGCCAGTAATCGAGAAGTTTAAATCTCGACTCTCCTATTGGAAAGCTATAAATATTTCGTGCGGGAGAAGGTTATGTCTTTGCAAGTCGGTTTTGGGAAGCTTGGGGACGTATTTTTTTCTCGCTCTTTAAGGCTCCAAAAAAAGTGATTAGTATACTCGAGAGCATCTGATGCCAATTTTTCCGGGGGGGGGGGGAGGGGAATGAAGATAAAAGGAAAATTTGTTGGGTTGCATGGAATGAAGTTTTGAGTTGGAAGGAAGGGTGGGTTGTGAGTTGCCAGTTTAAAAGTTTTCAATATAGCTATGTTGGGAAAATGGTGGTGGCGATTTCGTATAGAGACGGAAGCGATGTAGAGGAGGATGGTAGTAAGCTGTCATGGAAATACGAGAGGGATGTCGAACAGAAACAGAAATAGAGAGAAATGTGGGATCTGGGGGTCGATTGCAGAGCTACAAAACGAGTTAGAGGAGCTGGGAATAAATCTGGGTAGCTTAATTCAATGGGACTCGAGCAATAAGTTTTGGATCGAACTAATCCATTGACACCAATAGTTCATGGGAGTAAATTGAGTTATTTGGGCTTGCTGGAAATGGAGACTGGATGAGGAAGGAGGCTACTCGGTTGCTATTTTTCGCAAGTTGGTGGAGAGTAAAATACTCATGGAGGCTGTGTTTGTTACCTAATGGAACAAATGGGTCCTGGGAAAAATTAATGTGCACGTATGGAGAGTGCTTCGGGAAAGATTGGCGACAAAAAATAATCTTGTCAAAAGGGGCGTTCAAATAGACTCAGATGATTGTCCGTGCTGTGTGTCGCAACCGGAGAACTCTGGCCATCTCTTTGTGCGATGCTCGACAGCAAGGGAGGTGAGAGCATGTCTTCATCAATGGTTGAACGATAGGCCTATCGTCGCTGACTCGGTGCAGGATCTCTGGACAACAGTGCAACAAGTGAATACACAAAACCGTATGAAGGAGATTGCGGAAGTGATTGCAATGACGTACTTCTGGGTCATGTGGAACCAAATGAACAAGAAGCTGTACAAGGGGAAGATGAAGACCGGAAAGGAGATTTCCAAACTAATACAATATTTTTCTTTTTATTGGATCAAAGTTAGAACAAAGTTTGGTGGATCCCTTAGTTGGGAAGATTGGATCAGCTCCCCTCTAATTTTTGTTCTAAATTGTACTTTGCTAGTTGCTCGCTAGTTTTGGTTTAATAAAATTGTCTTTTGTTGTCCAAAAAAAAGCTAGAACTACAATTATTTTGTTTGAACGAAGCAAATCAAAGTTTTAAATTATAAGAATAATAGTTGTGTTGCTGGTTCATTCCTATTTACATCGTTATGTTGCTCTAAGCTCGTAGTTTGCATATAGTATCATTTTCAAAAATAAATTAAACATAAAATTAGTATTTAGAAATTAGTTGATTTTTTTATTTTGTTTCCTTAATTAAATTATTTTTGTTTCCTTATTTTATTTCCTAGTTGATTAAGATTTTATTTTGTTTCCTAGTTAATTAAGGTTTTTTTTAGCATAAATAGTTTGTTAATCTCAATGTCTTAGGTACCTTTGAATTAATACAATTTCTCATATTTTTGAATTTTTTCAACTTTGGGTTTTACCTTGTTTCCGTTATGCGTCAGTTGGTATCCAAGCTCGTTTTTTTTAAACAACAACCAATATCATTAGAAAAAACGCTAGCAAGCAGCTAGCAACCAAAAACCGACATTACAAAGTTTTTATACAGTCAGAGGGGTAACATCTCCATACGATCGGGTTTTTTTCCGCTCTCCTTACACCTGCTCAGAACCCACCTAAATGACTTTTCCATGATGATATTAGGAATAGTATCTTTACGAGGAGGAAGATTGTCAAAGACACACCTATTTCAGAGGCTCCACAAAGTATGACAGCTGATGTATAAAACTGCTTCAACGACCTTCCTCAAGATACTATTGTTGGACGCGTCTTTGATACCGTCTAACATTGACTCCAACGACCTGTTCACCAGAAGGGAAAAAGAGCACCATCTCTCGAGAAATCTCTAAACCTCCGAGGCATTTTTACACTCGAAAAACAGATGCTGCATAGTTTCATTTTCCATTCTACAAACCGGACAGAGCGCAGACTCAATATCCACTTTTAACTTGATTAGGTTGTCTCGTGTTGGGAGTCTGTTAAGCATAACATGCCACATGAAGACGTTAACTTTAGAAGGAACCAACGCATTCCAAGTCGTCTCCTTATCACCTACACCAAAAAAGCTCTTTCAACGCGAGAACGTACAGAACTAACAGAAAATTGACAGTTAGAAGATAGATCCCAAACCCATTTATCTGGTCTATCCATTAACAAAACATCCCCAATAACCTCTGTTAACTGCTCGAATTCCTCAGCTTCTCTTCCATCACGGAGCTCGTTAGTATCCTGATGGCTAACGATGGAGGAATCAATCAACTCAACGGTGATAACTGTAGCAATGAGAACTTGTGGAAAGTAGTATAAGGCATCATGGCGAGCCTCACCAAACTTGAAAATGGGAGAGCTAGGTGTCGCAATCGTAGCCGGTGGATTACAAATCCACCAAAATCGCGAGGATGCTTTTTGTGGTCGACCCCACCAACACCAAGGAAACAATGGCGGCCGAATCAATTCGAAGTCTTTTCCGATGAAGAAACAGAAGAAGATTTTGAAGAACCACAATACCGAAGAAGACAAAACCGAGTTCATGAAGACTATCGCATTAAAGCCGAGATTCCAAGCTTTCACGGAACCTCGATCTCGAGGCGGTGCTAGATTGGCTTTATGAAGTCAATAAATTTTTCGACATCATGGACATACCCGATCAACAACGGGTAAAGATTGTCGCATACAAACTTCGCGACGGGGCCGCCGCTTGGTGAAAAAATGTGCAAGACCAACGTCGACGAATGGGAAGGAGTCCCATAACGGAGTGGCCACAAATGAAGAGTTAATAAAAGAACAATTTATCACCTAATTTCGAGCAAATTCTTTACCATCAGTTTCATAACTGCGCCCAAAGGAATCGTACCTTCGCTGAATACACTAGAGAATTTTTGCGACTACAAGCAAGATGTCGCCTTTTCGAAACGAAAGCAAACGACGGCCCGATATATTAACGGTTTGAAGTTTTCTATTCAAGACCGAATGGGTCTTCAACGCATTTGGTCTGTTGATGAATCCCAAAACATGGCCATAAAGGCCGAGAGACTTTAGTCCCGAGCCATGTCTAACACTCAACGAAATTTGAACAATCTCAGTTTAAGTGATAATCAAGGCCTTCGATCAAGTTCGGTTCAAACTGTCATCCAAAATGAATTTGGATCAACTCAACCAATCCCCGAGATATATAACCGAAACGTCGGAGCAAGTTCTAGCAATGTCGATCGAACTCCAAAAACTCCCAACAACCTATACACCAAACCCGGAAGAACCAAGTGCTACCGATGCGGGTCATCGATCGAATGAATGCCCGAAACGACGACAAGCATTTGTGATCGATTATGAAGATGAAAAGATCGACCCGGACGAATTTACAATAGGAGTGGAAGATTCTGCCGAAGTTGATGGCGAACCTGTAACTTGTGTGGTACAAAAGATTTTATTCTTGCCTAAAATTTGTGAAGACTCCCAATGAAACAAGATTTTTCAAGCCAAATGTTCCATTAATCAAAATGTGTGTACTTTAACTATGGATAGTTGTGGTTGTGAAAACCTTGTTTCAAAGGCTTTGGTCACTCATCTCAAACTTCCAACCGAGACACACCCAAACCCATACCAAATCGGGTGGATCAAGAAGGGGCCCGCAATTAAAGTAACGGAGATTTGCAAGCTTCCATTATCTATTGGTAAAGCATATAGGGACATCGTTATTTGCAATGTTTTTGACATGGATGCCTTCCATGTTCTTTTAGAGAGGTCGTGGCAACATGATGTGGATGATACTTATAGGGGTAGGAGAAATATGTATCTCTTTTGTTGGCTCAGAAAGAAAATCGATATCTTACTTACCGGATCAGCCGTAGCGATCAAGAAAGGAGGAAAGGCTTTCAATCCGCACTCTAAATGGTTGAATACGTGCAAAAGATTTATCAAGCAAATGCCAAGTACAAAGTGACGACTGACAAACACTGTCGTAATGAAACTTTCAACATAGCCGATATCTAACGTAAGATGCGGCTTATCCCGAGAACTCGTATACGAGTTATTTTCAAGAGAGGGGGGAATGATAAGAAACAAGTTAATTGATTTTCTTATTCTTTTTCCTTAATTAAATTACTTTTGTTTCTTTAGTATAAATAGTTTGTTAATCTCAATGTTTTAGGTACCTTTGAATTAATACAATTTTTCAAATTCTTGAGTTTTCTCAATTTTGGGATTTTTCGTGTTTCTGTTCTGCGTCACTATGGCCTAGCTACGGGAATTATCAATTGGTGATTCAAATGATGATTTTATTGAAATAGAATAAAAGAATAATGAGATATAAAAATAAAAGCTGACGAAGATCGGGTAATATCGTTCTTGGATTTTAGTTATGGTGAGTATTCGTTATGTAAAAATACTTTAACCCTCTATCGAGGTGGAAAAACTTTTCTAAACCAATACTCATATTTACTTTTTGCAGTCTGTGTACGTTTGAAGAAACATTATAACTAAAACAAATATTTTCTCATCCTACATCCCTTACTATTTTCATGCTAAAACCCTAGTTATCAACCAATTCGGTTTAAATTGAAAATCAAACTTTCGTCCATATTTCCAATTAAATGAAGTAACCAAACGTTAGATTAAAACCCGATTAGTAATAGACCAAATTGCATTGATTAAAAAATCAATCGACTAAAATATAATATTCGTTTTTAAAGCCAATTGATTAATTTCAAGACTTTAATCCAAGACAATAAAACCCAATCAAACGAAAGCTACACTAGTATATAAAATATAAATGTAACGAAAACATTAAAACTAAACTAAAAAGACTATAAGAATCGATGCAAGGAGTGTCACTCTAGAAAAAATCAATTCTAAGCCTAATAAAGCTGTAAACTAAATTTAGGAATGATACATGAAATTAAAAAGGGCATGGAAGAGATATAAGAAACAATATATCGAAATATAAACATCAAGTATGGAGAAAATAAAACGATACAACAGATGTTGAATCTGTCGCATTTCATCTTCATCTTTGATCCATTAAAATGGAGGCGCTACTCGGTCGAATTCTTGTCAAAGTAAGGCTTGCGGATATGGGGATCAACCTTCACAATACGTTATGATTGTTTTGTAAGAAGGGGGTCGAAATGGTTGATCATATCATTTTCTCTTGCGACGTTTCTACTGCTGTTTGGAGGAGAATGGAAGGATCGTGTTTCCCTTTCTCCTCATTTTACTCTTTTGGAGCGACTGTGGAAGGCTCGGAGATGGCCCAATTTTATGCCATGAAACGCAATTGTTTGGAGGCTATTTACGTTCTCCACATGTTGTTCTATTTGGTGTTTCCGGAACCGAGTCGCCTTTGGAAATGCTGCGCCTATGCGCCTAAAAGGGAGGAACTATTTGACTCAGTTATTGATAACCCATTTATAAGGATGGTGTATAGGCATAAGAAGAGTTTAAAAGACGTTTATGTTTTGAGAACTTCTCCCTTCCGGTGCGAGTTTAAAAGACGTTTATGTTTTGAGAACTTCTCCCTTCCGGTGCTTTGGGTTTCTGAAATTCCTTTTCTGCTAGCTTCTGGCTAGCTTTGTTATTGCAATTGCATTGACGTTTCCAAAAATAAATAAATGATGAAATAGAAAAAATATACTTATTGGGGATTCATTTAAATAAAGTACACATACATTATTAATATAGTTACATAACGTGAATTAGCTTAAGCATTAGACCTAAAATCCGTGATATGCATGTGTTCAATGAATCTATTCTGAAAGTTTGAATTCTTATATATCTGTAATATTAAAAACTATAAATACTTTCAATTTTGTGTGCAATAAAAAACCGTGTAAAAAATAAATTGACCACTTCTAACGCATGTAAAGTATTATAGAGTTAGGCTCATGTATCTTTAGATGAGATCTTCAATTTTTAATATAGATCTGTTTGAAATGTTTGATTTTTAAGCTGTTTTTGTTGTTTGAAATACTATGCACATTTTTGTAACTAACCTGTGTAGCGCCTCGCTAGTTTTTTGTTGGAATAAAACGTGCTTTTGCCATTTCATCGCGGAAACACCTCATGCATCCCAAAAAAATTAAACCATGTTTCCTATTCTAAAACAGTTGCACCCAAATTTTTTTCAAATAAACATTTAACTAATTAAATCTAATAAATATTTAATGGCTTATGTAAGTGAGAAAATAGATAAATTGTAACATTAGTAATACTTGACCAAATTTCTAGCATATTGAGTTGGGATTTGTGTTCACAGATATATTTATTTGTTGATTTTGTTAAAAGGAATAGCTTTCCTAATTACCTGTTGCACACACATTTGCAGGGTGGGGTGCACAAGCCAAGGGGTCTCCTCGGAAACTGGATTTTGATCCTAGTGATTGAGGTAAAGTTTGTGTACATCACAACCCTCCCTGACCCTACCTTCGAGTGGGATATATTGGGTTCGTTTTGTTTTATTTAGCTATTGTGCAATATCACAAGCTTGTATTGTGAAGCTTGAAACTTTACCCTTTTGTCATAGGAGTCCAAGTGGTTTTGTTTTAAAATCAACTAAATTGGAATCATTCATATTGAATTTTTACACTTTCGTTCGGTTTGGTCCCCCCCAAGGTTTAAAAATCTTTTTCAGATTAAGAAGTCATGTTAATCTACCAAAGACGAAAACTACATCGATTGAGCACCATCCATCATATTTGATCAATAAAATCTTTGTGCTTTAGATTCGCTTTTACAAATTCTTTGTATAGAAGGGGCTGGTATTTCACAACTCTTGGGTAAATGTTTATTATTTAATTGCTTATGAATCTTCATTTTTTGTAGTATTAAGATTTCAAACTGTAGCTTACATTGAAGCATTTGCATATATCTACCAGATCGAAAGGTAGTTATGTTGAAATAAAAACTTTATACGCTTTTGTTAAAATACAGTTTTAATATTCACACAATTACGAATAAATATACAAATAAACACATTTGGGAACAACAGATGAAAAACAAGAATTTTGGTGGTTTTCTTTTTGGAAAATCCGACTAGATTAACATGGAAAATTGAATAGTAATGTGTTAATCTACTTGTACGTAGTTATGTACATAAGCAAAATATGAGTCTTCGAGATCATATGAATGTACCTTATGGTGAGACTCGTATTGAGCATAATGGTGATTTTAGTGTCATCAAGACATCAACCATTTGCGTAGTTGTGATTTACTAGGAGATGATTAAGATGATTGATGTAGTTTTTTAATTTATAACCGCAAGGGTACAGATGTGTAACATACGGGTCGATCACGAGAAGGTGATGGACTAAATATGGACTCCTTCTAGACTATAACCTACTATAACCTAGCTATGGGAATTATCAATCAATGATATTTTACTTATTAAAAAGACTAAAATGAATGACGAGACATAAAAAATATATCGCGAATACCATCTAACTTCAACTTCGAATATTCAGTAATGACGAGGATTTGTTATGCAAAATCACTTTAACCCTCTTTCGAGGTGAAAAAGTTTTTCTAAACCAAGACGTATACTTACTTTCGTAGTATGCGTACATTGGAAAGAAAACATTAGATTAAAACAAATATTTTTCCCAATCAACGTCTCTAACTATTTTCATGTTAGGACGGTAGTAATTCATTAGTTTAGTCTCAAGTTAAAATCAAATCATTGTTTGTATCAAAACTTACCGGATTAACTAAACATTTCATTAAAACCAATTTACCAAATACCAATCAATCAATTAAAACTCAACATTCGTTATAAAAACAATTGATCAAAATCACTATGTCGATCCAAAGAGATGGTAACCCAAATAAATGAAAACTAAACTACACCGAAACATAAATCTAAACAAAACAATAAAACTTAATCTAAGAAAGTTGTAACGATCGATCATCGTTCTAACCTAAGAAAGTAGTAAATTAAAAACGAACAATGCAAAAAATTAAAGAGTGCAAGGAAAGGATATAAGAAGAAAAACATAAAACAAAGTATGGAGAAAATGAAACATTACAACGTTGAATGTGGAAGAGAATCTGTCACATTCCTTCTTCATCGTTCAATCATCACACAAGATTGCATCTTCATCACATCTTCAACGACTTAAAGGAAGAGAACAATACAAATCTAAATCTAAACCTACACTAAAACACTTGAAATAAAAAGGAAAACTAAGAACTAACAGTTAATAACTAAACCTAAAAAGCGAAAGAAAAAAGAAGAACAAAGAAGGAAAAGAAGACGCAACAGCGTCGTGGAGAAGGAGAGAAATCAAAGATGAAACCTAAAGATGATATATAAATAGAAAACTTTCAAATCAGACCCTCTAATTTTGTAAATATTCAAAATTCACCCTTTAGATTTCTTTTCCTTCCATACTTCCTTTGCTGAATTATATTTCTTTAAATTTGGTCCAACCTTATCATTTTTCTTGAATTGCTCCGTCATAAGAAGGTTGATCAAATGTTTTATAATCCATCTTCATCTATGTCCATGATTTCCATATAAAATACCTATCAAAACCCGACAAAATCACAAAATGCAAAATATAATATTCCCAACGATGATAATACAAAAATTAAATAAAATTCAAATAAAACTACAGACAAACGATTAAACACGACACAAAATGAAATTATAAACTAATATGAAAGCATGCACAAAATGCACTTAACAATGATGAGACAAACACAGATAAGTTGGGACGTGTGGAGTGCACACTTACAAATGTTGCCCTATCACCAAAGATCGCCATAAAGCGAGAGTCAAGGGTTACGTCTCCTTGCGGGGTCCTAGGGGCAGCGCCCTTGGCGAAGTTCCAAGGGGACGAGCCCCTTGGCGGTGGTCCTAGAAAAAAATCGAATCTAAGTTCTAAAGACTTAGAAATTTTACTAAGTCGTAACACTGAAACGATGCAAGGGAAGTTCCGGACTAGGGGTGAGCAGATGGCCCGAACCGGCACCGAACCGGTTTGGAACCGGAACCGGAAATGCGATATTATTAGAACCGATAACCGGACCGTATAGGCAATACCGGTGCCGGTCCCTTTTTTCCGGTCAAAAACCGGGTTGGAACCGCTTTAATTCCAAATCAACTAACAAAAATCATACTCTAAATTTTTCAAAATATTCATAGTTTAATATTTATAGCAATCTCAAAATATTCATAGTTTAATACCAAATCAAGTGTAAAGTAATCCCAAGATGTTCAAAGTTTAATACCAATTACAAAATCAAGCGTAAAATAATCCCAAAATATTCAAAGTTTCATCTAAATCTTCAATCCAATTATTACTCATTGTTCAATTCCTTGTCTCTTGAACTTCCTTGATTGTCAAAAGTAATACAACGATCTTGTTGATTTTGATTGCCTACACATTTTTATAAAATCTTTTAAAAACAAATAAATAATAAAACACGCATTTAGAATTTCGTAAATATGACATGTAAATCATGGTATTTTAGGATAGAGAGGTGGAATCTTTTTTTGTTACAAAAGATATACTTGTTAAATTTTGAAAGGTTATTTTGAGATATTAGAAAACATAATAAATTAATTAAATTAGGATTAGATACTCATTTAAAATTTCGGGCCGGTTCCGGTTATTTACTCAAAAAATTGGCACCGAACCTGGTTTGGAACCGGAACCAAATATGGAGGATTTGAAGAACCGAAACGGTTGGACAATACTGGTGTCCGTGCCGATCCCGGTTCGGGCCGGTTCTTGTAGGTCAAATGCTCACCCCTATTCTGGACCTCCATGGTTAGACCTGTGTTTTTCAGACTTAGAAAACTGATAAGTCTGGACATCAACTATACTGAAGGTTCAAACCTGTTCATGTTCAGCTCTGGTCTTCAGCTTATCATTGATTGATTTTCAGACGTTCATTACTAGAAAAATGAGCATTACCGACTGATATATTCGACGGATCAATTCTGTCGGTAATTTTCGACGGATATCCAATAAGTTTCCGACTGACACATTAAAAAAGATAGTAAATTAATAATAATCCGTCGAAAATTACCGACGGAAATTACTGATGGAATAATAACCGTCGGTAATTTCCGACCGAATTTTTAAGTTTAATTTTTAATTTTTTAAAATTACAATAATCCGTCGGAAATTACTGACGGCTATCAACTCGGTCGGTAATTTCCGACGGATTTCTCACGGATTATTGTAATTCTTCCCAATTTTTCAAGTTTTTCTTATTCGTATGACCATTAACTTGAATTATTTTCTATAATTCGTTATGTGTACATATCTATATGTATATGTATGCATGGGTGTGTCATATATGTTACTTGATTGTACGTACATATTACGAGTTGTATGTATATATATATGTGTATACACATAATGTAATTATACGTATACTATGCATGTATGGTTTGTATACGTATTTGTGTGCACGTATGTCTATATACGTTTGTATGTGTGTATATGTACGCATATGTGTATTAAGAGTCGTTAAAACCCATCAAGCCTCATTGTCGTTCGTTAAGGGTCGTTAAATCCCATTTAGGCTCATTGTTGTTCACTAAGGGTCGTTAAAGCCCATTAAAGCTCATTGTTGTTCGTTAAGCATCGTTAATGCCCATTAAGGCCCATTGTTGTTCGTTAAGAGTCGTTAAAGCCCATCAAGGCCCATTGTTGTTCGTTAACCCATTGTTGTTCGTTAAGCGTCGTTAGCCCATCAAGGCCCATTGTTGTTCGTTAATAGTCGTTAAAGTCAATCAAGACCCATTGTTATTGTTAAGAGTCGTTAAAGCCCATCAAGGCTTATTGATGTTCGTTAACCGATTGTTGTTCGGTAAGAGTCGTTAAAGCCCATCAAGACCCATTATTGTTCGTTAAGAGTCGTTAAACCCCATCAAGACCCATTGCTGTTCGTAAAGAGTCGTTAAAACCCATCAAGACCATTGTTGTTCGTTAAGAGTCGTTAAACCCCATCAGGGCCCAATATGTTGTTCGTTAAGAGTCGTTAAACCCCATCAAAGTCCATTGTTATTTGTTAAGAGTCGTTAAAGTCCATCAAGGCCCGTTGTTGTTCGTTTAGAGTCGTTAAAGCCCATCAAGGCCCATTGTTGTTCATTAAGAGTCGTTAAAGCCCATCAAGGCCCATTGTTGTTCGTTAAGAGTCGTTAACTAAATACTTAATGGCAAAATACTAATAACCATTAAAATTTAAAATATAAAATTAAATAATTTATTGTGTTGATAATACTTTAAAAAATAGTAATAATCATTAAAATTTAAAAATTAAATAATTTATTGTGTTAATAATACTTAACAAAAATTAACAATTTTGAAAACCGTCGGAAATTCGTCGGTGCTGACGACTATAAATTTCCCTTACTGGCATTGTTCCTCTATTTTCCCCAAAATCAACAAACCACCGACGACTTATTCTTTGTTTTCTCGATTTGGAGCCACCGTCGCCAAACTCCTCCCCCCACAATTGTCACTGAATTCTTCTATGCTTTCCCTGTGAGGACCTCGATTCCTTCGCTCTTGTAACAGGGGAGGTCACCTTAGTAGCGACACATTTCAATGATGTTGTACCCGACAATGAAGCTAGCGACAAAGAAGATGTATCTGAAGAGGAAGGTAGCGACGAGGAAGAAATATCTGAAAATGAAGCTACCGATGAGGAAGAAGAATTTGAAGACACAGACGATGATTCATATAACGAAGATGAGCCTATGTTATCTGATCATTCATCTGATGACTACTTATGTAGAACTTATGGTTTATGTCTGTATATCTATCTTTGTGTCTGTATATATAAATCTTCTCTAACTTTAAACTATTTTCTTATTTCAGATGGTGGAATGGGATAAGAAGGGTCCTGGATGGTTCAGACGGGGGAGTAGCAGCTCTTCCGGGCGTGGTGACAGTCGAGCCAATGGCATGGACGTAGAGGGACTGAATCAGATTCATCAAGACGATATGCAATAGGATGACCTGTAGGCTGGAGATATGGATGTGATCCAGAACTCGGGATCACAGTCGAGGACTTGAGGCACCAATGTTCTATGTGAGCCGCCTAGTAATCCGAGCAACCGATAGGATATCCGCGTGTCTCGGGACCAATAAGTAGCTAGTTATGGATAAGGTTTTAATTAAGTTAATACATAACTAGCTGACACTAATCTTTTTTGTGTTGTACATTTTGTAATTGTGAAGGTTTTTAGATCACGAGCCTGTTCGGGTAGTCACTCTGATCTGGAGGTCCATGTTCGCTGGTCCGTGGGTTCACTATACGAACATCCCTGAATCGAGCCTCCATAGAATGTTCGTTTTCGGGTTTGTAATTTAGTAGATAAAAACTATTAGGTGTAATTTTAATACTTAACACAAACAATGAATATGTAGGGTCAGTTTAACTGGCCACATGAAACAGAGCCCGACATTTTGCGGCCTTTTGTTATACCTTATGAAATAGGTATGCGGACAGGATGAGAGAAGTTCGTGAGTGGTCAAAGGGCAGGCTAGGAGATTGGATGAGGTAGTGTTTGATGGCCAGGACTGGACACCGCTTAAGAGACACCATCCAGACTGGATCCCTCAGAACCAGTAACATGATACGATCGACCAGGTATGTATGATTTTCTTGGTAAGTTTGTATATTGATTTTTATCTTTTATGTCTTAACATATGTGAACTAGAGATGTATTTAGGCGTCAGTATGTGGCCAATAAGGCCAATCATGCAAGGACGTCCTCTAGG
The DNA here is from genome assembly GCA_036898165.1 of Silybum marianum. NCBI lineage: Eukaryota > Viridiplantae > Streptophyta > Magnoliopsida > Asterales > Asteraceae > Silybum > Silybum marianum. Next base: position 9,263,568 of record CM072529.1, on the reverse strand, counting down.
CACACCAGATGATCTATTAATACGCTTCAGTAGGGGTGAGCATAACCGGGTACCCGGCCATTTTTCCATGGAACCGGAACCGGACCTGGCGGTTCCTGGAAATCTGGAACCGGACCCAGAACCGATGGGAACCGGTTCCGGTACCGAGTAACCGACTTCAACTTTTTTTATTTTATTTTTACATTGCATACGATAAAAATTTTATTATAAGTTACAAAATACCGATTTAAAGTAATAAATACAACAAATGGTCAAAACTAATCCGATAAAAACTAATTATTACATAAATAAACTAGAAAGTTTGAGTTTTTATTTATTATTTATAAATATATAAAATATTTTTTGTTTAAAAGTGGCGGGTAGCGGGTACCCAGCGGGTAACGGTTCCAAAAAAATGAGAACCGGAATCAGAATAAATCACATCGGTTCCGGTTCTGGAACCAGCAGTTTCGAGGTGGTTCCGGTTCCAAAAGCGGGTACCCAGTTCTGATGCTCACCCCTACGCTTCAGCATCAGGAACGAATGGTATTCTTTAATTTACTAAATTAAATGTATATAATTTATTATGAATTTGTAGTCTACTAACAACTGAAGTTATATATTTCATGTAAAATGAAGCATGGAATCGTGACACAATCAGCAAGGTTTATGACATGATACACTGCATGAACAGGAAGCTAGTTCCGAGTGCGGCAGAATTGCCCATAGATCCTCCGAGATACGTTGATCCGGGGTCGGAGGAGGCAGCGTTAAGTTCATTTTTTGTACCAAATTAACTTTTATTTTTCAGAATCGACAAGTTTTATAGGATAGATTGCTATTTATTAGTTTGGCATGTCGTTGTTGGGCAGCCGATAGGTGTAATTGTTATATTTGCATTTTACTACTTAAAACATGTAATGGATATGTTTAAATTACAGTCGTTATGTTTCCGAATTGTCTATAAGTATATTAGTTAACACAATTTTGTTTTGGTGTTTGTAGACTTCGTTTTTTAGGACTAGAGATGAAGAATACGATGAGGCTGATCTGAGCACCATTACTCCCAAGATAGAGGCATAGTTGTGGGAGCGTGTTGTCGGAGGCCCGTGCAAGGGCCGTGTTTACGGTTTCGGTAACACTCCAGGGTTCTGGGCTGCGACCGGTCATCCCGGCGCCAGTTCAAGCAGGGTCTCAGATGGTGCTTTATGATTCGATGGTATGTTTCATATGGTTGTAATATATGTATTATGTTTTTAATAATAATAATATTATTGTCTGTCAACTATGATATAATTTCAGGTAGAGTCACCGAGGGAAAAGTTGGTGGACGAACGGAGAAAGAGAGAAGAAGTCGAGCGCGTATAAAAGAAGTAAGCAGAGCAGCTTGCTAGGTGAGACGAAGCGATGGGCGACGGCAAGAGGAGGAGATGTGATGTCAGCGTGATTTGACGAAGCAGTTCGAGGCTTTCATGTCGCAGTACAAGATGCAGAATCCTCATGGCCCTCCTTGGTAGTTTTAGGATAACTAGCTAGAATTTATGATATAATTTTGTAATTGTAATCTAAGATTTTATCGCAAACTGTTTCGTTTAATTTCCAATTTATTAACTGTTTCGTGTGTTAAAATCTCGGTATAGGATCGTGTGAGAAATAGAGTTAAGGTGAGAATTATAAGAAGAGATTTGAGTCATTGATCATTTTTAATCTCATACCCACCTATGAATTCCGCCTTAGAAGAGAGTTGATCTGGTGCATTTCAATGTACTTCAACTCGGTGTATCTTATCCTAATGTGCATCCAAAAACGGAGATCTTTCTTAGGCTTCTCACCATAACTATCTTTCTCACCGGAATCCAACCCTATATATATATATATATATTATGAAATGAATTTATAGAAATCTCAAATATTTTAGGGATTGCTATTTATGGCATGAGATCATGTAAAAAATGAAGTTAATATGAGAATCATAAGAAAAGATCCAGATCGTTGATCATTTTTAATCTCAAACTTGCTTATGAATCGCATTTAATACGAAGATTGATCAGGTGAATCCCATCTCGGTACATCTCATCTTAATGTATATCGAAAAGTGAATATTCTTTCTTATCTTCTTACCCGAACCCAACCTTGCTATTAATTAGGTTTTTTAAATATATTTTTTAAAACCCCATTTCCGACAGATTACCGACGGATAATCTGTCGGAAACATTAATAAAATTATTTTTAAATTTTATTAAAATCCTTCGGAATCCGTCGGTAAAAGTCCGTCGAAAATCCGTCGGTAATATATTTCGTCGGAAAGCCATCGTTAATACCCTCCGTCGGAAATCCGTCGGTAATACCTTTTCCTACAATCTATTTTTGACGGCCTTTTTACGATGGATTCGGCCTTTATCGACGGATTTCCGACGGGTTTTTCCGTCGATAATAATGGCTTGTCCTGTAATCGTTGGCTATCATTAAATGTGGCCTATCACTGAATGTGGATGTTTCAGAACTCGGATTCAGTTATAACTGCTTTTGACGTTATCCTACCTTATCCTTTAACGGTTACAACCTTCTTGCCGCTGTAACTGTCGATCTCTCTTATAAATACATAATTTCATGATCTTGGTACATATATACACGAAATCGGTTCCTTATTTCGTGTATGTGTTTTTTCTAGATTATCATGGTATTTATTTCATGCAAACCCAAGGCATTAGACGAACATACAGTATTTGGAAAATGATTTTAAACACGATCTAGGAAAATATCCAACTTATTCTAACTACAATACCCAAATACCCAATTACCCAACAGAGCGTCACGTTTATTTATCTAGCTACTCCCATTCATTTTATTTTATCCTATTTGAACTTTATCAAATGGATGGAAATAGGGTGGCAAGGAGTTAATCCATTTATTGACTTTAGGTACGCTTAGGATTTCTTGATCCTCACTCACACCACTATAATTATCTAACAACATTTCACTTCATTCACATAAAAATCAGTGCGGTCCACCTTAGCACATCTCACATCTTATAAAAATCATTGTGTTCTAATTGAAGCTAATTCACTTTTCCTTGAAGTTGTGAATTTGGATGCTTAAAATAAATTCAGCTCCAAGTATGTTTCATGATTTGTTTAGTTTTTTTACTCATTGCGAGCGGGGGCTTAGTTTTTGTTTGGGTATTTGACTAGGTGTGTTATTGGCTAAGCATAACTTCTTCTTGGAAACAACAATTCTAATAGAAGAAAGAAGCTAGCCAGAAGCATACCCATTGGTGCCAGAACAATTCTAACCTCCCCCCGCCAGTCCCAAACATACCCATTGGTGCCCATTTTGTCGGCTACAATAGCTCTTGGATTCCTTTGCAGATCAAAAGCTCTAGGAAACCTATCTTTAAGTATCCCAACTTCAGTCCAACTTTCTGTCCAGAATCTTGTAATTCTCCCGTTTCCAAACTGTTTAAGGCATAAGTCATCAAAGGCAATACCAAGTTGAATTAAGGCAAATTGACCAAGTAAATTTATTCTGCAACTTGAAATGTGACAGGTTTCGTTGGTTTCATTTTACTTTCGTGTTCTCACTTAATTTGGATGGCTTGAATGACACATAATTTGACCAATGTTTGTGTCAAATCTAAATACAAAGCTTATCAATATGTGCTTGTTCAACCTGTATTAGGTCCGCATTAGGTGGGGTAAGACGATCGACTAATCAAAAATTTGAAATTTACTTTAATTTGGACAACGATATTGGGACTTGCAGTGAGTTTTCTTGGATTATTGCTCTTTGATCATATAGGAATTTATAGTGTTTATGATTTCTTTGTCATCAAGTTATTGAAGGTGCAATAATTGTTGCACTTTCAGGGGATCACTGGTTGATCACACAGATTTCAACTTGGTAAGTTGTAAATAAATCTAATGATTGATAAGATGAATGATGGGTTTCATATATTCCTTATTTTTAGAGCAAAGAAATTTGGATGGATAATTTGTGAACCAGTTAAGAAGTGTTTGCATAGATGATTATGGAGAAGTAGACAATAGTGTTGAATGCACTAACATTGGAACGTTGAATAGGATTTAGTACGTTTTTTAATAAATTTGGACAAATAAATTGGAAATTAAATGAAATTGTTTTATGATAAAATCGTAAATTGTAATTACAAAATTATATCACAAACTGTAACCACTTATCCTAAGGCTAGGAAGGACGGGGAAGGTGCATAGCCCGGTACTGCAACATGAATGCCTCAAACTGCTTCACCAACTCCCACTACTGTTGTATCTCCTTGTCTTGCCTAGCTAGTTGATTTGCTTGTGCTCAAGCTCTTCTCTCTTTCTTTATTCTTCCTCCATCTTTTCTCTCAGCATTTGTACCTGAAATTATTCCACATTTGACAAATATAGAGCAATGTTAGGCAATAATTATTAAAAACAATATACATGCATGTATTAGAACTATATGAAACATACCTCCTCATCACGAGCACTAGTCGGGGCCCTACTGGAACTGGCCCCTAGATGACCGGTCATAACAGCCTAGGCTTCCTGACTGCTCCTAAATCCGTAAATACGGCCCTTACACCAGCCTCTGGCAGAACGCTCCCACAACTGTGCGTCATCGGGAGTAATGGTGCTCGGATCAACCCCAACGTATTCCTTTCTATTATTCAAAAACGATGTCTACAAACAACAAAACAAAATTGTGTTAACCTATACTTGTACACAGTTTGGCAGCATAACGACTGTAATTCGAACATATCCATTACATGTTTTTAAGTAATACAATGCAACTATAATAATTACACATATCGCCAGCCAACAACGACAGCCCAAACTAATTAATAGTCATAAATCCTATAAAACTAACATATCCTATAAAACAAACGAAATCTGGTACAAAAATTGAACTTACCGCCGCATCAGCCTCCCTTGAAGTAACATATATCGGAGGATCCGTGAGTAGTCCAGTCGCACCCGGAACTAGCTTTTTGTTCCTGCGGTGTGTCTTGTCAAAAACCTTACCGATGATGAGGTCACGGTTTTGTGCTTCTTTCTACAATATAAAATTTCAATTATTAGTAGACAACAAATTCGTAATACATTATATATATATATAATTAACATAGTATATGAAAGAATACCATCCATTCCCCATGTTAGAGCATACTTGTGCCTAGAGGGCATCCCCCTATACTCGGAGGCACGATTGGCCTTATTGGCCACAGACTGACGCCTAAATACATCATAACTCCTCATTTGTTAAAACTTAAAAGATAAAACTCAAGTTCATTGTTATAAAAACTCATTGATGCAAACTTTGATTTGATTGTTAAATCTGTATCCGATTTTCTGTTTAGGAAGGATCCCCTATTTTGTTCAACTTGATTTTGATTTGCTAATTGAAATGGGGAATCCGTAAGTGTTCTTTGTTTGTTTGTAGTAGCAAAAAGTACTTCTATTTAGTTGAGTGTTTAGTGTTGTAAGTTTGTATTCTCTAGTTTACATATTTGGTGTTTGAATGTTAACTAGAAATGGTGTTTGCTTAATTTTAATGCAAGTAGCATATTGTAGTCAAGTTCATAACCGATATCAATTATCTTAGTTAGACACTAGGCATTGAGCTTCTTATGCTAGTCGACTCTTTGCGACGAACGGCACATTGATATGTGTTAGTGTTTGAGCCATTTTGAGTTGGTGTAAATATATGTTTTATATACAAGTCAATGATGTACCGTCCAAGCTTACTACTCAGAACACTTCATTATTGTTTAAAAGTCTAAATTTGTTTTTGCATATATAGACTCTTAATTTATCAATCATCCAATCCCCTCCCCACCCCCTTTTATTTAATGTTTTCAACATACTTGCATGTAATTCCGTCAGCCTGGACTGACTGTCGAGTCCCTTAGAAAACGACTCTTTTTATCGCTATCATAGTCAATTGTGAAATAGAGATAATATGATTCATTATAACTTATTATTCTTAACCGCAACAATATAGTGAGGGCCATCTACCTAAACACGAATGGCCTTAAACATATATCAAACTCAATAAAGCAATTAAAACAGGTCTGTTATCCATATCGTACCTTGAATTCTAGGACCTTGGACTAGTCCAAAAGGATGTATTAACTTATACCCTCTCCAATATGGTTTATTACAATCTAGTTGTTGTTGAGTCCCGATTCGAGGTCCAAATTGGGTCCCGATTCGAGGTCCAGAATCCAAGCACAAAACCTAGAGTGTACCATTCCACAGCGGTTTTACTGCGAGATGGTCGGTTCTTGTGGGTGGGAGCAACCCTCACGATAAATATGTGTTCACAACGTGCTCTATCCTACTGAATTGAGCTTGGAGGCCTTTTCGCCTTCTTATTTGGATTCAAATTCCTCCGCCTTACACCCCAGGATAATCTCACCCAAGGCTAAAACTAAGATCAGGTACGGAAGACGGGTGGCTATTACATTTCGCGCATCAGGCCCCGTGGATCCGAATTCTGTCAGTGTGACAATGGTGTCACCATCATTTAACACACACTCGTTTTCCATGAATCAGAGGTTGTTGGTCCTTGATGGTGGCAACTCTACCAAGCGTGTCGTCGGAAAGTCTACTACCTATAAAATCGGTGTAATTGCACCTCCCTCGGGTAACATTGACCCGGCAGGGAATTATCTTCTGTTTGTGGTACATAAAGATATCCCAAGTCCAGGAATTTGGGTCCAAATGCAACAATAAAAAACCTCACTCCTATATACTTGTTTGGTTTCATGGAGTGGTTTTTGGTTTCTCTTATATTCAAGTACTTTTCACTCATTTAACTATTGTAGATATCCACATATATTTTGTAAATGTTACTTCATAAGTTGATATGCAAAGATTGTTTGTTGTGTCATTTTCAAGCACTTTTCAAACATGAAATTACAAAGTCACCTTAAATTGCGGTGTGATTAGAGCTGGTAACAGTGACAAGTTTTTTCTTCGATTCTGCATCTCGTGCAAATTTTTATTTTCTGATCGTGTCTGTTGAATTTGACAAACCCAAAAAATAAACAAGTCAGATTGTTGGGGGTTAAGACATAATACACAGAGAACTGAAAATATGATAATCCAATAATTAGTTCAACCTATTTGAATACACTACCATTATAATTGTTTCAGGTAATATTGCAGCAAGTAATAAAATTATTGTAGTCAATTGCTTGTTTATTTTAAACCTTTTCTGTTTTGTATGTAGTTCCTCTTATGATTGTCAGTTTCCTGCACGTAGGTTGATAAATAAAATAATAATTTTGAGGAGAATTGCAAATACATAGAATGTCAGACCATAGGTTATATAATAAACATCACCATGGTATTTTTAATTTATTCACATAATTAAAGTTTCGGTTATATTTATTAATTCAATCCAACAAAATCTATCTAAGCACAAAATTGGGTTGTTAGAATGTTGCCATGTCTTTGTTAGTCTCTTCATGTCTTAATATGATCATTAAAAAATGGATTTGGTGTGAAGAGACCACATAATTAGCACATAAAATGTAGGTTTAATCATGTAGTGTAATTATGTAAAGTTAAATTACTCATTGTAAATTAGCACGTGAGGATTAATCTAGAAAGGTAAATCTTGAACATCATCAAAATTAGTCATATGGTCTCTAAATCAAAGTGTCCAGGAGTTGCGTACATAAGATAAACACTAATTAAATAACCAAGATGTTCACGTTCTTTTTGCTCTTCTAATTTACATCATTTTCTCAATGTTTGTTTAGTATTTTGTGAGAGCAACCTCTTGCTGTTTCTTTCCTTTCTCTCTTCTTTTTTAATTTTTGATCTTTCTTTCTAGAGGGAGTCTTCTCCCTTTTTATTGAAATAGTGATTTCTATGAGAACATTGAGAATCAAGATAAATGAAAAAAGGAAAGTGTGATCCATGAGAATGGGAAATATTACAATTTAATAAGGGTGTTTCTATTACAGTATTCAATGAAGTTGTTATAGCTAGAACTACAATTATTTTGTTTGATCGAAGCAGACCAAAGTTTTAAATTATAAGAATAATAGTTGTGTTGCTGGTTCATTCCTATTTACTTTGTTTATGTTTTTCTAGGAACCTAGTTTGGATAGAGTATCATTTTCAAAAACAATATAAACAAAAGATTAGTATTTAAAGATTGAGGGAATGTCAAACACAACCACACCGATGACTATCACATTAAAAAAAAGGTTGGAGACGTGATTCTACTTAATTATAAGGTCCATGCATCTTGTCATGAAATTTCTTTTTTTTTGTTTCAATAAACAAATTATCTAAACAGAAAACATATACTTATAGGCGGATGTATTTTAATTAAAGTATACATACAGTATTAATATTGTCATATAAGTTGAATTAACTTAAGCATTAGACACAAAATCCATGGAATACATGTGTTCATTGAATCTATTCAGAACACTACCCAAGGAAGGACTATCACCAACAAACAAATGGCGTTACCAGCCGGATCCATCGGTGTCCGTTGGAAAACCACGATGAGAAAAGGTACGTATTACTGACGAGGGATATCTCATACGGATTACCGACGGCAACCATTTTCGACGGATGACGGACATAGGTTATTACCAACGGAAAACTTTTTCGACGAATTTCCGACAAATTACCCACGGATTTAAAACAAATAACATACCGGCAGAAAATCTGTCCTAATATTAATTTTTCTATAAAAATAATTAAATTTTAACTTGTTTCATGTACATTGTATCATATGTATATATGTGTGTATATATATAATACATATTAAATAACAAAATCAATTTTCAAAAATTTTATTTGATTAAAAAATATTATTAATACAAATACTAGCTAGAACAGGGAGAGTCTAATCTAGCAATCATCACGCTTCAGTTAATAGCCCACACACCTGATTGCATGAAGAAAAGTGTTTGAGTCGTATATAAAATATTATATACTTGAAAAACATTGTTCAGTTTTTAGATCTGTAGACATGAATACAAGTGGTAGAGGAAGATGCAAATTAAAGAACAAAAAAGAGGACATATAACAACATTTACCTTCCAAAAGGTATGTGATTTCGAACCTGGTAACGGCATCCAGGAAAAAAAAACTTGCCATATACAACAACGGATGGAAAGTAACTACCATGGAGAGTAGAGAGTTTTAAGTTGCAAGAAAACTATCAACATTCTTTTGACGCAGCGGAAAATATGGAATGGATCGACAAACGTCAAATCCAAAGACAATAGATCTTACAAGCGTAAGAACTAACAAAATAACACGAGAAAACTCGAAATACTCTCAAAGAGAAAGAAATATTATTAATGATAATGTTGTTTAACAAAATACAACTCAATCCTATTTATAATCTAAAACTAAGAAAAGATTATTAATAAACTAAGAAAAGATAATTACTAATAACTAATAAGAATAATCCTAATTATCTATGGAAACTTAAAAGATAACTCATAAGGAAAATAATTAAATAAGCAAACTACAATTAGAAAAAGGTTATGGTGAAGATGGAATGCATGTCACGAGGTGTAGCCACCAAAGAAATGAAAACCAAAATTCAACAGTGGCTAAAGTGGGTTTCATGCGGGTATAAGTCGCATGAAACTCACTTTTGTTTCTGTTTGTTTTTATCAATTTGCTCTTCGATTTTCATCGCAACCCGCTCTACATCAGTCTCCTCCACTTCAGAAGAACTCGACCCCGAGTTCTCTTCAAAAGAAATCATATCTATGGAAAGATATGTGGTTGGCGTGGAATGACAGAAAGCAAAACAACAAACAGTGTGTTAGGCGCCTTCCAATGCGGGTATAACCGCATGGCACCCGCCAGGGTGGTTTGGGTGCGGGTCGAGCCACTTTGTATACGTATTTATTTTTATTTTCTTTATTCGATTGCACGATTTCGGGCTTCTTTCGAGCTCGTTTCCGTTTTCTCCATAAGATCGAAAAAAAACTCTGCTAACTCTCGAATTCTACCTGTATCAGTCACCCTCACTTGAAAAGAACTCGACCTCGAATTCACTTGAAACGCATCTTCAGCCGACTCATAAGATATTATTTTGTTCATAACGTTCGAACCCATAATTCGGTCTTCAAGCTCTAAAGAGTGAGTCCGGGATCGCCTCCATACAAGAGATACATTATCAAGCTCGAAAGGATAATAGGTGATAAAAACTTTACCAGTGATTGTATCGACTTGTTCCAATGTCTCGTTTACTTCTTTCGGAATCTCGGCTTGGATTTTTTTCGCACCTTCTTCCATCTCATGCTTTCTCGTAGTCATGATGAGCAAGTTGTCATTCTTCTTGTCGGATACCTTTTCAAAACTGATAACGGGTGCTGGAATAACATGAGCATCACATGTGAGATCAATTTTCTTGACTTTTTGTAACAAATGTTTCGTTGGCTCGGGAATGTCTTTTGTTGGATCGCTTTTGATTTCTTCGACCTCTAATTCGAAAGTTGTTGGCGACTCTTTAGACTCGGTACAAATTTCTTGATGCGGTTCTGCCATAGAGAAGAAATTCTTACCTTTGACCATGCCGGAAAAGTCTTTGTCTTTTTCCGACGGCTTCTCAAGAATGGACTCTAGATTGACATGAAAAGAAACTGGATTGATAATACGGCGGTCGTGGTTACCGTTGCACGGAACCTTAACTCGTTTGTTTTTTTCTATCTCTTTGCCGATGTGTATTATTGATGTCATTGAAGGAGTTTGTGACACCCGCGATCAGATTAGCGACTGTTGTAGAGACAGCCGAAATCATATCTGCCACATCTGCTTTGGTAGCGGGTCGATCGGTCATTGTTAATAAAGAGACAGGAGAAGCCTGCTCTGATATCAACTGACGCAGTAGGAAAATATGGAATGGATCGACAAACGTCAAATCCAAAGACAATAGATCTTACAAGCGTAAAAACTAACGAAATAACGAGAAAACTCGAAATACTCTCAAAGAGAAAGAAATATTATTAATGATAATGTTGTTTAACAAAATATAACTCAATCCTATTTATAATCTAAAACTAAGAAAAGATTATTAATAAACTAAGAAAAGATAATTACTAATAACTAATAAGAATAATCCTAATTATCTATGGAAACTTAAAAGATAACTCATAAGGAAAATAATTAAATAAGCAAACTACAATTGGAAAAGGTTATGGTGAAGATGGAATGCATGTCACGAGGTGTAGCCACCAAAGAAATGAAAACCAAAATTCAACGGTGGCTAAAGTGGGTTTCATGCGGGTATAAGTCGCATGAAACTCACTTTTGTTTCTGTTTGTTTTTTATCAATTTGCTCTTCAATTTTCATCGCAACCCGCTCTACATCATTCTTACTGCTATTATACCTGTAAAACAATACCTGTTTTCTCCATTTGGTGCATCCTCTTCGTCAGTGCCCACTGTGGTAGACGAGAAAGTAAATTGCAGAAATTAAAATTACAAGGAAACAAAAATGATAGACTTTGAAATATCAGTTGAATGCTCTCAAGCTTGATGGATTCAAATGCTTTGCCCCTACCCTCCTTTAATAGTTGAAGAGGAGAGAGATGTTGAATGTGACCAAGCAATGGAGATAGTGATGTTAGAGAGGAAAGGGACCTCTCATTTTGTTATCTTTTTCTTCATGGGTCTATCTTGCTTGTCTTTATCTTGTTTGTCTTCATCTTTTGACTTCTCTCTTCTTTTCTTTCATTAAAGCATAGCCCCTTTAACATTTCTTCTTTACACAAATTTGGAAATAAATCCTGCAGAAATCTTTTGCAGCTACTACTTGCCACTAGGGATGGTAATGGGCGGGGACCTCGATCCCCATCCCCGTCCCCGATTCCTCAACTTAATCCCCGTCCCCGTCCCCATCGCCGCCGGGGATTAAATTCGTATCCCCATCCCCATCCCCATCCCCACCGGGGAACGGGGATCCCCAACGGGGAAATGGGGATTTTTTCCCCATTTACATATAAGCTATTTTAAATCAAATACGCGAGAGACCACACACGTTAAATTTATCATATTTCCAATAAACATAAAATCAAAATAATTTTAATTTAATACAAAAAAATACAACATTATATGATAATTAATAGTCTAAAACTAAAAGAAATTCAATTTAATCCAAAAAATACTTGACGTCACACATACCAAAACATATAGCGAGTAATAAAAAACCATATACAATACTATACAAAACATAAGCGTAATTATGTTTTGACTTGACATCGAAAATAATACACACTAACATTGAAAATAAATAAAAAATTTGGATTCTAAACCTAGGTAGGAAATATGAAATAGTGAATTACCAATTTAGTTAAAATAAATTATATATATAATTTATTAATTAATATATAACGGGTACGGGGCGGGGTGGGGAGTGCGATACCCTTTCCCGTCCCCATCCCCGGTTTGAGAAAAACGGAGATCCCCGTCCCCATCCCCATCCCCGATTTAGCGGGGAATCCCCGTCCCCGACCGGGGCGGGTGGACCGGGTTCCCCGACGGGTCGGGGACAATTCCCATGCCTACTTGTCACTATGGTAACCGTTCAAATCTGACTTTTTAGTTATTTTACAGCCATGAGACTAATTTGGACCAAAGAGAAAATAGAAGGCTCAAATGGGTGTTTAGGTTGGTAAAAAGAGTGAAAAAGGGTTTATAAAAGAACAAATAACTATAATATTTGAAGGTTATCAGACATGATTTCTTTCTATTTTCTTGATTGTAGAATGCTAACATCATCTTTGCACTTGGATGGTATGTTCTCTTATCCAATTATCTGATCATTATCTTATTCTTTTGTTCCTTTTTGAAAGCTATGTCGTTTATGGTCTTCGAAGTAGCAGTAATGGTGTTATATGTTTTGTGCATAAGGTATGAAGGGTCGAGTTTCTCAAACTCGGTTGTATTCTAAAACCTCTCAATCTTTGCCAAGTGACCTTTGAAGAAATGTCAACATTGGACATATGATACATTGCAAATGGATTGGAAATCGGGCTTAAGGATTTTACTGAGTAGATATGTACATAGCATACATCTCCCTCGTCCTAGCTAGATCGATATGTTCTTTTTGTTACTTTAGTTTTGAACATTTTTTTAGTTGAATGTGGTTATTTTATAATTTTGCACGTTTAGTAATTTATAATATTATTTGTTATTTAGATAAAATTCTAATAAATATGAAAATTATGTTTTAATTAATTTTAAATGTACAGTATTTCTAACGGATTTCTGATGAAAGTTTTCGATTAACTTTTTAAATAAAATATTTAGAATTATCGATGGATCAGTGGTGGATAAATCCGTCCGTAATTTTATTTTATTTTTTGAAAATAATTCCTGTAGATAATTATTTAAATAATTAAATTTTTGGAGGATTTTTATAAAAAATTTAAGTAAAAAAATTAATTAAATTACTTGCGGAAAATATGTCGGTAATTTAATCTTAATCAATATGTTAGTTAATCAAGTCAAGAAAATTGGAAATTTTGAAAAAAAATCAGTGGCGGATTTGTGGTGACCGGAGTTCACTAGAAATGTTTAACACACCATAAATTGTGTTTTTCGGCCATCCTTTTTCCAGGAGAGAAATCCGCTGGTCAACACGTTTTTCTAACAGATCCCTGTTTTGTAGTTCAAGATCAACGATTTGTCCACAAGAATGGATTTGAAAGAAGTCAACATGAGCCAAGTCTTTATGTCAAAAGGCAAGGTACCCATAACTTACTCATAGTGAGTCTTTATGTGGACAAACTGATATAGAGGTTCATCCCTATACCTTATACATGAGTTTCAAACTTCCATGAAAAAGATGTTTGAAATGATGAACTTGGGAGAGTTGCAGTGCTTCTTTGGGATAGAGATATCTAAATCTTGGGAAGGAATATTTATGTCACAAAGGAAATACGTGGAAGATACTCTAAATTTTTTTAATATGTAAGGACGTAAGGTTGCTTCAACACTAATGAATACTAATGCGAAATTAAGATTGGACGATGATCAAATTGGTTTGGTGGATGCAAGTGTCGACATAAGTCTTGTCGGAAGATCAATATGTCTTACTATTCTCTTCCAGATATTGCTTATACGTACAATTGGTATTGTATCTCAATTCATGCACCCTCCAACGAGACATAATTTCAGAGCTTCAAAGAGAGTTCTACATTACTTAGCAAGAAGAAAATCCTACGGAATCTGGTTTTGCATGCAAATTAAAGCGAATACTTCAAGCTCAAAGAATTCTTTCCTTAATTTCTCTCTTCCTCGTCAACTTTCTATCCTTTTTTAGAGGGACTCCTCTCCCTTTTTTATTGAATTAGTTCTATCTACGAGAATTTTGAAAAACGATAACATAAATGAAAAGGGTAAGAGAGTCGGTTTTCTTGGTGCTCACTCACCGATCGACAAGGTGTAATGCAAGAGAATGGGAAATATTATAATTAATAAGAATGTTTCTATTACAGTGTTTCAAATTGAAGTTGTTAAGCTAGAACTACAATTATTTTGTTTGACGAGTAAACCAAAGTTTTAAATTATAAGAATTATAGTTGTGTTGTTGGTTCATTCATATTTACTCTGCTATTTGTACTAGGCAATTAGTTTGGATATAGTATTATTTTCAAAAATAAAATAAACAAAATATTAGTATTTAAAAGATTGATGGAATGTCAAACATTACCACACCCAACGCTATCAAATAAAAATATTTGGAGATTTGATTCCATTTAATTATTAGATCCATGCATCTTGTGAAATATCAACTTTAGTTATTGTCTCAATAAATAAATTATTTACGCAAACAAAATATACTTCTTGGCGGATGCATTTAAAGTACATACATCATTAATATTGTTATATAACTTGAATTAGCTTAAGCATTAGACACAAAATCCCCTGAATGCATCCGTTCATTGAATATATTCAGAAATGTTAAATTCTTGTATCTATATACGTAACATCAAAACGATAAATACCTTCACTTGTGTGTGCAATATAAAAACATGTAAAAATTCAATTGAGCACCTCTAATACATGGAAAAGTATTAAAGAGTTAAGGATTCTGGTCAATTTGCAAGACAATTTAAGTTTTTTTTGGACCGCAAGAAAGAAATTTATTAAACAAACTAGCGAGGAGCGAGAGGTACAAGAGGAAATCGCATCCAAGGGATTACAAAGCCAACTCGTCCAACTAAGGAACTTGCCTACTTTGAGTCTACATCTAATCCATTCAAAAGCTAAGAATTGGATGTCGTTACAAATCTCCTTTTCTTTTTTCTTTCATCTTTCCTTGAAACGTTTTGTTGTTCCGTTGATTCCAAATGGTCCAAAAATAAGCCACCGTGATCACCTTGCTCACCTCTTTATGAAGATTGTTCCCCGAGTTAGAGCCGATCGCTGTCCAGATTCCGGAGATAGAGGATTCACTTATCGGCCACCAATCCACCCATCGAGATAGGAAGGCAGTACTATCTTCTTCGACGAGCATTGCGCAAGAACATGATCTAGGTTTTCCGCCTTCGCGTTACACATTGTACACTCTTCCGATTGAAGGCTAACACCCCGTTTTATGAAGTTGTCCTTCGTAGCTAGGCGATTGCAAAGAGTCCTCCACAAGTGAATATTTGCTTCACTGGGGATCGTAAGAGAAGCATGGCGTGCACTACACATACGGGTGAAAACAATTTATCACATATTCATTTGTAACATTAATTGACAAATTGGGTTATGAATATTTTTGAAAAGTAATTAAAAAGGTGTGGGTAAAATTTATCATATTTTTAAAGTGTCAAATTTCTAATGGGGTCAAAAAGTTGTTGTTTTAAACAACAACCACCATATCATTAAAAGATAGCAAGCATCTAGCAAAAACATAACATTGCAACGACCGAAAAACAGTGGATAGGATGGGACCTCCACAATAATGGATCTCTTACGCTCCCCCGTGCCCCTGGCCAAAACGCAACTATAATACTTTTCCACAATTTGATCCATTGTGGAATCCTTACGATCAAGGGGGATCAAGGGGGAACGCTATTAAAAATACAACTATTTCTGAAACACCACAATATATAGCATCCAACGAAAACCATCGCTTCAAAAGTTTTCTTAACAGTTTCTTGCTGGTTCGTAGATCTGATACCTTCGATCACGTCCTCCATGTCTTGTAGGCATGAAAGGGGAAAGACCACCATCGCTCCAAAAACCGCCAGACCTCCGAAGCCATTGATCAAATAGCTGAAATCATTGCCCCAATGAAGTATATAGAGACCAAACATTCTTGAATAAAGTTTTCTACAATGATTAATTATTTTAACAGTGAAGTAAAACAAGCTGATTTTCACGTAAAAGGTGCATCTTGTATCCGGCTCTCTGCGTCCTGCTCCTCTCGGCTCCTGCTAACATCTCTTAAACGGCCGATCAAGTAATTAGCGCTATCAATTTATCATCATAAATTACAAAGATGATATAATATTGACTTTTATTTACAGAAAGAAAACCGGAGATTTTATTGGAACACCAAAGTGGCTAGCGAGAGGCTAGAATTAACTACAAAGAAAAAAGAAAACAATCCATAGGAATTTTAACCCACGGCTCCAAACAAACACTCCTCCAAAACTTGGATTTATGTTTGAACCAACTAAAAGCAAAAACTCCAAGTTCACTACCTCAACCCCTTTCAGCACCTTGTTGTTAAAAATAATACTATTTCTATTCTTTCAAATGACTCATAAAAATGCGATTACCACAACCTCTAGAATAGCTCTCGTAATTTTCTGTAGCCCGGATGAATTAACCGCGTTAACCAACTCCCCAATCGTACCCATAGATTATATTGACTACTCTTACATTATGAAATTTCCCTTTGATAAATGATATCTAATAATCGAAATTAGTTACTTTGATTGTGGAGAAGTTTTCATTTATATCATTTCGAGGAGACATTTTAGATAAATATAATCAAACATTTTTGTTAAACGATTTGTTAAGTCAAGCGTTTGCATTTTAAATTAAATCAGACGGAGAGAAAGGAAGAGATGATATATATAAATAATAAAGGTTAATAATCAAAGTAATTAAACCCGACACTTTATTTTTCAACAAAGACACCCACAAAACATTACAAGGGAATATTAGAAATTCTCCTTAATTAAGGTGGTAGCTAGAAACCATATTAAGCTCGTTGACTTTCATAACTCAAACAGCACCTGAACTAGTATTTAAAAGCACCACCATCTCGTCCTAAACACACAATAACCTGAAGAAAATAATTCCCCCCTCCCAAAAAAAAATATACACAAACTTGGACAACATGACCTTCTCAGCTTCCCTCTTTTGTCATCATATTCTCCTGTTCCTCCTTCTCCTCCTCCATGCCTCACCACGCCCTGCTGCTGGTGCTGGTGGATCCTGGTCCGTCCTCCTTCCGAGCATCGGCATCTCGGCCATGCACATGCAGCTCCTCCCCAACGATCGTGTTGTAATGTATGACCGTACTGACTTTGGCATCTCTAACATCTCTCTTCCGAATGGCAAATGTCGTCCCAACTCAACCGACTGCTCTGCCCACTCCGTCGAGTATGATATTGCATCCAATTCCATACGTCCACTGATGGTACTTACCAATGTCTGGTGTTCCTCAGGAACTTTAATGCGTGACGGAAGATTAGTCCAGACCGGCGGCTGGGATGATGGTTATCGCAGGGTCAGAATTTATAAATCTTGTGGCACCTGTGATTGGCAAGAGATACCAAATGGGTTGAATCAACAGAGATGGTATGCAACCAATCAGTTATTGCCTGACGGCCGACAAATTATCATTGGCGGACGCCAGGCGTTTAACTATGAATTCTACCCCAAGAAGTCGGCCAATGAGAACTCTCCCAGCTTGCCGTTTTTGGTTCAGACGAATGACCCCAATGTCGAGAATAACTTATACCCATTTGTATTTCTCAATCCTGATGGCAATTTGTTCCTTTTTGCCAATAATCGTGCTATTTTGTGGGACTACTCTAAGAACCAAGTTCTCAAGACCTACCCGACAATGCCCGGTGGTCAACCAAGGAATTACCCAAGCACCGGATCTGCAGTGCTACTCCCTTTGAGGCTAAAACAGGGGATAGCGGATGCCGTTGAAGTATTGGTTTGTGGGGGTGCACCAAAAGGAGCATTTGTTAATGCTAATAATGGAAAATTTGATGGAGCTCTGGATACTTGTGGGCGGATTAAAATATCTGACCCGAATCCACAGTGGGTCATGGAGACCATGCCTTTGGCTCGAGTGATGGGTGACATGTTGCTGCTCCCCAACGGTCAGGTTTTGATAATCAATGGCGCTTCTGCTGGCGCTGCCGGGTGGGAACTTGGAAGGAATCCGGTTCTTAGCCCTGTAACTTACAGACCCGATAACCAAATTGGGTCCCGATTCGAGTCCAGAATCCAAGCACAAAACCTAGAGTGTACCATTCCACAGCTGTTTTACTGCGAGATGGTCGGGTTCTTGTGGGTGGGAGCAACCCTCATGATAAATATGTTTTCACAAACGTGCTCTATCCTACTGAATTGAGCTTGGAGGCCTTTTCGCCTTCTTATTTGGATTCAAACTCCTCTGCCTTACGCCCCAGGATAATCTCACCCAAGACTAAAACTAAGATCAGGTACGGAAGACGGGTGGCTATTACATTTCGTGCATCAGGCCCCGTGGATCCGAATTCTGTCACTGTGACAATGGTGTCACCATCATTTAACACACACTCGTTTTCCATGAATCAGAGGTTGTTGGTCCTTGATGGTGGCAACTCTACCAAGCGTGTCGGAAAGTCTACTACCTATAAAATCGGTGTAATTGCACCTCCCTCCGGTAACATTGCCCCGGCAGGGAATTATCTTCTGTTTGTGGTCCATAAAGAAATCCCAAGTCAGGGCATTTGGGTCCAAATGCAAGAATAAAAAACCTCACTCCTATATACTTG
Organism: Silybum marianum; assembly: GCA_036898165.1. Lineage (NCBI taxonomy): Eukaryota > Viridiplantae > Streptophyta > Magnoliopsida > Asterales > Asteraceae > Silybum > Silybum marianum. The sequence goes on along the minus strand of CM072529.1, from coordinate 9,244,586 downwards.
TTTGGTTTCATGCATTGGTATAGTGTTTCTTTCATTTTCAAGTACTTTTCACTCATTTAACTATTGTAGATAGCCACATATCTTTCGTAAATGTAACTTCATAAGTTGATATACAAAGATTGTTTTATGTGATATGCAAAGATTGTTTGTTGTGTCATGATAATTTGATATGCAAAGATTGTTTGTTGTGTCATCATAAGTTGATACGCAAAGATTGTTTGTTGTGTCATCATAGTTTGATATGCAAATATTGTTTGTTGTGTCATTCTAATCACGGCCAACCCGGAGGGCATACCAATATGGGATTACGAACAGGCCCTCCAAAAATTTTGGGTTTAGTCTATGTTTTAGCTCTTCTTTCTGCCTTCTCCCTTGTGTTTTAGCTAATTTAAGTAAACTATATATAATGGTTTAGCATGCAGTTTAATTTAATGCCCCAAAACACCCTATCTCTTCTACCATATTTGACGATTCGCTAGTTCTTGATTTTGACTATAAATCTAAAATCCCTTCTCCTTAGGTCTCTAATTTGACGATTGATTTATCCTTGTCGCCTAATCTCATTCATCTTAGTTTCCCAAATAACTATTTTTATGATTGAGGCACCAAAAACGTCATTGTTTGATAATCTTCCTCTTAGATGTTCTTTATTTCTCCCTGTCTAGTTTGACGAGTAGCCTTACTGTCATTTTTTATTTCATTGTTCGTGATAAAATACCTTTGTTAATAGCACTATAGTCCTTTAGAAACACAAAAAAAAAGTTGAGAGTCAAGGGAGAATCCGGTCCTAGAATCGAACTAGGGTTTTTCAAGAACTTGAAATAACAACTGTTGGTAAATTCCTATATGTTAATCTTTTCAATTTAAACACTTATCAAAAAAAGGTTGATTATAAAAAAAAAATGAGTGGAGGAATGTTTCGAAAATTAATTAAGTGAGATTGTATGTAACTCTGTAATTTTAGAATAGTTTTGTTACTTTAATTTATAAGACTTATAATATAATGTATGATATCACTACTAAATTAAAACTTTTGCTAACGTACTTTTCCATGGGAAATTGTCGCTAAAGAGTGATTCGTTACAAAACCGTCAATAAACCGTCACAAAAGTTGGTGGCTAAATTGTTGATGAATAATTCAAATTAGTGACAAATTACGTTAGAGATTCTCTGGTTGATCCATTGGTATCTGATTTTACCTAATCATTCTTTCTGGGTGATCCATTCAGATATTTGGTGATTTTTGTGGGTGAAAATCATTTTGTTTTGTAGCGTAAAAACTTTTATAATTTGTTTTATTCATTAATCAACTGATCGATTTATAGTAGGCATCCAAAAAGATTGGAACCACCCTGATTCTAATGACAACAGACAACTATATATTAAACATGAAATGACAAAGTCACCTTCAATTGCAGAGTCAGAGCTGGTAACAATGACATGTTTTCTCTTCGGTTCTGCATTTCGTGCTCCTTTTTTATTTTCTGATCGTGTCTGTTGAATTTGACAAACCCAACAATTAAACAAGTTAGGTTGTTGGAGGTTAAGGCATAATACCCGAGAACTGAAAATATGATAATCCAGTAATTAGTTCAACCAATTCTATTACAATCCCATATTCAATTTGTTGCAGGTATTGCAGCAACTAATAATATTATCGTAGTCAACTGCTTGTTTATTTTAAACTTTTCTGGTTTGTATGTAGTTTCTCTTATGATTGTTAGTTTCCTGCACGTAGGTGGTAGGTTGATAAATAAAATAACAATTTTTAGGAGCATTGAAAATTCATAGAATGTCAAACCATAGGATATATAATAAGCATCACATAATTCCCATGGTATTTTTAATTATTCATATAATTAATGTTTCGCTTATATTAATTAATTCAAACTAACAAAATCCATCTAAGCACAAAATTGGGTTGTTATGTGGTCAATGAATGTTGCCATGTCTTTGTTAGTCTCTTTATGTCTTAACACGATCATTAAAAAATGGATTTGGCGTGAAGAGACCACCTAATTTGCACATAAAATGTAGGTTAAATCATTTAGTACAAAGTTAAATTACTCATAGTAAATTAGACACCTGGGGATTTATCTAGAAAGGTAAATCTTGAACATCATCAAAATTAGTCATATGGTCAACCAAAGTGTCCATAGTTGGTACATAAGATGAACACTAATTAAATAACCAATATGTTCATGTTCTTTTTGCTCTTGTCTATATCTTTTTCTCAATGTTTGTTTGGTATTTTGTGAGAGAGCAATCTCTCGCTGTTTCTTTCCTTTCTCTCTTTCTTTTTCAATTTTCGATCTTTCTTTCTAGAGGGAGTCTTCTCCCTTTTTTATTGAATTAGTGATTTAGAAAAACATTGGGAATCATGATCATTGAGAATCATGAACATTGAGATCATAAATTGGGCCAAAAAAACTAGAAAAATATTGCTTATTTTTAAGGTGGACTTTGGAAAAGCCTTTGACACGCTTAATTGAGGCTTTCTAGACGATATTCTTGACCAAATGGGCTTTGGAGGGGAATGGGGAGCGTGGATTAAGGGGTATATCTCAACAGCTAGAGTTTCGGTTTTAGTCAATGGGCCCCCCTCGAAAGAGTTTAGAATGGAGAAAGGGGTGAGGCATGGGGACCCGTTAGCTCCATTTCTCTTTGTTCTTGCTATGGAAGGCATACATGTGGCCATGAGGGAAGCTCAAAATAAAGGGTTGTTTAAGGGATGCATTTGGACAATTTTGAGGAGGAACTATCCATCTTACAATACACGGATGATGCCATTTTTATGGGAGATTGGTCACGGAGTAATGCGGCCAATTTAAGCCGGATCCTAAAAAGCTTTCAAATATGTTCGGGCATAAAGTTCAATATGGCTAAAAGCAAAATTATGGCAGTGAAAGTTAGTAATGAAGAGGTCAAAAGGATGGCAAGATGGCTAAATTGTAAGGAGGGTTCGTTCCCTTTTACCTATTTGGGGTTGTCGGTGGGGGGAAAGATATCAATGGTATCGAGCTGGAAGCCAATAATCGAGAAGTTTAAATCTCGACTCTCCAATTGGAAACCTATAAATATTTCGTGCGGGAGAAGGTTATGTCTTTGCAAGTCGGTTTTGGGAAGCTTGGTGACGTATTTTTTTCTCGCTGTTTAAGGCTCCAAAAAAAAGTGATTATTATACTCGAGAGCATCTGATGCCAATTTTTCCGGGGGGGGGACGAAGATAAAAGGAAAATTTGTTGGGTTGCATGGAATGAAGTTTTAAATAGTAAAAGGAAGGGTGGGTTCTGAGTTGCCAGTTAAAAGTTTTCAATATAGCTATGTTGGGAAAATGGTGGTGGCGATTTCGTATAGAGACGGAAGCGATGTAGAGGAGGGTGGTAGTAAGCTGTGGGAAATGTGGGATCTGGGGGTCGATTACAGAGCTACAAAACGAGTTAGAGGAGCTGGGAATAAATATGGGTAGCTTAATTCAATGGGACTCGAGCAATAAGTTTTGGATCGAACTAATCCATTGACACAAATATTTCACGGGAGTAAATTGAGTTATTTGGGCTTGCTGGAAATGGAGACTGGATGAGGAAGGAGGCTACTCGGTTGCTACTTTTCGCAAGTTGGTGGAGAGTAAAATACTCATGGAGGCTGTGTTTGTTACCTAATGGAACAAATGGGTCCCGGGAAAAATTAATGTGCACGTATGGAGAGTGCTTCGGGAAAGATTGGCGATCCTCTTAACCACGGTAGCGCACATCCTTCATATCGCTAATTCCAAATGTAAGTGATCCTCTTAACCTAACCTATCAGAATATCGTCCAATAAATCTTATAGGGTGTGTGTGCAAAATCATCTACAAAATTCTTGTGGGTAGGCTCAAAGGCGTTATTGGATCAGTGATGAGCAAAAAATAATGTGCATGTATGGAGAGTTCTTCGGGAAAGATTGGCGACAAAAAATAATCTTGTCAAAAGGGGCGTTCAAATAGACTCGGATGATTGTCCGTGTTGTATGTCGCAACCGGAGAACTCTGGCCATCTCTTTGTGCGATGCTCGACAGCAAGGGAGGTGAGAGCATGTCTTCATCAATGGTGGAACGATTGGCCTATCGTCGCTGACTCGGTGCAGGATCTCTGGACAGCACTGCAACAAGTGAATACACAAAACCGTATGAAGGAGATTGCGGAAGTGATTGCAATGACGTACTTCTGGGTCATGTGGAACCAAATGAACAAGAAGTTGTACAAGGGGAAGATGAAGACCGGAAAGGAGATTGCCAACTTAATACAATATTTTTCTTTTTATTGGATCAAAGTTAGAACAAAGTTTGGTGGATCCCTTAGTTGGGAGGATTAGATCAGCTCCCCTCAAATTTTTGTTCTAAATTGTACTTTGCTAGTTGCTCGCTAGTTTTGGTTTAATAAAATTGCCTTTTGCTGTCCGAAAAAAAGCTAGAACTACAATTATTTTGTTTGATCGAAGCAAATCAAAGTTTTAAATTATAAGAATAATAGTTGTGTTGCTGGTTCATTCCTATTTACATCGTTATGTTGCTCTAAGCACGTAGTTTGCATATAGTATCATTTTCAAAAATAAATTAAATATAAAATTAGTATTTAGAAATTAGTTGATTTTCTTATTTTGTTTCCTTAATTAAATTATTTTTGTTTCCGTATTTTATTTCCTAGTTGATTAAGATTTTATTTTGTTTCCTAGTTAATTAAGGTTTTTTTAGTATAAATATTTTGTTAATCTCAATGTCTTAGGTACCTTTGAATTAATACAATTTCTCATATTTTTGAATTTTTTCAACTTTGGGTTTTACCTTGTTTCCGTTATGCGTCAGTTGGTATCCAAGCTCGTTTTTTTTAAACAGCAACCAATATCATTAGAAAAAACGCTAGCAAGCAGCTAGCAACCAAAAACCGACATTACAAAGTTTTTATACAGTCAGAGGGGTAACATCTCCATACGATCGGGTTTTTTTTCCGCTCTCCTTACACCTGCTCAAAACCCACCTAAATGACTTTTCCATGATGATATCAGGAATAGTATCTTTACGAGGAGGAAGATTGTCAAAGACACACCTATTTCGGAGGCTCAACAAAGTATGACAGCTGATGTATAAAACTGCTTCAACGACCTTCCTCAAGATACTATTGTTGGACGCGTCTTTGATACCGGCTAACATTGACTCCAACGACCTGTTCACCGGAAGGGAAAAAGACCACCATCTCTTGAGAAATCTCCAAACCACCGAGGCATTTTTACACTCGAAAAACAGATGTTGCATAGTTTCATTTTCCATTCTACAAACCGGACAGAGCGCAGACTCAATATCCACTTTTAACTTGATTAGGTTGTCTCGTGTTGGGAGTCTGTTGAGCATAACTTGCCACATGAAGACGTTAACTTTAGAAGGAACCAACGCATTCCAAGTCGTCTCCTTATCACCTACACCAAAAAAGCTCTTTCAACGCGAGAACGTAGAGAACTAACAGAAAATTGATCGTTAGAAGATAGATCCCAAACCCATTTATCTGGTCTATCATTTAACAAAACATCCCCAATAACCTCTGTTAACTGCTCGAATTCCTCAGCTTCTCTTCCATCATGGAGCTCGTTAGTATCCTGATGGCTAACGATGGAGGAATCAATCAACTCAACGGTGATGACCGTAGCATTGAGAACTTGTGGAAAGTAGTGGAAGGCATCATGGCGAGCCTCACCAAACTTGAAACAAATATGGGAGAGCTAGGTGTCGCAATCGTAGCCGGTGGATTACAAATCCACCAAAATCGCGAGGATGCTTTTTGTGGTCGACCCCACCAACACCAAGGCGACAATGGCCTGATACATCACCCTAATCCGGTAAACAACGTCAGACCGAACCAATTCGAAGTCTTTTCCGATGAAGAAACAGAAGAAAATTTTGAAGAACCACAATACCGAAGAAGACAAAACCGAGTTCATAAAGACTATCGCATTAAAGCCGAGATTCCAAGCTTTCATGGAACCTCGATCTCGATGCGGTGCTAGATTGGCTTTATGAAGTCAATAAATTTTTCGACATCATGGACATACCCGATCAACAACGGGTAAAGATTGTCGCGTACAAACTTCGCGACGGGGCCGCCACTTAGTGAAAAAACGTGCAAGACCAACGTTGACGAATGGGAAGGAGTCCCATAACGGAGTGGCCACGAATGAAGAGTTAATAAAAGGACAATTTTATCACCTGATTTCAAACAAATTCTTTACCATCAGTTTCATAACTGCGCCCAAGGGAATCGTACCGTCGCTGAATACACCAGAGAATTTTTGCGACTACAAGCAAGATGTCGCCTTTCCGAAACGAAAGCAAACGACGGCCCGATATATTAACGGTTTGAAGTTTTCTATTCAAGACCGAATGGGTTTTCAACGCATTTGGTCTGTTGATGAAGCCCAAAAGATGGCCATAAAGGCCGAGAGACTTCAGTCTCGAGCCATGTCTAACACTCAACGAACTTTGAACGATCTCAGTTCAAGTGATAATCAAGGCCTTCGATCAAGTTCGGTTCAAACTGTCATCCAAAACGAATCTGGATCAACTCAACGAATCCCCGACATATCTAACCGAAACGTCGGAGCAAGTTCTAGCAATGCCGATCGAACTCCAAAAACTCCCAACAACCTATACACCAAACCCGGAAGAACCAAGTGCTACCGATGCGGGCCACCGATCGAATGAATGCCCGAAATGACGACAAGCGTTTGTGACCGATTATGAAGATGAATTAGATGAAAAGATCGACCCTGATGAATTTACAAAAGGAGTGGAAGATTGTGCCCAAGTTGATGGCGAACCTGTAACTTGTGTGGTACAAAAGATTTTATTCTCGCCTAAAATTTGTGAAGACTCCCAACGAAACAAGATTTTTCAAGCCAAATGTTCCAATAATCAAAATGTGTATACTTTAATTATGGATAGTTGTGGTTGTGAAAACCTTGTTTCAAAGGCTTTGGTCACTCATCTCAAACTTCCAACCGAGACACACCCAAACCCATACCAAATCGGGTGGATCAAGAAGGGGCCCGCAATTAATGTAACGGAGATTTGCAAGCTTCCATTATCTATTGGTAAAGCATATAGGGACATCGTTATTTGCAATGTTGTTGACATGGATGTCTTCCATGTTCTTTTAGGGAGGCCGTGGCAACATGATGTGGATGATACTTATAGGGGTAGGAGAAATATGTATCTCTTTTGCTGACTCAGAAAGAAAATCGATATCTTACCTACCGGATCAGCCATAGCGGTCAAGACAGGAGGAAAGGTTTTCAACACCGCACTCTAAATGGTTGAATACGTGCAAAAGATTTATCAAGCAAATGCCAAGTACAAAGTGAGGACTGACAAACACTGTCGTAATGAAACGTTCAACATAGCCGACATCTAACGTAAGATGCGGCTTATCCCAAGAACTCGTATACGAGTTATTTTCAAGAGAAGGGGAATGATAAGAAACAAATTAATTGATTTTCTTATTTATTTTTCCTTAATTAAATTATTTTTGTTTCCTTATTTTATTTCCTAGTTGATCAAGATTTTATTTTATTACCATATCTTATTTCCTAGTTGATTAAAGTTTTATTTTGTTTCCTAGTTAATTAATGTTTCTTTAGTATAAATAGTTTGTTAATCTCAATGTTTTAGGTACCTTTGAATTAATACAATTTTTCAAATTCTTGAGTTTTCTCAATCTTGGGTTTTTCCGTGTTTCTGTTCTGCGTCACTATGGCCTAGCTACGGGAATTATCAATTGGTGATTCAAATGATGATTTTATTGAAATAGAATAAAAGAATAATGAGATATAAAAATAAAAGCTAACGAAGATCGGGTAATATCGTTCTTGGATTTTAGTTATGGTGAGTATTCATTATGTTAAAATACTTAAACCTTCTATCGAGGTGGAAAAGCTTTTCTAAACCAATACTCATATTTACTTTTTGCAGTCTGTGTACGTTGGAAAGAAACATTATAATTAAAACAAATATTTTCTCATCCTACGTCCCTTACTATTTTCATGCTAAAACCCTAGTTATCAACCAATTCGGTTTAAATTGAAAATCAAACTTTCGTCCATATTTCCAATTAAATGAAGTAACCAAACGTTAGATTAAAAACCGATTAGTAATAGACCAAATTGCATTGATTAAAAAATCAATCGACTAAAATATAATATTCGTTTTATAAAGCCAATTGATTAATCTCAAGACTTTAATCCAAGACAATAAAACCCAATCAAACGAAAGCTACACTAAGAAACATATATAAAATACAAATGTAACGAAAACATTAAAACTAAACTAAAAAGACTATAAGAATCGATCCAAGGAGTGTCACTCTACAAAAATCAATTCTAAGCCTAATAAAGCTGTAAACTAAATTTAAGAACGATACATGAAATTAAAAAGGGCAGGGAAGAGATATAAGAAACAATATACCGAAATATAAACATGAAGTATGGAGAAAATAAAACGATACAACAGATGTTAAATGTTAAATGTTGGACGAGAATCTGTCGCATTTCATCTTCATCTTTGATCCATTAAAATGGTTGCATCTTCATCCGATTTTCATTGACTCAAAGAAAAAGTAAATTTACAAATCTAAAACTAAAACTAAACATGAATCTAAACTAAGAAAGATTAAAGAACAAATGAAAAATCAATGAAAACCTAAAAGTAAAAACACAAGCAAAGAAAATAAAAAAGAAACGGTGTTGGGGGTGAGAAGAAGAATCACAAAAACCTAAAACTAAACATATAAATTAAAAAGGATTTTTTTAAAATAGCCCCTCATGATTGAGTCTCATCCAAAAACAACCATCATGCTTTCATTTTCTTTTCTTTTGAGCCAACTTTATACCATCATTCTTGAATTGGTCCATCGCATAAAAATTGATCAAATGCTTCAAAATCCATCTTCATCCATGTTGTGATTTCGATATAAAATACCTATCAAAATCGGACAAAACCACAAAAATACAAATGTAATGTCTCCAACGACGATTATAAGTAAATTAACTAAAAATAAAATAAAAATACGTGCAAACAACTAAAGTAGACGAAAAAAACAACTAAAACTAATATGAATGCATGAATAAAATGCACTTAACATGAACAATGTCCTCAAAACCAGGTGGAATGAGTTAAACCCTTCCAAAATCAACATCTTTTGTTGGAGGCGCTACTCGGTCGAATTCTTGTCAAAGTAAGGCTTGCGGATATGGGGATCAACCTTCACAATACGTTACGATTGTTTTGTAAGAAGGGGTCGAAATAGTTGATCATATCCTTTTCTCTTGTGACGTTTCTACTGCTGTTTGGAGGAGAATGGAAGGATGGTGTTTCCCTTTCTCCTCATTTTACTCTTTTGGAGCGACTGTGGAAGGCTCGGAGATGGCCCAATTTTATGCCATGAAACACAATTGTTTGGAGGTTATTTACGTTCTCCACATGTTATTCTATTTGGTGTTTCCGGAACTGAATCGCGTTTGGAAACCCAGTGCCTAAAAGGGAGGAATTATTTGACTCAGTTATTGATAACCCATTTATAAGGATGGTGTACAGGCATAAGGAGAGTTTAAAAGACGTTTATGTTCGGAGAACTTCTCCCTTCCGATGCTTTGGGTTTCTGAAATTCCTTTTCTGCTAGCTTCTGGCTAGCTTCTGGCTAGCTTTGTTAAAAAGTGCAAGGAAAAGATATAAGAAGAAAAACATAAAACAAAGTATGGAGAAAATGAAACATTACAACGTTGAATGTGGAAGAGAATCTGTCACATTCCTTCTTCATCGTTCATCCATCACACAAGATTGCATCTTCATCACATCTTCAACGACTTAAAGGAAGAGAAAAATACAAATCTAAATCTAAACCTACACTAAAACACTTGAAATAACAAGGAAAACTAAGAACTAACAGTTAATAACTAAACCTAAAAAGCGAAAGAAAAAAGAAGAACAAAGAAGGAAAAGAAGACGCAACAGCGTCGTGGAGAAGAAGGAGAGAAATCAAAGATGAAACCTAAAGATGATATATAAATAGAAAACTTTCAAATCAGACACTCTAATTTTGCAAATATTCAAAATTCATCCTTTAGATTTCTTTTCCTTCCACACTTCCTTTGCTGAATTTTATTTCTTTAAATTTGGTCAAACCTTATCGTTTTTTCTTGAATTGCTCCATCATAAGAAGGTTGATCAAATGTTTTATAATACATCTTCATCTATGTCCATGATTTCCATATAAAATACCTATCAAAACCCGACAAAATCACAAAATGCAAAATATAATATTCCCAACGATGATTATACAAAAATTAAAGAAAATTCAAATAAAACTACAGACAAACGATTAAACACGACACAAAATGAAATTATAAACTAATATGAAAGCATGCACAAAATGCACTTAACAATGATGAGACAAACACAGGTAAGCTGGAATGTGTGGAGTGCACACTTACAAATGTTGCCCTATCACCAAAGATTGCCATAAAGCGAGAGTCAAGGGTTGCGTCTCCTTGCGGGGTCCTAGGGGCAGCGCCCTTTGCGAAGTTCCAAGGGGACGAGCCCCTTGGCGGTGGTCCTAGAAAAAAATCGAATCTAAGTTCTAAAGACTTAGAAATTTTACTAAGTCGTAACACTGAAACGATGTAGGGGAAGTTCTGGACTAGGGGTGAGCAAATGGACCGAACCGGCCGAACCGGCACCGAACTGTTTTGGAACCGGAACCGGAAATGCGATATTATTATAACCGATAACCGGACCGTATAGACAATACCGGTACCGGTACCGGTTCCGGTCCCCGTTTTCCGGTCAAAAACCGGGTTGGAACCGCTTTAAATCCAAATCAACTAACAAAAATCATACTCCAATTTTTCAAAATATCCATAGTTTAATATTTATAGCAATCTCAAAATATTCATAGTTTAATACCAAATCAAGTGTAAAGTAATCCCAAGATGTTCAAAGTTTAATACCAATTACAAAATCAAGAGTAAAATAATCCCAAAATAAGTTTCATCTAAATCTTCAATCCAATTATTATTCATTCTTCAATTTCTTGTCTCTTGAACTTCCTTGATTGTCAAAAGCAATACAATGATCTTGTTGATTTTGATTGCCTACACATTTTTATAAAACCTTTTAAAAACAAATAAATAATAAAACACGCATTTAGAATTTCGTAAATATGACATATAAATCATGATGTTTTAGGATAGAGAGGTGGAATCTTTTTTTGTTACAAAAGATATACTTGTTAAATTTTGAAAGGTTATTTTGAGATATTAGAAAACATAATAAATTAATTAAATTAGGATTAGATACTCATTTAAAATTTCGGGCCGGTTCCGGTTATTTACCCGAAATATTGGCACCGAACCCGGTTTGGAACCGGAACCAAATATGGAGGATTTGAAGAACCGAAAACCGGACCGGTTGGACTATGCTGGTGCCGGTGCCGGTCCCGGTTCGGGCCGGTTCTTGTGGGTTAAATGCTCACCCCTATTCTGGACCTCCATGGTTAGACCTGTGTTTTTCAGACTTAGAAAACTGATAAGTCTGGACATCAACTATCGCTGAAGGTTCAAACCTGTTCATGTTCATCTGTGGTCTTGAGCTTAATATTGATTGATTTTCAAACGTTCACTACTAGAAAAACAAGCATTACCAACTGATATATTCGACGGATCAATTCTGTCGGTAATTTTCGACGGATTTCCAAAAAGTTTCCGACTAACACATTAAAAAAGATAATAAAATAATAATAATCCGTCGAAAATTACCGATGGAAATTACTGATGGAATAATAACCGTCGGTAATTTCCGACCGATTTTTTAATTTTAATTTTTAATTTTTTAAAATTACAATAATCCGTCAGAAATTACTGACGGCTATCAATTCGGTCGGTAATTTCCGACGGATTTCTCACGGATTATTGTACTTCTTCCCAATTTTTCAAGTTTTTCTTATTCGTATGACCATTAACTTGAATTATTTTCTATAATTCGTCATGTGTACATATGTATATGTATATGTATGCATGGGTGTGTCATATATGTTACTTGATTGTATGTACATATTACGAGTTGTATGTATATATATATATATATATGTGTATACACATAATGTAATTATACGTATACTATGCATGTATGGGTTGTATACGTATTTGTGTGCATGTATGTCTATATACGTTTGTATGTATGTATATGTACGCATATGTGTATCAAGAGTCGTTAAAACCCATCAAGCCCCATTGTCGTTTGTTAAGGGTCGTTAAATCCCATTTAGGCTCATTGTTGTTCACTAAGGGTCGTTAAAGCCCATTAAAGCCCATTGTTGTTCGTTAAGCATCGTTAATGCCCATTAAGGCCCATTGTTGTTCGTTAAGAGTCGTTAAAGCACATCAAGGCCCATTGTTGTTCGTTAACCCATTGTTGTTCGTTAAGCGTCGTTAAAGCCCATCAAGGCCCATTGTTGTTCGTTAAGAGTCGTTAAAGTTAATCAAGGCCCATTGTTATTGTTAAGAGTCGCTAAATCCCATCAAGGCTTATTGATGTTCGTTAACCCATTGTTGTTCGGTAAGAGTCGTTAAAGCCCATCAAGGCCCATTGTTGTTCGTTAAGAGTCGCTAAACCCCATCAAGGCCCATTGTTGTTCGTAAAGAGTCGTTAAAACCTATCAAGACCATTGTTGTTCGTTAAGAGTCGTTAAACCCCATCAGGGCCCAATATGTTGTTCGTTAAGAGTCGTTAAACCCCATCAAAGTCCATTGTTGTTCGTTAAGAGTCGTTAAAGTCCATCAAGGCCCGTTGTTATTCGTTTAGAGTCGTGAAAGCCCATCAAGGCCCATTGTTGTTCATTAAGAGTCGTTAAAGCCCATCAAGGCCCATTGTTGTTCGTTAAGAGTCGTTAACTAAATACTTAATGGCAAAATAATAATAATCATTAAAATTTAAAATATAAAATTAAATAATTTATTGTGTTGATAATACTATAAAAAATAGTAATAATCATTAAAATTTAAAAATTAAATAATTTATTATGTTAATAATACTTAACAAAAATTAACAATTTTGAAAACCGTCGGAAATCCGTCGGAAATCCGTCGGTGCTGACGACTATAAATTTCCTTTACTGGCGTTGTTCCTCTGTTTTCCCCAAAATCAACAAACCACCGACGACTTATTCTTTGTTTTCTCGATTTGGATCCACCGTCGCCAAACTCCTCCCCCCACAATAGTCACCGAATTCTTCTATGCTTTCCATGTGAGGACCTCGATTCCTTCACTCTTGTAACAGGGGAGGTCACCTTAGTAGCCACACATTTCAATGATGTTGTACCTGACAACGAAGCTAGCGACAAAGAAGATGTATCCGAAGAGGAAGGTAGCGACGAGGAAGAAATATCTGAAAATGAAGTTAGCGACGAGGAAGAAGAATTTGAAGACACAGACGATGATTCATATAACGAATATGAGCCTATGTTATTTGATCATTCATCCGATGACTACTTATGCAAAACTTATGGTTTATGTCTGTATATCTATCTTTGTGTATGTATATATAAATCTTCTCTAACTTTAAACTATTTTCTTATCTCAGATGGTGGAATGGGATAAGAAGGGTCCTGGATGGTTCAAACGGGGGAGTAGCAGCTCTTCCGGGCGTAGTGACAGTCGAGCCAATGGCATGGAGGTAGAGGGACTGGATCAGATTCATCAAGATGATATGCAATAGGATGACCTGTAGGCTGGAGATATGGATGTGATCCAGACCTCGGGATCACAGTCGAGGACTCGAGGCACCAATGTTCTATGTGAGCCGTCTAGTAATCCGAGCAACCGACAGGATATCCGCGTGTCTCGGGACCAATAAGTAGCTAGTTATGGATAAGGTTTTAATTAAGTTAATACATAACAAGCTGATACTAATATTTTTTGTGTTGTACATTTTGTAATTGTGAAGGTTTTTAGATCACAAGCCGGTTCGGGAAGTCACTCTGATCTGGAGGTCCATGTTCGCTGGTCCGTGGGCTCACTATACGGACATCCCTGAATCGAGCCTCCGTAGAATGTTCGTTTTCGGGTTCATAATTTAGTAGGTAAAAACTATTAGGTGTAATTTTAATACTTAACACAAACAATGAATATGTAGGGTCTGTTTAACTGGCCACATGAAACAGAGCCTGACGTTTTGCGGCCTTTTGTTATACCTTATGAAATAGGTATGCGGACAGGATGAGAGAAGTCCGTGAGTGGTCAGAGGAGCAGGCTAGGAGATTGGATGAGGTAGTGTTTGATGGCCAGGAGTGGACACCCCTGAAGAGACACAATCCATACTGGATTCCCAGAACCACTGACATGATACGATCGACCAGTTATGTATGATTTTCTTGATAAGTTTGTATATTGATTTTTATCTTTTATGTCTTAACAGATGTGGACTTGAGATGTATTTAGGCGTCAGTATGTGGCCAATAAGGCCAATCATGCAAGGACGTCCTCTAGGCACACCAGATGATCTATTAATACGCTTCAGTAGGGGTGAGCATAACCGGGTATCCGGCCATTTTTCCATGGAACCGGAACTGGACCCGGCGGTTCCTGGAAATCTGGAACCGGACCCGGAACCGATGGGAACCGGTTCCGGTACCGAGTACCCGACTTCAACTTTTTTTATTTTTTATTTACATTGCATACGATAAAAATTTAATTATAAGTTACAAAATATCGATTTAAAATAATAAATACAACAAATGGTCAAAAGGAATCCGATAAAAACTAATTATTACATAAACAAACTAGAAAGTTTGAGTTTTTATTTATTATTTATAAATATATAAAATATTTTTTGTTTAAAAGTGGCGGGTAACGGTTCCAAAAAAATGAGAACCGGAATCAGAATAAATGTATATAATTTATTATGAATTGTAGTCAACTAACAACTGAAGTTATATATTGCATGTAAAATGAAGCATGGAATCGTGACACAATCAGCAAGGTTTATGACACGATACACTGCATGAACAGGAAGCTAGTTCTGGGTGCGGCCGGATTGGCCATAGATCCTCCGAGATACGTTGATCAGGGGTCGGAGGAGGCAGCGTTAAGTTCATTTTTTGTACCAGGTTTACTTTTATTTTTCAGAATCGGCTAGTTTTATTGGATAGATTACTATTTATTAGTTTGGGATGTCGTAGTTGGGCAGCTGATAGGTGTAATTGTTACATGTGCATTTTACTGCTTAAAACATGTAATGGATATGTTTAAATTACAGTCGTTATGTTTCCGAAATGTCTATAAGTATATTAGTTAACACAATTTTATTTTGGTGTTTGTAGACTTTGTTTTTAGGACTAGAGATGAAGAATACGATGAGGCTGATCTGAGCACCATTACTCCCAAGATAGAGGCATAGTTGTGGGAGCGTGTTGTCGGAGGCCCGCGCAAGGGCCACGTTTACGGTTTCGGTAACACTCCAGGATTCTAGGCTGCGACCGGTCATCCCGGCGCCAGTTCAAGCAGGGTCTCAGATGGTGCTTTATGATTCGATGGTATGTTTCATATAGTTGTAATACATGTATTATGTTTTTAATAATAATAATATTGTTGTCTGTCAAACGTGATATAATTTCAGGTAGAGTCACCGAGGGAAAAGTTGGTGGATGAACGGAGAAAGAGAGAAGAAGTCGAGCGCGTACAAAAGAAGTAAGCAGAGCGGCTTGCTAGGTGAGACGAAGCGATGGGCGACGACAAGAGGAGGAGATGCGATGTCAGCGTGATTTGACGAAGCAGTTCGAGGCTTTCATGTCGCAGTACAAGATGCAGAATCCTCATGGCCCTCCTTCATAGTTTTAGGATAACTAGTTAGAATTTATGATATAATTTTGTAATTGTAATTTAAGATTTTATCGCAAACTGTTTCGTTTAATTTCCAATTTATTAATTGTTCCATGTGTTAAAATCTCGGCAGGAAATTAGGTTTTTTAAATATATTTTTTAAAACCCCATTTTCGACAGATTACTGACGGATAATCTGTCAGAAACATTAATCAAATTATTTTTAAATTTTATTAAAATCCTTCGGAATCTGTCGGTAAAAGTTCGTCGAAAATCCTTCGGTAAAATCTTTCTTCGGAAATCCATCGGTAATACCCTCCGTCGGTAATACCTTTTCCTACAATCTATTTTTCGACGGCCTTTTTACGATGGATTCGGACTTTATCGACGGATTTCCGACGGGTTTTTCCGTCGATAATAATGGCTTGTCCTGTAGTCGTTGGCTATCATTAAACATGGCCTATCGCTGAATGTGGATTTTTCAGAACTCGGATTCAGTTGTAACTGCTTTTGACGTTATCCTACCTTATCCTTTAATGGTTACAACCTTCTTGCCGCTGTAACTGTTGATCTCTCTTATAAATACATAATTTCGTGATCTTGGTACATATATACACGAAATCGGTTCCTTATTTCGTGTATGTGTTTTTTCTAGATTATCATGGTATTTTTTTCATGCAAAACCAAGGCATTAGACGAACATACACTATTTGGAAAATGATTTTAAACACGATCTAGGACAATATCCAACTTATTCTAACTACAATACTCAATTACCCAACAGAGCGTCAGGTTCATTTATCTATCTACTCCCATTCATTTTATTTTATCCTATTTGAACTTTATCAATGGATGGAAATAGGGTGGCAAGGAGCTAATCCATTGATTGACTTTAGGTACACTTAGGATTTCTTGATCCTTACTCACACCATTATAATTATCTAACAACATTTCACTTCATTCGCATAAAAATCAGTGCGGTACACCTTAGCAAATCTCACATTTTATAAAAAATCATTGTGTTCTAATTGCAGCTAATTCACTTTTCCTTGAAGTTGTCAATTTGGATGCTTAAAATAAATTCAGCTCCAAGTATGTTTCATGGTTTGTTTAGTTTTTTTACTCATTGCGAGTGGGGGCTTAGTTTTTGTTTGGGTATTTGACTAGGTATGTTATTGGCTAAGCAACACCGTAAATCTGTAACTACTTCTTGGAAACAACAATTCTAATAGAAGAAAGAAGCTAGCCAGAAGCTGGCAACAACAAGAGATTACTACGACCCGAGACAGGAAGAAGGGGACGTATTCCACTCAACAAAGTTTTTCTGGCTCCCTTTACACCTATAAATCACCCATCTAAAAGAATTATCAACAATAAAATCGAATAGATCACTCAATCTAGGCTTAGACTTATCAAAAAAGAATTTGTTGCGAAGACGCCATATTGAAAACCATGTGACCATAAAAATAGCCTCGAAATCCTTTCGGAGGATCTTAGAAACTCGAGAAGTATTGATGCTAGCCAAAGCCATTTCAGTAGAGTTTAAGGAGGAGAAAGGAAAATTCCACCAACTTTGAACCTTATCCCGTATCTCCGTCACCCGACATCATCTAAAGAAAATGTGTTGCATCATCTCGATCTTGCAGGTGCAAAAAGGGTATAATGTGTCGTCGATATCCACTTCCAAAATCTATTCTTAGTAGATAAACGGTTATTCCAACGGGTCTTGTATATGCCGATTCCATGTTGCAATTTCTCTATTTCAGCTCGTACGGACTGGACCTAGAAAAGCTCGGTCGGGGTAAGGGATCATCTCCATTTGTCTTCAGAGTCAGTAAGAGCAACTAATTCCATAATCCCCAACAGGTGCCTCACTTCAGTCTCTTGTCGACCTCCTCTAACCTCCCCCCGCTAGTCCCAAACATACCCATTGGTGCCCATTTTGTCAGCTACAATAGCTCTTGGATTTCTTTGCAGATCAAAAGCTCTAGGAAACCTATCTTTAAGTATCCCAACTTCAGTCCAACTTTCTGTCTAGAATCTTGTATTTCTCCAATTTCCAAACTGTTTAAGGCATAAGTCATCAAAGGCAATACCAAGTTGACTTAAGGCAACTTGACCAAGAAATTTATTCTGCAACTTGAAATGTGACAGGTTTTCGTTGGTTTCATTTTACTTTCTTGTTCTCACTTAATTTGGATGGCTTGAATGACACATCTTTTGGCCGATGTTTGTGTCAAATCCAAATATAAAGCTTATCAGTATGTGCTTGTTCAACCTGTATTAGGTCCGCATTAGGTGGGGTAAAATGATCGACTAATCACAAATCTGAAATTCAATTTAGTTTGGACCAGGATATTGGGACTTGCAATGAGTTTTCTTGTATTATTGCTCTTTGATAATATAGGAATTTATAGTGTTTATGATTTCTTTGTCATCAAGTTATTGAAGGTGCAATAATTGTTGCACTTTCAGGGATCACTGGTTGATCACACAGATTTCAACTTGGTAAGTTGTAAATAAATCTAATGATTGATAAGATGAATGATGGGTTTCATATATTCCTTATTTTTAGAGCAAAGAAATTTGGATGGATAATTTGTGAACCAGTTAAGAAGTGATTGCACAGATGATTTTGGAGAAGTAGACAATAGTGTTGAATGCACTAACATTGGAACGTTGAATAGGATTTAGTACGTTTTTAATAAATTTGGACAAATAAATTGGAAATTAAACAAAATTGTTGTATGATAAAATCGTAAATTGTAATTACAAAATTATATCACAAACTGTAACCACTTATCCTAAGGCTAGGAAGGAGGGGGAAGGTGCATAGCCCGGTACTGCGACATGAATGCCTCAAACTGCTTCACCAACTCAACTCCCTCTACTGTTGTATCTCCTTGTCTTGCCTAGCTAGCTGATTTGCTTGTGCTCTAGCTCTTCTCTCTTTCTTTATTCTTCCTCCATCCTTTCTCTCAGCATTTGTACCTGAATTTATTCCACATTTGACAAACATAGAACAATGTTAGGCAATAATTATTAAAAACAATATACATGCATGTATTAGAACTATATGAAACATACCTCCTCATCACGAGCACTAGTCGGGGCCCTGCTGGAACCGGCCCCTAGATGACCGGTCATAACAGCCTAGGCTTCCTGACTGCTCCTAAATCCGTAAATACGACCCTTACGCCAGCCTCTGGCAGACGCTCCCACAACTGTGCGTCGTCGGGAGTAAAGGTGCTCGGATCAGCCCCAACGTATTCCTCTCTATTATTCAAAAACGATGTCTACAAACAACAAAACAAAATTGTGTTAACCTATACTTGTACGCAGTTTGGCAGCATAACGACTGTAATTCGAACATATCCATTACATGTAGTAATACAATGCAACTATAACAATTACACATATCGCCAGCCAAAAACGACAGCCCAAACTAATTAATAGTCATACATCCTATAAAACTAACCTATCCTATAAAAACAAATGAAATCTGGTACAAAAATTGAACTTACCACCGCATCAGCCTCCCTTGAAGTAACATATATCGGAGGATCTGTGAGTAGTCCAGTCGCACCCGGAACTAGCTTTTTGTTCCTGCGGTGTGTCTTGTCAAAAACCTTACTGATGATGAGGTCACGGTTCCGTGCTTCTTTCTACAATATACAATTTCAATTGTTAGTGGAAAACAAATTCGTAATACATTATATATATAATTAACATAGTATATGAAAGAATACCATCCATTCCCCATGTTAGAGCATACTAATAGATCCTCCGGTGTGCCTAGAGGGCATCCCCCTATACTCGGAGGCACGATTGGCCTTGTTGGCCACAGACTGACGCCTAAATACATCGTAACTCCTTATTTGTTAAAACATAAAAGATAAAACTCAAGTTCATTGTCAACTCATTGATGCAAACTTTGATTTGATTGTTAAATCTGTGTCCGATTTTCTGTTTAGGAAGGATCCCCTATTTTGTTCAACTTGATTTTGATTTGCTAATTGAAATGGGGAATCTGTAAGTGTTCTTTGTTTGTTTATAGTAGCAAAAAGTACTTCTATTTAGTTGAGTGTTTAGTGTTGTAAGTTTGTATTCTCTAGTTTACATATTTGGTGTTTGAATGTTAACTAGAAATGGTGTTTGCTTAATTTTAATGCAAGTAGCATATTGTAGTCAAGTTCATAACCGATATCAATTATCTTAGTTAGACACTAGGCATTGAGCTTCTTATGCTAGTCGACTCTTTGCGACGAACGGCACATTGATATGTGTTAGTGTTTGAGCCATTTTGAGTTGGTGTAAATATATGTTTTATATACAAGTCAATGATGTACCGTCCAAGCTTACTACTCAAAACACTTCATTTATTGTTTAAAAGTCTTAATTTTTTTTTGCATATATAGACTCTTAATTTATCAATCATCCAATCCCCTCCCCGCCCCCTTTTATTTAATGTTTTCAACATACTTGCATGTAATTCCGTCAGTCAGTCTTGGACTGACTGTTGATATCGAGTCCCTGAGAAAACGACTCTATTTATCGCTATCATAGTCAATTGTGAAATAGAGATAATATGATTCATTATAGCTTATTATTCTTTACCGCACTCGATACACATCACATGACGTAACCGCAACAATATAGTGAGGGCCATCTACCTAAACACGAATGGCCTTAAACATATATCAAACTCAATAAAGCAATTAAAACAGGTCTATTATCCATATCGTACCTTGAATTCTAGGACCTTGGACTAGTCCAAAAGGATGTATTAACTTACACTATATATACCCTCACCAATATGGTTTATTACAATCTAGTTTTTGTTGAAAACTTCATAAATAGCTTGCAAGAACTATGCCCACAGACACCAAGTAGATCGTTATTATCTCCGGATTCCAATTTTCCTTCGTTCTGCATTTGAGTTAAGAAAATCCAAATAGAGATTTGATCAATTTCGCCCCTCCATCTTAAAAGTATGGGGTAATTGTGATAAATTATGGAGTCTGATTAATTGACAGTTGGGCCAAAAATTAGGGAAAGGAAACTCTCCATTTTCCGGGTCTTACCCACGTGGGAGTTTAACCTATTTTGTCTCTATAAATTCAATCTTATGTAATTGTATACCCTAGCGGTCATGTCAACAAAATCTTTACTAGTGTGGCATGGACTAGCTTGATCAAACCGATCAAGTGAACCACGTAAATCTTGTATGTTCTTTCTTTCTATCGTTCTTTCTTTATCGTTTTTGTGTTCATGTGCGTGATCTTGGGCATGGTTTCCCAACAAATGGTATCAGAGGAAAGGAGAAAAGAAAAGAAAACTCCACAACATATTTGGGCAACGCACAGCTGTGCCGTTTTACCTATTACTTGAGATTGAGCGGTCGGATCCTCTTGATCTTTTTAAGGTTGATCCAGAGCATTTGTATCTACCTTTTCAATGGTTGGATCGTCGATTAGACGTCGAGAGGTCGTACAATATCTGTCGAACAGAAGGCAGTTTTTCTGAGCAACGGTAGAAGACGGAAAAGTAAAGATAGACAAGTTCGATGGCCACGATTTTGGATTCTTGAAGATGCAGATCGAAGATTGCTTGTACCAAAAGAAACCTCATGAACCGCTGTCGGGGACTAAACCAGAAAAGATCGAACAAGCCGATTGGAACCTATTAGACCGTCAAGCATTAGGTGTGGTTAGACTATCGTTAGCAAAGAATGTCGCATACAATATTGTTGGAGAGAAGACTGCATATGGACTACTGAAGGCGTTATCCAACATGTATGAAAAACCTAGTGCCTCGAATAATGTTTTTCTGATCCTTCAACCGGTGAATACGAAGATGAAGGAAGGAGTGTCTGTCACAGATCATGTAAATGAATTCAATTCAATATTGACGAGGTTTGTCTCGGTTGACATTAAATCGATGATGAAGTACAAATCCTATTATTATTATCTTATTTACCCGAGAGTAGGTTGATTACGGTTGTTAGTAGTTCAATTGGAACTACGAAGCTTACCTTTGAAGGAATTCAAGACCTGATTCTCGGAGAGGATAGTCGTAGAAGGAACCCTAGTGAAAGTTCGAGTTCCTTGCTAAGTACAGAAGGTAGGGGTAGAAGTTCTGACAGGTGGAAGAATATAGGAAGAAGTAGATCGAAATCCAGAAAAATAGGTCAATCGAAGAACTGGAAAGATATTACGTGCTAGAATTGCAAACAGAGTGGTCACTTCAGAAATCAGTGTACGGCAGGCCAACCGGAAAAGTTGAGCAAGGAGTTAATGTAGCGATAGTCCAATTATTGAATCCTGGATTATGGATTTTGGGGATTCATTCCACACCTCTCCTTGCATGGACATGATGTAGAATTTCAAGGAAGGAAAGTTTGGCAAGGTTCGGGTAGCTTGACATGGACATGAGTGGTCACTTGAAAAATGTGCTAATTGGTTTCCGTGAACTTTAATTGTGTTTACGGCAAACAGAAAAAGGATACGTTTGCAAAATTAGGTATGATACAAAAATCTGAAAAGCTGGAGCTGGTTCATATAGATGTCTACGGGCTTACGTCAGTTTCATCAATAGGCAGATCGAAGTACTACGTCACCTTCATCGATGATTCCACCAGATATATGGGTTTCATTTCTGAAAAATAAATCTGATGTTTTTGACAATTTTAAGAAGTGGAAAGCTATTGTTGAAAATGAGACTAACTTGAAAATAAAGTGTTTGAAGCCTGATAATGGAGGCGAATATAGCAGCAAATAACTTATCGATTATTGTGTTGAGCATGGGATTAGAATGCTTAAAACAGTCCCAAAGACGCCTTAGCAGAATGGTGTTGCGGAAAGAACGAACAGAACATTGACCTAAAAGCCATAAAATTAACAGAATCATTAAAGTGGGAGCATGCTATGAAGGAAGAAATGGGTTCATTACAAAAGAATCAAACTTGGTCTTCGGTCAGATTACCGGCAAGAAAGAAGCCATTGCAAAACAAATGGGTATTTATGATCAAGGAAGAACATGATGGCAACAAAAGGTACAAGGCACGGTTTGTAGTTAAAGGGTTTCAACAGAAAAGAGGGGTCGATTACAATGAGATCTTTTCTCTAGTTGTGAAGATGACAATAATCATATTGGTCTTAAGCATAGTAACTACAGAAAACTTGCATCTAGAGTAGCTAGATGTCAAGACAGCATTCTTACACAGAGATCTTGATGAAGACATCTATTTGGTAGTGGATGGAAATGAAATTAAAACATGTTGTGCAAGTTAAAGAAAAGTTTGTACGATTTGTAATAAGCACTGAGGCAATGGTACTTGAAGTTTGACAACCTTATGAGGAGGAAGGGGGACATGAGATGTCGCATGGACCACTGATGTTATTGAAGAAATTAGAGTCTTCCTATATTATATTGTTGCTATATGTTGATTGCAGGATCAGATATGAAGGAAATAAACAGATTAAAGAAACAACTATCTCAAGAATTGAAGATGAAAGGGCAGCAAAGCAGATTCTTGGTATGAGCATCAAAAGAGATAGTGCAGAGGGAACTCTAAAGTTATCCCAAGAGAAATACATTGGGAAGGTTCTAGAAAATTTCAATCCAGAGGATACCAAGGTAAGAAGTACACCCCTAGGTCAATTCGAGCTTACAAAGGAACAATCACCTCAAACGGATAAATACAAGGAAGAGATGGCCAAAGTTCCTTATGCATCATCAGTTGGTAGTTTAATGTATGCCATGGTATGCACAAGACCAACATGTAGCGGGAGTTGTTAGCAGATTCATGTCAAATCCAGGAAAAGAGTATTGGGAAGCAGTCAAATGGCTTCTACGTTACTTAAAGGGCACATCTAAGCTAGCACTATGTTTTAAATGGAAAAGTGTTATCTTAGATGGCTTTGCAGATGTTGACTTGGGTGGTTGTTCACACTCAAGAAAAAGTACTACGGGTTATGTGTTCACAATGGGAGGGAGGTGTTATCTGGATTTCCAGATTACACAAAAATGTTGCTCTCTCAACCACAGAAGCAGAATACATGGCACTTGCAGAAGCAAGCAAAGAGCTTATATGGTTGAAGAACTTTCTTTCAGAATTGGGCCCTATACTATGACAACCAGTGTGCACAGTTAATCTCGCAAAGAATTCGGTGTTTCACAGTAGGACGAAACACATAAAGATGAGGTATCACTTTATCCGAGATTTGGTAAGTGACAGGACGTTGTCATTAAGGAAGATCCTTGGTTCAAAGAATCGAATCCTGTAGAGATGTTTACTAAATAGCTTCAACTGGCCTTCTAGATGATTGATGAGAAGGCGTTGCACTAGTTAGAGGGATGTATACACGTTAGGGGTTTACTGGGGTTGTGGAACATGGATGGCAGTGGAGCTTATCAGCCTCCAAATGGGAGATTGATAAGTTATGGAGTGCCAAATATAGAGAAAGGAAACTCTCCAGTTTTGTCAGGACCACGTGGGAGTTTAACCTATTTTATCTCTATAAATTCAATCCTATGTAATTGTAAACCCTAGCCGTCATATCAATAAAATCTTTACTAGTGTGGCCGTGGACTAGCTTGATCAAACCGATCAAGTAAACCACGTAAATCTTGTGTGTTCTTTCTTTTTTACTGTTTTTACTTTATCATTGCCGTGTTCATGTGCATGATCTTGATCATCATTTCCCAAGAAATAGTACAAAGTAAACTAGCACGAGCTTTATGCAATACACAACCCCCACGTAAACATCAAACACAACAACGACGTTTTTGGCACACAAACTTTAATTCGCCTTCTCTTCATTAAGCACGAAAAGTTACAACCACTCACGTGCATCCTTAATTGCTATGACCACACAATCATCTCCCTGAAACTAAAATCTTTTCAGATGCTATATATCACTTCATTTCTCTATTTTTGGATCTTTGTACACATTCTTGTATGTCCCAAATTGTTCTAAGAACCAATTAGTGGAATATATATGGTTTAGTTATCTTAATATACCTCAAGTTCTGTTTATAATCGTAAACAAATTTCTTGTTTTTGATGTATGTATATGATCTAAAACATTTTCAAAAATTATCACATATAATTTCATAATATTCTACCAATTCTCTTACACAAAAATAATAATGATAATTCTTGTGATTTTTTTGACTGCTTCCCTTCTATGTAATACGTACATTTAAAAAGATCGAAGATAGCAGCTCTATAAAAACTCGAGTTCACATGTTAATTTATTAGTTGGAGGCTTTGACGTGATTGAAAACTACATCCTTCACATGTACATATGAGTTTTTTTTTTTTTTTTTGATGACCAAATCGTATGGTTCTTTTTGTTAATGGATTTTCCATTCTCTAAATCAAGCTTAAAAAAATTCTATAGTTTCTTAAGATGGCTAATTGTATAAAAGAAATTAATATGGAGTATAATGGTTAGAAAACTGATTATCATTATATATAAATTTAATCAAATGAATATAGTTATTGTAATTTATCAAGTGGAAATAGTTATTATGAAAACAAATGTATTTAACCGATGGTTATTTTGAAAAGTGGTAAATATTTGAGAAATAAAGAAGTGTTGATAGCACTTCATAATGTCGGATTTGACTAGTCAAAATTTGAGGTTATGCGAAAAATAGAATACGTAGTTTCGTAAGTTTTATAAATAGGAGACAAACGGGTTCATATGTGAACACGTGTAATTCACATATGAACCAGTGAATCACACGGGTTCACATATGAATCCGTTTTCCGCCTATTTTGTAAGTTATGAAACTACCCCTCTATCTTCCGATACGCATGTGAGGATTTATCATGTGTTTGACAGTCAAAAAGCTGCAAATGTTGACCAGATAAAAGACTAGGATCATTTTTTTTATTTTTCAAATACTTACCACTTCTCAAATGAATGAATGGTCTATTTATATTTATGTGTGGAGTCAGGTAATTTTACCAACGCCAGCTCTTTTCTCAGCCTCAACTGGTACTTTTTTTTCTTTTTTTTTAACCGCATCGTTAGTGTTAGTGGTTATGTTAGTAACGAATTAAACTCCAACCCTTGAGGCAGCGCGGGATCGAACCCTTGCACCTCCACAGAGCCACTTCACCTATGAGAAATAATACATCCACCATTTTAGGGGAAACCACCACTCCCAAAGACTCGAACCCGAGACCTTGAAGATGTTGTAAAACCCGGTACCCCTAGGCCAGAGACCCTTTGGTCTCAACCAGTACTTAAAGTAGCCACCAGCCCACCACCACCTCATGAAAACGGAAAACCCCAATAGTTATTACCCAAAAAACCAACTCATGACCCTTTCCACTTCCCTCCTTTATCACCATCTTCTCTTCTTCCTCCTCCTCCTCCTCCATGCTCCACCGTGTCCTGCCGCCGCAGGCGGATCATGGTCCATCCTCCTCCCGAGCATTGGCATCTCCGCAATGCACATGCAGCTACTCCCCAACGATCGTGTAGTAATGTTTGATCGCACCGACTTCGGCACCTCACAAATCTCCCTTCCAAATGGCAAATGCCGCCACAATTCAACCGACTGCACAGCGCATTCTGTTGAGTATGATATTGCTTCCAATTCCATACGTCCGCTTATGGTACTTACCGATGTTTGGTGTTCCTCGGGAGCTTTAATGCCCAACGGAAGATTGACCCAGACTGGTGGCTGGGGTGAAGGTTTTCATGTTGTCCGAACTTATAAATCATGTGATACATGCGATTGGCAAGAGATACCAAACGCGTTGAATGAACAGAGATGGTATGCAACCAATCATATATTGCCCGACGGTCGTCAAATTATTATTGGCGGCCGTCAAAACTTTAACTACGAGTTCTACCCTAAGGCGTCAACCACCAAGAACTCTTACAGTTTACCCTTTCTGGCTCAAACGAATGACCCTAACGTTGAAAATAATTTGTACCCATTTGTTTTTCTCAATCCTGATGGAAATTTGTTCATTTTTGCAAATAATCGCGCTATTTTATTCGATTACTCGAAGAATCAGGTTGTCAGGAGTTACCCAACAATGCCCGATGGCCAACCAAGGAATTACCCGAGCACCGGCTCTGCGGTACTACTGCCTTTGCAAATACAACAAGGGACGGTAGATACTGTTGAAGTTTTGGTTTGTGGAGGTGCACCCAAAGGAGCATTCATTAATGCATTAAATGGGAAA
Source organism: Silybum marianum (assembly GCA_036898165.1). Classification (NCBI taxonomy): domain Eukaryota; kingdom Viridiplantae; phylum Streptophyta; class Magnoliopsida; order Asterales; family Asteraceae; genus Silybum; species Silybum marianum. The sequence continues at coordinate 9,217,476 of CM072529.1, read as the reverse complement.
TTCGATAGAGCGTTGGATACTTGCGGTAGGATCAAAATATCCGATAAAAATCCCCAATGGCTCATGGAAACCATGCCGTTGGCTAGAGTCGTAGGCGACTTGCTGTTGCTTCCAAACGGTCATGTATTGAACATCAATGGTGCATCGGCTGGGTCTGCAGGATGGGAGCTTGGAAGGAACCCAGTTCTGAACCCAGTAGTTTACCGACCTCACCACCCTGTTGGGTCTAGATTTCAAGTGCAGAACCCAAGCACGAAACCTCGAGTCTACCATTCAACAGCGGTTTTACTAAGAGATGGTCGGGTTCTCGTAGGTGGAAGTAACCCTCATGATAAGTATGTATTTACAGATGTACTTTACCCAACCGAATTGAGCCTAGAGGCATTTTCACCTTCGTATTTGGATCCAAGCTCATCGACGTTACGCCCAAACATAATCTCTCCCAAGACCAAAACTAAGATTCACTACAGTAAAAAAATGGTTATCAGATTTACCATACCAGGCCCAGTAGATCCGAATTTTGTGTCGGTGACAATGGTAGCACCTTCATTTAACACACACTCGTTCTCAATGAATCAAAGATTATTGGTCCTTCCCGGTGGTAATTCTAGTAAGGCTGTCGTCGGACAATCTTACTATACGGTCGATGTTACAGCGCCTCCTTCCGGAAACATTGCTCCGGCCGGTAATTATCTTTTGTTTGTTGTTCATAAAGAAATTCCAAGTCAAGGCATTTGGGTCCGAATTCAGTGATAAAAAAAATCCACAGCTAGCATTACTGGTCTGATATTTATTGCAGTCATTTATGGTTTTTTATTTGATCGTACCCTCATTTATTAAGTGTTAATAGATTTTTTATGTAATTGTAATATAAAATATATATATGTGATCCAAGATTGTTTGGTGTATCAATTTAAGACGAAAATAACTCGATAAGTGAGAAGGAAGTAAAATCTATAGTGATATAAATAAAAACTGATTAAATTTCCTTGACTTATTTAAACTTTGAAGTCCCTTTTTGTATTTATAGTATTTTTGGATACTTTTATATCCATTTCAAATTTATAAGGAATTTAAAACTCAAAATATATAATGCAAGTTATAGGTAGACAATCACAAGAAAGGCCAATATCATATCCATTTGGACAAGTCCTTGTTCCTTTGTTTAGACGAATTTAAATGAGTTTTCAATTAGAAAGCATTACCTTAAAAACGATTAAATCATCAATGATACTCTCACTACTAAACAAAAGATTTTTACGTACGGATATTTTCTTGGAAAATCTGCTAAAGAATGATTCCTTACAAAACCGTCACAAAATTCGGTGGGTAAATTGCTGGTGGTAATTCTAATTAATTTTTTTTTTTGAAAGAGCAACCATCACTATTAAAACGAGCAAGCAAGCAGCTAGCAAAAAAAAAGAGTGTCTTACAAGACCCTAGCTAATACAATCATGAGGATAGCATCTCCTGTTTATTGTGTTTTTTCTACTTCCTTTACGCCTAGACAAAACCCAACAATAAGACTTCTTCATTATTTGATCAATAATAGCATCTTTACTAGGGGGTTGTCTATGGAAAATACACTTGTTTCGAGCACACCACAACACATGACAGCTGATAAAAAGCACCGCTTCCAACACCTTCCTGGTAGAGCAATCGCCGAAAGACGATTTGATGCCATTGATCATCGACTCGAGTGACCTGTATGCAAGAAAATAAAATGACCACCATCTCTCGATGAATCGCCAAGCCTCCAAAGCAACTGAACATTCGAACAACAGGTGATGTGTAGTCTCAATATTAGAGTTACAAAACGGACAAAGGATAGAATCGAGATCCACATTCATCTTGAATAAGTTGTTACGGGATGGGATCCTTTCGAGCATAACCCGCCAAACAAATGTGTTGACTCTCGAAGGCACCAACGGATTCCAAGTCGTCTCCCTATCCCGGACGCCCAATGAAGCTTTCTCTACAATGATACGCAAAGAGCTGACTAAGAATTAACCGTTAGGATTTAGGGACCACAACCATCTGTCAGGATTTTCAGATAGTGAGCATTCTCCGACGACCTCCCTCAATTGATGGAATTCTTCAGCTTCTCTGCAGCCTCGAATAGGTCTACGCCAAGACCAAGAATTTTCTCCGGCCTTGATTCTATCAGCACAACCGCCGTCTTCTCTTTTTCTAAAGCAAAGAGCCTAGGAAATCGAGAAGAAAAAGTACTTGAGCCTTTCCATGGATTAGTGACAGATTACCCAGGGATTCTCTGGGTGATCCGTTGGTATTTTCTCGAAAAATATCGGATTTTACCGAACCACTGGTATTTTCTGGGTCATCCGTGGGTAATCACCGACGAAAATTTCCCTGGGTAATTTTTGTGGGTGAAAATCATTTCTTTTCTTTTGTAGTGTCTAGAATTGAACAGTTTACCTCTCGTTAATTTAAAACAGGTTACCCTGGAAAAACTTAAAAAGACACTAGAAGTCATTCAGCTAAATAGCCTGTGTGTCGGTTGTGTTCTAGTCTGGTCCAATTCAGCCAAGAGCTAGAGGTACGGCCAATGCTTCAAACCGGAGGTTAGAAAGTTTTGGGCATTTAATGCCACTGTGCTAACATTTTAATATGGTAGTCAAGAAATTAAATGAGATCATCTTCATTGAATCTTCATATTGTTAGAAACAGGTAGCTACCCTCTTGGGCAAACATCTTATCATCAGCAGGGCCGTTCCTAGGGTCGGTCGGGCGTACGTTCCGTATATCCTAAGTAGTAATAGTTCAAAAAAGTTCGTAAATAAAATATGAGTATACACAAAAAAAAAATTAGTATGTAATATAAACCAACAAGGATTTAAATTGTATGTATTAATTGATTACATTAGCAAAAATATATAAAAAGTTAATCGGTTGTTAATTTCATAGTATTGCTTAATTTTATAGTATTGCTCATTGTTTATCTAAGTTTTTTATCCATCACTAAAATCTAAAATAATTTGCCTAGAAAACATTGTTATATTCTTCATTGCATCTCTCACCTATTCTTTTGATTTTTTCATCCGCATGAATTCTATTTTTGTATTAGAATATATAGATTTCCTGTTATTAACTAAAAAAACTCGTACTTTTTGGGAAAAAAAGTTATGAACCATATGAGATGATTCAACTCATATTTATATTTAGGATTTCAAAGCTACTTTTGTCATTCATACATTATTGATTTCATATTTGGGTAAAAGTTGATTACCGACAACCCCAACCGGCCCCACACGGAACCTACCTCAAGGATACCAATGTGATTATAGATTTCATATTACCTAATATATATTTAGTACATGAATTCAAGTACATTTATGTCTCTAAAACAAGAATAAGATCTGAAACTATAACCAAGATGTGCTTTTGATTCTAAGATTGATGGTTCCTAAAAAGTCAGTTTTAAGCCTAAAAGTTTAAAACTGTGATGAAAATATTAACAGGTGAGGTGACATAGAAACTCAACTGATTTACATTGATTTCCATAAAGTGTTATTCTGAATAAGCTGTCACCTTAATTAAATGAGTCAATCTATATATTAAAACGTATAACATAGAATGTGCTTGATTGTGGAACGGATTTACGATGATACGTAAAATGATATGGTACTTAATATGCCTTTAAAAGTAATTATTGATTGATTTTGCATATAGGAATACTCAAAAAAATGGTTTATACGAATATTAGTATTTCATTAATTCAATTGTGATCACTGAGTTTATCAGGGCCGATTTTTTATATATAGTCACAATTTACCGGGATTAGTTCAGACATACCCTGGGACAACTTGGACAACTTTCTAAAAGAACAATATTTTGAATTCTTTTTCGATGGCCCATTTTTACATTTCGTCCAGAAACGGGCCTGATCATCAGTTTTGTATACAAGTTAGGCAAGTCTTTTTAGTAGTTCTTCTAGAAATGGTAGCAGCATCTGCAGATGAAACTAGGTTTGATGAAATCATTCAGCAAGTGCCAAACAACGTCTAGGTCCCATTAGGGCCATAGGTTTGTTTGACTTGGTTGTTAACTTCAGATCCATGGGATTAGTCGAGGTGAAAGCAAGCTAGAAGTGGATATCATGGTTACCAAAAAAGTGCCCTAATTTGGAGAAGAAAATTTGTGGATGATCATACGTGACTTGACCAAGCGACGTGAGCTCGCATACCAAGTAGCCTGGTTCCATAAATGTCTTGGGTGACCCAACTTCGTTAGCTCAACTTGCATGTTCCATTGTATTGAGTGTCACAATTTTATGTATTATAAGGCTCCTCTGAGTTGGCGATCAAAAACATGCGACTCAACATTGAGTATTGCATGTAGGATGCAAATAATGTACCGAATATTTTCTCGAGTGCCTGCGACCTGTACTTGCGACTTCAGGTAACCTGGTGGATTGAGTAAAATTGGCAACAACCCACTACAAAACAAATGACTTTTACCCACAAAAATTACCCCGTATCACCCTGGAAATATAGCTTCGGTAAAATTCAATGTTTTTCAGATTACCCCTGCAATTTACCCACCAACTTTTGTGACAGTTTTGTGAGGATTCGTTTTTAGCGACAGATTTCCCAAAAAAAAAGTCCGTAGGCAAAAGTCTTTCGTTTAGTAATGATAGATTTATTCAGCTAAGAAAGCTATGGCTCCGGGTAAGGGTTAGAAATTCCAGTCAAAGCATTTCCTATGCTTCTTTGTGTTCAATCAGATCTTATATATATAGGGGCAGGTTTTTACGAGGACGGTGACAATTTACGAGAATGTAAGGACAATTCTCAGTCAATCATTTTGTACATGAACTTTTTTTCATGTATAAAATCATATGTGATTTTGTATACATCAAAAAGGACACGGGTGACTTTTCTCGTGGGCTAAGTCGCGGGAAAAGTCACCGCTAATCATCTATGATTTTATACGTGAATCATATGTGATTTTGTACGTGAATCATATGTGATTTTGTAAATGAAAAATTTCATGTACAAAATGATTGGTTGAGGATTGTCCTCGCATTCTCATAAATTGTTATCGTCATCGCATTAATCTCCCTCTATATATATATCCTCATCTTACAGCATTGAAGCGTGCTTAGAATTAGAGGAGCTATGTACTACTAAATGTAAATGGAAGACTTTTACCTACGGAATTTCTAGAGAAATTATTCGTTAAAGGATGATTCGTCATAAAACCATCACAATGATAGGTAAATTGTTGGTAAGTAACTAAAATCAGTGACAGAATATGGGTGACTCGTTGGTGACTCGTTGGTATTTTTTTTGAAAAACATTGAATTCTATCGAAGCATTGTATTTTTTAGGTGATCCATTGGAGATTTCCATGGGTAACTAAAATCGTTTGTTTTGTAGTGGGAGATTACGTGAATAGCTGGGATCTTGTGTTGTACGTAGCATATTAAAGCAGGAATCTGTGGGTAGAGAAACGAGTGGTCCATCAATGTAGATATCAAGTACTTTTCAAATTAATAGCCAGCACAACACTTCAAATTCGTCATGCATCCATCTAGGATAGAAACCAAAAGCGTAGATGAACCTGGAATTAAGGAGTATGAATTAAAATTCACAGTGATATATATTTGTAGAAAGTTAAAACAGTATGTTACAGTAATATAGAAATGCCTAAAAGATCCTTTGTAAGTCATGTATTTAATTAATGAGAACTCTTAATTAGAATTTTCCAAGACAACCAGAGGCGGAACATAATAAGGGTCTAGGGGGGTCATGGCCCCTGCGTTTTATCACTTAAATACTAGATATTAGAAATATTATAATGAATTGCGCTTAACTCAGGTGGTTATGTGTATATGGCCCATGTATATGTGGTCATAGGTTCTATTCTCCTGTCACACAGTTTTTTTATAATGAATTAAGCTTATCAATGAAGATGTTTTGTAGCGTTCGGCCCCCTTAATTAGAAGGTTTGTGTTCCGCTCCTGAAGACAACCTACGTATAAGGTGGAATCCCTAATTTGTAACATTCAAGTAATACAAATAAGCTTCTTATAATTCTTGCAAAGCCTTTCAGAGTTCTTATCCACTATTAAAATGGAAGGTTTTCACCTACGCACATTTTCCTGGGAAATCGTCAATTAAAGGATGATTCGTCAAAAAACCATCATAAAAGTTGGTGGTTAATTTGTTGGTGGGTAAATAAAATCAGTGACAGATTACCCAGGAAATTCTTGAATCCGTTGGTATTTTGAACCATTAGTATTTCATGGGTGATCCGTGGTAATCACCCAAGGAAATTTTCCTGGGTGATTTTTTATGGGCGAAAGTCATTTTTTTTGTAGTGATCTCCATCTCCCATCCAAGTCCCTCTCCAAGAAATCAAGGCCGACTTGGCACTATTGAGAGGTGACAGTAACAGTACTAAACGAAAGACTTTTGCCTACAAACTTTTCTCTGGATAATTTGTCCCTACAGGATGATTTGTTACAAACCGTCACAAAAGTTGGTGGGTAATTCAAATGTGACAGATTACCCAAGGGATCCATTGGTATTTTCTCAAAAAACATCATATTCTACCGAGCTATTGGTATCTTCTAGGTGATCTGATAGAAATTTCTCCGTGTGAATTTTTGTAGGTAAAACTCATTTATTGCTAGAAGTCTTAGAACTAGGGATTCAAAATATCAATAAGAACTTAGATAAATGATTGGATTTTGTATGGAACACTTTTCAAAATCTGTAGTTGGACCCTACAACTTGGGGTTACACGAATTCATATTTGAGATAATCCAACAAATAAATCCGGATTTCGAAAACACATAATACACTTTATGCCTTTTGAGAGACAAAATGGGCAGAGTTGCACTATGAAAAACATATATTTCTGCCAAAATGAATTCATGTATATACACACAGTGAAAAGTCACACCCTTTGGGAAGAGGTGAGATGGTAGCTACTTCGGTTAAAGGGAAAATCCGCATCGGTTGGAAATAGATGTGATGGTTCATTCATTTGGTGGGATAACTAACGGACCCCACCCGAGGCGCTGCCCTTAGAACCCTGCCAGGGGCAACCCCATGTTCCCGAGTTCATATTAGTTTATTTGAGTGTGTACTCCTCACCTCCAACTCCAATTCACTACTAAACAAAAGACTTTTGCCTACGAACCATTCCCTGGGAAATCTGTCGCTAAAAGGTGATTCCTCACAAAACCGTCACAAAAGTTGGTGGGTAAATTGCTGGTGGGTAATTCAAATTAGTGACAGATTACCCAGGGATTCTCTGGGTGATCCGTTGATATTTTATCGAAAAACATCGGATTTTATCAAACCATTGGTATTTTTTGGGTGATCCGTGGGGAATCACCGACGTAAATTTCTCCGGGTAATTTTTGTGGGTAAAAATCATTTGTTTTGTAGTGATTATAGCCAACATTGAATTTGGCTTGTCTTAAATTAATCTCAATTATACTAAATGGCTTGATTACACAGAATCTAAAATCACCAAAATTTATTTTGTAGTGTAATGATCCGGCACAAGTCGCTAACTCATAATTAATAAGGTACAGTGCCATTTAACATTATGGAAGGTAATGTCGTACGTAATGAAGTCGATAGAGTATGACTCCTGATAAGGCACACACAGTAATGCAACTTTTTGCATAAGCCAGCAATATTATTACTGGTAAAGGTGCTAGTTACAGTTCACACATTTCAGGTGTGCTCTAAACGGATGAAAACAACAATTAATTTGGAACCCCATAGCCAAAAGCAAAGTGTTGTTTTATCCTATTTTCCTTGCACATGGAATGATGGAAGCGCCAGTATCCGTCTTAAAATAAATTTCGAGTTATAGACATCAATCCACGTTATATCTCAAGGTCCCCAACCAATGGCTATTGAATTAAAAGGGCATCAAATGTTAGACTTTTCCCTTTTCATTTGGACCCCCACTACAAACAATAAATATATATGTCGGTTCTCAACTCATTTTAGATGGCTAAATCAGTAAAAAGTTGTCAGAAATTTGTCCGAAATAATCTGTGTTTTATATATCAGTCATAAGAAAACGTATATATGACCGATGGGTCATCCATCACAAAGAATCAATTATAGGTCCTTTTTTACAAATTAAGTAGAACCACTTACTTTTATCTTTTAATTTACAATAAGTAGACGGATACAAAAACAACCACAACCATGCATTGATGGATGCCTCCATTGTTTTAATGCTAATTTACGTGTTATAGAACGGGATATATACACTAGTGACAACAAATGGACCACCCACGATACTCCAATCTCTAGTGAAACAAAAAAGTCGGTCCTTGGTTGATGCGGGTTTTGGCGTGAAGGACCAGTCCCGAATGTTATTGGAGGCCCATGATCGGGATACCAAACAGGCCGCGCTTAAGCGGCCATAACTCTTGCTCCGGTTATCTGTTTCAGACCCACGACCAGTCGATTCAAAGCAAGGAGCACGCCGTAGTTAGGCCCGAGAAAACGCTGTTTAAGCATGGTTTTTAGACATTTTTTGTGTTTTTTACTTATTTTTGGCATTTTCGTTGGGATTTTGTGTTTGCCTATAATGGTTTTCACGCCAATTTTGTTTTGGGCCTTCTATTTATATGGAGAAATTTGTAAAAAGGGGTTTGTTTTTGAAACACTTTGCAAAAAAAAGGGTGTTTTGACCAAAAAGTTGTTGACTTATTTATAATATTTTCAGTTAACCCCTTTTACATATAATGTAATTTTTATTTATTACTTTTTCTTTTTTTTAAGTTTCAGTTTATACCCTTATTATATTTTATCTATTAATTTAATTTTGACAAATAACCAAAATTAATTTATTACTTTTTTAACCAAAATTAATTTATTAATGTTAATAAATTATATAATTAAAAATATCTTGCAATTACCTTGTTTATTTAACAATATAACTAAAACATTTATATTATTATTTATTATTTATTATTTATTATTTATTTTATTTTAAACGTTATCACAATATCAATCAATTTATATCATTAGAAAGATTTCGTTTTTCTTTTCTCGATACTAATATTAAATATTATTGTTAATTTTTTCACTTTATCGCAATATTAAATAGTTTTTTTGATTAAATAATAACAAATAAAAAAACTTGTAACTTTTTTTACAGGATTAAATGTGTAAAATCAATAACATTTCATAGGGTAAATGATGCATAGTTTTGTGTTGGTGTTTGGATTAATGGCAGCACCACATAAAAAATAAAATTTGTTAGACATATAAGAGAAATAAAAGCAAATCAATCTTAAAGCTTGACAATATTTAAAACAAATTGATAAAAGCCAATGTTGTCTTTTATTTGATGAAAATCATCGATTGGGTTATTTATCGACAAAATTGCAATTTTAGATTAATATTGTGATAAAGTTTTGTTTTATTTGTTATTGTTTAATCAAAAAAACTATTTAATATTGTGACAAAGTTAAAAAAATTAAAAATAATATTCAATATTAATATCGTCTGAAAATAAAGACGAAATCTTTTTAATGATATAATTTGATTGATATTGTGATAACGTTTAAAATAAAACACATAATAATAAAAATATTTTTGTTATATTACTAAAATAAAACAAACTAGGTAATTGCAAGACATTTTTAGTTATATAATATATTAACAGTAATAAATTAATTTTGGTTAAAAAGGTAATAGATTAATTTTGGTTATTTGCCAAAATAATTGAATTTATAGATAAAATACAATAAGGATATAAACTGAAAGTTCAAAAAAAAAAGTTATAAATAAAATATATATTGTAAGTAGAATGGGGTTAACTGAAAATATTACAAATAAGTCAACACCTTTTTGGTCAAAAAACCTTTTTTTGCAAAAGGTTTTGAAAACAAACCCATTTTTACAAAGGATTTGGAAAACGAACCCCTTTTTACAAATTTATCATTTATATGCGCCTTATGAAAAGTGGACGGTGACACTTGAATTTGAGAGACTTCGATTTTTTCTTCCCAATTTTTGAGTTCCTCTAAATTCAATTTTCGAAGCCTAGGATTCGGTATTTATCGAATCAACGAATCCTAGAAGAGGTTATCCACAGGTATTCACATAATCAACATGGTGATCTATTTTCATTCTTATATGTTGCATCACCAATGGCAACGGGTGCTAGTAAAACAAAGATCGATCAAATAAGCAGAATAGATATAGATTTTGTGTTTGTATATCTGATCAATACAATAATAATATATATGTATGGCAAACATTAAACAAGCCACCACAAAAAAAAGTACATGAGAGATGAGGAACACCAAGACCAACGTGGAAACCTCAAAATAGAAAAAACAATGAGGGGAGGAGGCAGAAGATTCACTAATTGAATGTTCTTAGAACAACATTGAAGGAGTATTCAATGATCTTACAAGAGAAGAAGAGAATGTATTGTTGGTATGGGATAGCATGGGGGTAATGTATATTTTAGTATGATGAATAAAAACCCTAGAAAACAAGAATTAATCAAACCTCAATGAGTCAATGTTGTGACTAGCTCTGAGGGTGAGCAACATCTTGTGCAAAGGTCAGACACCATGTGCAAGAATTAATCAAGATAAAAGAGCATTCTACCGATGACGGTCATGTCGCATAGAAGGTCATGTGTGGTATACCAAGAGTTCTTCCCTGTTGAAGGGACTTCCGATAAGCAACTTAAGATGAATTTATTTCTAGTCAAACTAAACAAGTAATTACATAAATTGTATTGAACTTTTTGTTCCTCTTATGAAGCTGCAACTTCCACTATAATAATAAGTTGCAAGTTCTGTTACTGCGACATAGTGAATTAATGCAGCACATGTACAGCAGGAGATGGACATACAGAAAATGTTACACAGTTCTGCAGGGCCTCCAGACAGATATATGTAAATAAATATTCTAAGTCTAAATTCCGCTTACCTCGGGTTCAATTTCTTAGACATGTGGTCCATCCAACACATGTAGCTGTCCATCGATCATTCCACTATTATCATTATGGACTTACAGTTTAAACAGTGAATTACACATTAGTGTTGACATGAAAATAAATAAACTTGCATGTTTTCTAGTACATTTTGATGTTTAGGTTCATGTAACCACCTAAATATGAAGAGTCTAGGAAACTGAAAGTGAAAAGTCTTTTGAGTTTAATGCAATGGTACATGGAGAAGTAAATGATTTACCTATAAATGTCTTTCATATTTGCATTGTATTTTGGTGTGAAGAAAGAAGAAAAACAAAGGAGAAAATTCAAAATAAAAAAATTATTTTCTATTTGTTCTCCATATTTATTCTTTATTCAACAATTACTCCTTATGGTTTATCCAAAATCAATTGTACATCCCTAAAATTAATGAAACAATTATGTAATGTATTGGACTTTTGTAAGATCCAACACAACTAGCCATGTGACTTGGGTCGCGACCTAAGTAGCGTAAGCCTCTAGTTGTGTGAGCTAAGTAACCACACGACCTGCTCCACAAGGAGGAGCTGTGGCACCAGACATGTAACCTCTGTCTTGAAACACATTATGTGATGATTCTTGAAATGCTTTTTGTTATATTTATATAAGATATCCTTAAACTTTAGCCATAAAATTACACGACAATAAGTGAATGACTAACACACTCACAACGTGTAATATATTAAATAAATATGTCATAACTACACATAACTCTAAAGCCCACATAGAGCAATTTCAATTGGACAAGTATACTAGGGGCTAATTGTAGTAAAAAATCGAGCAAAAGCTCAACAACCCAAACGACTATTTTATAAAAGTCATCAAAAGCAATAAAACGTATTTAACCGACGTTTATGCAAATACATGTTCCAAAGACATGATTAACTCAAAACAATCCTTGATTGGAACAAATCATTTTCCAATTAAAATCACATCGTTTATATCTCCAAAATATCTCATAACAAAATAATATGCATTTTCCAACCAAATACTTTAAAATGCATCTAACAACAAATAAACATAATTTAAAGGATAACTCATCAAAAGACTCCAAGTTATGATTTATTTATCAATATGACCAAAAGCTCAAATATAAACCTTTTACATGATTTATAAAACCAAATATACCAAATAAGTAAAACTCACCAAACAACCCACACAATTGATAAATCGTAAGTAAACATGTTAACACTTCACAATGGACATTTTTGGCATGTACATAGTTTCCATAAAGTAACTTGAATTCACCTTGCTAGATTTAGGCTAAATCAATATTTACCCCAAAAGCTTCATTTGAAGAAGATTCCAGATCTGCAAGCATCCATCACTAGAAACCTTATCTATATCATAAACAATAATCTTGTTTTAGAGAAAACCTCCAAGTTTGGTTAACAATGGTAGAAAAAGGGGATGGATAAGATGAAGTTGGTACTTTCATCTTGGATCTTGAAGAAGATTTGATGCCTTAGAAATGGTTGGGGAAGGAGAAGAGATGCTCCAAAAGTTAGAACTATAAGAAAAATTGGGAAGAAAAACGAGTAACAAATGAGATTTGGGTGAAATTGGGGTTGAAACTTGATTTAGGATCCAGGCAACCAGGAAATGCCTTTCCCGCGACCCCCGTCGCGACCTCAACTTGCGTGGATGGTCGCGCACGCACGGGTGGGAATTGAACAAAGTCATGTACGACGTGTTGGGTGACCTGGGCTCGCGGGGTTGGTCACGTATGATGAAAAAAACGCCCAATGGGCCCTATTTTTGAATATGAGTCGGCCCTTTTGGAGCATCTCTTATTTTATATTTTCCCAAAATTCTAAAATTCACTTATTTGGCATTTAAAAATCAAATTTTTTAAATACAACAATTCGAAGTTTCTTAAAATTTTCGAGTGTTATATAATTAAAAGAATGTTTTATTAATGGTTTTTCTAATCCATAAATCTCTAATATAAAATCACAAAAACATAGGAGTTGATTAGATTAGATGTATCTTGTAAAGAAATTATCCTTTCATGTAATCTTCATCATTTATTTTTATCATTGATATTGAATTCAAAATCTTCCTCGCTTTCAACTTGTGGTTAATAAATTCTCGCTTTCAATGAATAATTAGGATCATTAAATTTTCATTTAACAAGCCATAACTTAAATGTATAGCGATAATTAAATAAAAGTCGTAAAGAGGTTGAGGACCGTGAGGATTAATCTCAACCATTACAGTGTTTAATCAAAGATTACTAATCATGGTGGCATTTTTGTAATATTAATAAAAACAGAAGGGCGTAATAATGATTTTGTTACAGCCATCATATTTGACTTTTCTAATTCATCGTTAACTACACCTGGATTCATATGGTGAATGGTGAATTAGTATATGTTCTTGAATTCATATGTGAATCTGGTGAATTAGTATGTGTTCTATAAAGAACGATCAACTATATTTGGATTTCATGTGATGAATTAGTATGTGTTTCATATGGTGAATCTTGTTACCAAAATGATGATTATGTCATTTTTAACTAAAAATAGATTTCAATTAAAACTATTGATCAAAATCAAATTAAAGCTTACATCGGTCATCACGGTTTTCAACTTTTTTTTGGTTTTTATTTGATATAACCCTATATATATATATATATATATGTGTGTGTGTGTGTGTGTGTATATATATATATATAGAGAGAGAGAGAGAGTGAGAGAGAGGAAAATTCAAATGTGAACTCAAATTAGGTTGTGAACGTAAAGACAAATGAGAGCGCGACGCGTATCTGAATGTAGATTATTCAGTCTGAATATGACACGTGTCGCGCTCTAATTTGTTCTCACGTTCACAACCAAATTTGAGTTCTCATTTGAACTCACCCCTATATATATATATATAGGTTCAAAAGAGAACTTTGCATTTTTAAATGAATAAAGGGACACTTGTGGATCACATATGATGTGGGACCCACATCATATGTGGTCCACAATTTGTTCTTTTGTTCCTTTAATGAAGGGTGGTTCTCATTTGATCTCTCCCCTATATATATATATATATATATATACTAGTAGTGTACCCACGCGATGTAGCGTAGGTGAATCACAATTTTGAAGTCAATAATTCAACTGTCAAACATGTTTCTTGCTTCAAGCCCTTTTTCATCCCTCTCGGATATGTTTTTATGGGTTTGTGTGGTTTAATTGCAAATTAACTAATAACATAAAATTGTAGACCGATACGGTTTATTGACAAGATATCTCGTATTTTTTTTATCTTTTGCAAAAGTGCCAAGTTTCCAAACCAATATATTCAACCCCTTAAAAAATTTGAAATTCATGACAACAAAACAAAAGCCATAATAATTATGTTAAATAATGCTCATCGGTGTCTCTAGAATATGAAATTTTAGTAATAATGCTATAGTTTTTTAGAATGAATTATAAACTTGTGATATTACTGTTTTAGTTTTTTAATGCAAATAAATTAATAACCTCAAGAATTGTTGCAAACAAAAAGCAAATTACATTTACCAAAAGCTAGATATGATTTTAGATAAAATAAACCAAAACCATATCAACCATGGAATTTTTGGGTTCTTAACTTGAGGATAGGATTTGTGAACTACCAAATATAGAAATAGGAGTGGATGCTTGCACTGAAACATACCCACGTTTATGTCTTAATGAGAAAGTGTCTTAATGGTCTGGCTCACAAGGTTCCGCCATCAGAGAAGTGTGTCTTTACCGGTCACATGCACCCATTTCACTTTAATCCCTTGACACATTCCGGAAACATGACATACTCGTTTTTGAAATTCACTTAAAAAGCCAAGAGCAATTTGTCCAACATTATCAATATTCTTCCTTTCTTTACAACCATTAACAAACCAACATTATCAATATATATTTTCTTTCTTTACAAACATTTAGCCTAGCTAATAACCAACTTTTAAAATATTTACCTGTTTAAAGGATTATTTCCCAATACATATTTGTTGTGGAAGCTTTAAAATGACATCATATTTCATTGGCATTATTTTTTTGTAACCAGGGGTGTCGAGGCCGATATGCACGCACCTCTACTAATGGGGTGATTAGCAGAACAAAAATCACATATATATATATATCACAAAAAATATATAATCTTTGTTGGTCCATTCCAATGTTTTTAGACTATGCAGAAAATCATAAAACTATATCTTTGTCAATCAATAATCAAGTAAAAATAAATCACGATGCCAAATATCTGGATCATAATGCATCCCAAACAAAATAGAACTAATGTGAGCGCAGAGCATCCTTCTAATAGTGCAACTGTTTTCTTGATTCTACAAAACGCTTCCAGATGAACCTTCAACATAGATTCATCTACACTTAAACACAACATTAAGTTTTTTCTAGATTCATCTACACTTAAACACAACATTAAGTTTTTTCTAGATTCATCTACACTTAAACACAACATTAAGTTTTTTCTAGATTCATCTACACTTAAACACAACATTAAGTTTTTTCTAGATTCATCTACACTTAAACACAACAACTTATAACAAATTGCCATTGTCAAATAAGAGGCACCTAATTTCTGGAGCATACTTAAAGTGAGTTCATAGAGGAACCAAGAAACTTCTCATGACAGAACTGAAGTAGGGAAAGCATATTTACTGTATAATCTTCTTTACTGATAAGTCTTATTATGGATATTGAGGATATATGCAAAAAAAAGCATAGATGTAACACATGCACAAAAAAAAAAGAGTGATATTAGGATATGCATTACAAATATTTACAATATGCTTTACAAGTTGTAATTAAGATATTTTCAAATTTTATACTTTAGCAAATAGCGAGTAGAACTTATTCCTTAAAAGGTTGTCTTTAAGACTTTTTAGCTAAATGTTATATAAGATTGAAATCTATATGATATTCTGGAATGCATAAGCAAACCAAAAGATCCAAAATCACCACTGAATTTTTTTTATCATCATTTAAAAGGAAATCACTCAGTATTGATAAATGACCTTAAATTTCAAGTGCACTATATATCCTTTATTCCAAAGTGATAACACAAGAAACAAATAGTTAATTAGAAAACACTATAATGAGAAAGCATAACGGTACTTAGGAAAAAATAGTAGTTTTTACTCACCTAGTGACCGTGACCCATGCCACCTTGTTGCAACGCAACCTACTGCCTCCTTGACCCATGTGTGTGTTTTCTTTTACAACATGTGTGTGTTTTCTTCAACTATATATACAATCATCCTCACCATGGTTTTTAAAATCGTTTGAGGAGTACGCCTCGAGGCGAGGCGGTCCAAAACCGCTCCTGAGGCTTAAGCCTCATATTCCTGGACGAGGCTTGAGCCTCAATTCGTGAGGCGGTGCCTTGAGGCGTGAGGCGTTTCTGAGGCTTAAGCCTCAGTTTGCTCCCTTGATTCGTTGAAAATAGGTGGCCGCTGGGGTGAGAATAAAAAATTACTTAAGTTGTTTTTTAAAGTCAAGCACTCAATCGTACTTTTAAATACTATAAAAGTACAAATAAACCTTTTAATTTCAGTTTTCTGTGTTATTTTTCTGTTTTCTGTATTATTTTCGGTTTTCTATATCATTTTCCTGTTTTCTGCTTTCTGTTTTTTGTATAAGATGTAGATTGATATGTTTTTAGACTTATAACTACTCATTTTATGAATCTATGACGTTTTAAATTTGGTATGGAATTATGTTTTGCTTACTATTAATATTTATAAATTTTATTTGTTTTGCGCCTCGGACCGCCTCGAGGCTTATGCCTCAGGGCGTGGAAGGAAAACGCCTCGAGTCCCGATTCCGCTTTTTAAAACCTTGATCCTCACCAATAAGAGATGTATCCCCTTTAGATACGAAAATAATTGCTAAAGTTTAAAGAAACATCTAAACCCAATTGCAAACTCCATAAAGCTAATCCAAATTAATAATGACTCCAAAAATTTCACTTAAGCATATTTCTTTGGTCATTGGATAACAAACCTAAAACCCTAAAGAAAGATAAACCATACCTTGGGCAGGTTGAGATACCAAAGCTCAGTTGCAACACCTTATGTGACACCATAGTGTTTCAAGTTAGAAACTTTCTACAAAGAAATACAAAAACAACATATAATTTGACAGTCTTGTTACTTCTCAAGAGGGTTTAAATAAATATATATGCATTACCTGCAAAAATAACAAATATTTAAAAGGGGAACATGTAATGGAGTACCTTTTCAGCAACCACAAAAAGCCTAACACAAGACCAAAAATTAGAATCAGATGCAACACAAAATCACCCCCATCTTTGAATATCTTGTGATCGTGGAGCAAGATTTTTGCGCAATAAAAGAGTACCAATTCAAAGACATAAACATAAACCATGATGAAATTACTGGAACTAAGATATAAATTTGGGAAACCTGATTCAGTAGAGATCGAGATCGAGATCTGGAACAACATTGCTTACTGGAAATTGAAAACAAGAATTGTGATATGGATATAACAAACCTGCTGAATAATCTCGCTTGAAATAGCTCCTGGTCGTTGAATTTTAGTTGAAGAGAGGAGTCTCTTAATGGAACAAATATTTTCAAATTTGAAATCGGTAGATGGAGAGGGTAGATTTTAGGGGCAGTTTTAGGGTGTATTTGAGACAGTGGAGAAGATAGAAAGAGTGATTACAGTGGAGAAGATAGAAAGAGTGATTTGAATTCAAATCCAGGAGGGCAGGTTTCTTGAGAAGACAAATTCTGAAAAGTAAGGATGGTCTTTGCAAGCAAAAAGGAAGAAGATAGCTCTGCTAGAAGAAAGGGAGTGCTGCTGGAACCTGGAAGTACCAAATTCAATCACGGTAGTGTAGGGGTAAAAGAAGATTGCATAAATAACTTGTACATTAAGCTATAATTGTTGTTTTTAAGAGTTTTTTGAAATTTATGTATAAAATGATTGTATTTTATGCATAAAAACTTGTACTATAAATGGTTATTGTAACACTCTAAAATTCATGATTTGTAAAATAAATAAATTATTGAGGGTTAGAAATTTAAAAAGTACATAACATAAGGGATTGTACTGTCGATACCCGAAAAATATGATTTTATCGTAATAAATAAAATCATTAATACGGGAAATTATATATTTTGAATTTAAAGGATTTGGGAAAAGAATGCAAAAGGGAAAACTAGAGGGACGAGTTCTGTTAAATGAGAAAAGTTGATTTGGAAATGATTGTGATTTGAGAAATCATTCCAAAATCACGTTTTTGATATTTAGAGCCAGATTTGATGGCCTAAATCTTGGAATTTTGGGCTGAAATTTTGTGCAGTCGTTCCTAAGGGTGTAAGGGAGTAAACCCAATTGAAATTTCGTGATTTCATCAATAATTGAGAGAGATATCGAGTTCGGAGCGGCATAGGGTCATTCGGTACAAAAACAGCGATTGGAGGTAAAATACTCAACCAAAATCGATGTATAATATATGGATGGCTTCGTTTTTCAATTACTTTTCTATTGGTATAAGTTTCGTGGGCTATAGTGACCTGTACGTCGAGCAGTTTTGCTTAGAAACTGTTGTGGTGGCGGCTCGACGAGATTCGGGTACAAAAACTCAAAATACGAGTTTAATAATGAACCGTAGAGGCTGTAAATTTATATATGAGTTGGGATGTTTGTTTGTTATAAACTTTTGTAAGACTTTTGGTGAAAGGAAGT
Organism: Silybum marianum; assembly: GCA_036898165.1. Taxonomy (NCBI): domain Eukaryota; kingdom Viridiplantae; phylum Streptophyta; class Magnoliopsida; order Asterales; family Asteraceae; genus Silybum; species Silybum marianum. Next base: position 9,198,775 of record CM072529.1, on the reverse strand, counting down.
CGAGAAACGACCCCAAACAGAGGCTGTTCATGACAGTCGCACCGAAGGTGCGAACGGCTCGAGCCGGCCATCAAGTTGGGCCGCAACTTTGTGTCGGGGATGGATTTGGGTCGGAATCGATCGAAAACGAGTCGTTTTGATTAAATCTATGTATATCCTAAAGATATTTGAGTCTCGTTTAGTTACTTGGATTAATTTAAATAAATCGAGATATTTCGATTAAGTTTACTCAAGATTTTTGGACATTAATTATAAAGGGTTTTAATTAATTGGGTTATTGTATGTTGGGATTTATTATTTAGAGATTTAGTATTTATTAATTAGATTATATCTAATTAATATTTTAATCTCCAAGTTATTTAATTATTATTTAAGGGTGGAAGGATTATTAAATTATAATTAATAATTTAGTAACTTGTTTAAGGAGTCGTGGTTGGATAATTGGGGGATTGGGTGTTTTAGAACGACACCTATATAGTTATCGGTTGAGTTTAATGCATCGTGATTTATTTTGGACGTGAAGTAGTCCATTGGACGACGGTTGTTTGGGGTTGACCCGTTGTTTGGGGTTGACCCGTTGACCATGTCAACCCAGGGTTGACTATAGTTTGACCCATTTGACTTTAGGACTCACTTTGTGGGAAAAGTCAAGACACTAATTATGTAAATGTAATTATATTTTATAAGGTATTACTCAGGGACGAGGTTTAGCTAAACGGAGCTATTCAGGTGAGTTTTTCACGAGATTTCACTGCGATGTATACATATGTATGAAATGCATTTTTACATATATGGTGTGGATGTTTGTATATTAATTGATGAGGTGATATTATTGCATGTTTACTTTAATGGTGATCTACATGCATGTGGTTAAATTATGGTGTAGCATGCTATTTATGTTATATGATGATACATTGCATGCAATTAGGAGTTGGGGTGTGGGTTAACGTGCTTATAAAATGTATATAACCCGGGTATGGGATATCGGCTTGATGTATCACACTTCGGGGAGACACGACCCGAAATGGGCGATGGTTCCTGATGGACTTACACGCCCAGTGAATGTCTGTACATGGCAGGTCCCTACCTAACGAAGAGGAGTTAAGAGATCTCATTGGGGTGCATATAATTGGTGAAATTGCATATCATATTTAATTGATAATTATATGTGATTGAATGTGTGTCGGATAGTCGCACGTAAACCGTGAACTCACTGAGCTATTTAGCTGATTATAGTATACATCTTAGGATCGGGAGGTTCAGGAATCGACAAGGGCAAAGGACACGCTTAAGGAGTTTAGTTCCTTTTACTTTATTTAGCGTACACTTATATGTATTTCGGAGTTTGTCTTGGTTTGAATTATAGTAACCCGGTATGGGACGGGTTATCTTTTAATATTAATTATGATTTGATGTTTAGACTTCCGCTGTAAACGTTTTAGTTTATTAATTGGAGTATTTAATGAGGTGTTTTGATGACGTGACATTTCATTTATTTGGAAAAAAATGGGGTGTTACAGTTATTAAAGTAGTATATATATATATATATAGACGGGTTCATACGAGGACGGTATCAATTTACGAGAATACGAGGACAATTCTCGACCAATTATTTTGTACATTAAAAATTTCATGTACATAATCATATATGATTTCATGTACAAAATCATATGTGATTTTGTAAGCGTCAAAAATGACACGCGCGACTTTTCCCATAGGCAAGTCGCGGGAAAAGTCGCGGTTAATCATATATGATTTTGTACGTGAATCATATGTGATTTTGTACATGAATCATATATGATTTTGTACATGAAAAGTTTCATGTACGAAATGATTGGCTGAGGATTGTCCTCGCATTCTCGTAAATTGTTATCGTTCTCGCATGAACCTATTTCTATATATATATAGAGAGAGAGAGGAAAGTTCAAATGTGAACTCATTTTTGGTTGTGAACGTGAGGACGAATCTCAGCCACTTATCCGGTCAATAAAGACGGCTTTGACCTGGTTCCCCTCCTTTAATAATCTCCACCCTCCTATGAATCGCGTCAATCCTCCGTGATCGCGTCCACCATAACCGAAGATGTGTGGCTGAGATTTGTCCTCACGTTCACAACCAAAATTGAGTTCACATTTGAACCTAACCCTATATATATATATATATATATATAAAGTAAAAACAAAAAGACCTCATTCACACCTTGAAACCTGTCATAACGCGCCATAACCCATAGCAATGTGCCATAACTTGTCATAACGCGTTATATTGCAAGCCACAACTTAAAGTCATGCCACAAACTTTAACGTGGCGGCGAGGCCATGCACGTCTCAACATTTTGGAATGCCATAAAATGTTTTTTAGAACCATGCAAATAGCTCAATTAAAATATAAATCGTCATTATTAATGATGATCTTATTACATATTTCTAAAAATAATACTAAAATTCATTTCCCCTTTTTATTTGTCATATAGATTGACGAAGAGGTGAAACATTAATAAACGAATGAATAAATAAATATTTTTAAACATATGACATAAAATATATGAATCAAAATAAATTCCAGGTTATCCAATAAAATCCTCAAGATATCTATATATATTTTACAATAGGTAAGCCTCCACATAACTCCATTGATATAAAAAAATATTATTTTAAATAAAAATATAAGATAGAGAAGTTGTTGAAGCATTATAAACAATAAAAAATTGATTTTTTTTTTATTTTAAATAAGCTGTAGGTAAAATTTAGTTGACACTTGACATGCATAATTAGATTCGTCTAATTGGTAAACCCACTTCTATATCTAACAAATAAATAAGTAAACCAACAAATAGATAAAATCAAATTAATTAATGGATCGAGAGAAGGTATTAAAGTCAACATAAAAAGATATATTTCTAAGGAAAGGCTTGTGCATGGGCAAAATTTGAAACCTATCCTTATTTTTCCAAACACCCAAACAACTTTGAATTTAACCTTTGGTTGCCAGCGGAACTCAAACCCAACAACAAATATAGGAAGGAAAAATTATTGTAATAACCATTTTAGAAAATCGTATACCCAAAATATTCAAAATCTTTCCTAACTTACTAAAATAACCAAAATTTCCCAAAAAATATTTAGTATTATACTAAATCACTTTTTAAGTGTATAAGTGTATATCCACAAACCAAGTTACATATGAGATCCAAGTTACACAAAATACGAAATCCAAATAACATATCAAATTCAATTTATAAATTATTAACTTATATTTTTTACCCCTATAATTAGTTAATTATTTACTATATGTCTCTTTATTTTTAATTTTTTGTTTTACACCCTTATCACATTAACGTATATAAACGTATATCAATTCAAATGAATTTAAAAAACACGTTTTTATTTTAACAAATTACATCATTATAATCGTCTCGTCAATATCTACGAAATGAGCCTAATACTGAATAGGATTATGTATTTTAACGTATTTTTAACATATTTAAGCTAATATGTGATTATTTTTTTAATGTGATAAAGAGTGTAAAATGAAAATTGAAAAAACAAATGATGTACCACAAAATAAATAAATAATTATAAGGATATAAAGTGTAAATATTAAAAAATATTCGAAGAAATTCTGACCACCGGTCAGAATGGTTTGTGGAAAAAAATCAAAAAATATTCAATATTGGACTCATTTTGAAGGTATTGACAAGACGATTATAATGATGTAATTTGTTAAAAAATAAAAACGTGTTTTTTAAATACATTTTAATTGATATAAACTTATATAAGTTAATGTGATAAGGGTGTAAAATAAAAAATTAAAAAGTAAAGGACGTATAGTAAATTAATTAACTAATTATAGGGGTAAAAAAATATAAATTAATAATTTATAAATTGGATCTCCTATGTAACTTGGATTTCGTATTTTGTGTAACTTGGATCTTGTATGTAACTTGGTTTGTGGATATACACTTATACACTTAAAAAGTGATTTAGAATGATACTAAATGTTTTTTTGGTAAATTTTGATTATTTTGATAAGTTGGGAGAGATTTTGGATGTTTTGGATATACGATTTTCTGAAATGATTACTATAATAATTTTCCCATATATGAATTACAAAAAAATCATAGTAGCGTCATATTACTGTAGTAATTCTTAAAGTTCAAATCAATTTTGATGAATCTATACCCGTACCTAAAAATGTTTTATGAACCTGTATGATATCATTTGTTATATTTATATGAGATCTTCTTAAGCATATAATAACAATAATAAAGGCATATGATAACATGATACCAAAATAGAGTTTATAGTAAAACCAACATGGAGCATTCGAGTTGGGTGTTGTGAGATTGATTGACAAGGAAGGAGTCATCATCATGTATGAATCAAAGTCTTCTAAAGCTCTATATGGTTTGCTTTAGATTGGGGCTGAACTGAATGCATAATTCGTGTAGGCAACAGGGCGGAACACAAGCCTCTAACCCGAGGGACCGAACCTGATCTCTTTATACAAATGAATCACATAAACAAACCTATTTTACTTCGTTGTAATAAATGTGTATTTTACAAGACACAAAAAGGTATATTTCCCGAACTATAACATACTAAAACTCTAGAACAACACAAAAAGTTGTGAAATCTTCAAGCATTGTTCATTAAAGTGGAACTTCTCTATCTTTTGTGCTTTGAAATTTTGCACGGTTTCCTTAAAACTAAAAAAAATCAGCAATTTATTTTCCAGTAAACTAAACTGACGAGCTATTTAAAAACTCCTCTTCTATTTATCACACATTTAAAGTCTTCAAACATTCAATCTAAGGATACAAGTTGAATCAAAAAGCTTAAAAACTACACATGAGTTTGTGGTTCGATGCTTGGATATATGAAAAATGGTGGGGGAAGTGGACCATGATTCAATTGCTACAACAAAACTAGTTTCATATGACACCTAGATTGTCTAAGAATCATAATAGAATAGTTTATAGATGTTAGCTTTATAGAACCAAAATATAAAGTGTGTTATTAACTATTTTATAAGACACTTTTGAAAAAGAGTAAACTATGATTTTTGTCCTTGTGGTTTACCATTTATAACGATTTTGGTCCCTGTGGTTTAAAAACTGCTTTTTTGGTCCCTGTAGTTTCATTTTGCTTCAATTTTCGTCCTTACATCTAACAGAGTTAACAGAACTGTTAAAAAAGTTCTAAAAATTTACATATTTAGTCCTTGTGTTATATAAAATTTAAATATTTAATCCTAAATATCATTTATTATAAAACTTTGAAAAAAAAATATCATTTATTTATCAATAATTTTAATGATTCGTAATTTTTTCTCATTTTAAACCAATCAGTTTTTTTTAAAATTAATAAAAAAATTCAACCGCTTTTGTAACACCCCCATTCCAAAGGAAAGGGGGGTTACTATCAAAACTTAACCAAACGGATAGATAACGAATCAGAATTATAAAATACTCATATTATAGTCTCCAATAAATAATTAATTCTCCAAGCAAATACCATCAATTATCTTCCATAAATAAATAGATAAATAAAACTCCCAACAAATAAATAAATCCAATTATTAACCTTAAAAAAATGCTAGTCTAAAACCAATAAATTAAATAAATAGAATACTAACGGAAAGGTCAAATAAATATCTAGAAACTCTTGCAATCGAAATTGAGATCCTTATCTACTCTCCTTCACACGTCCTAGCAGCCCCCTTGATTACCTGCCGTGAGAAAGAAAAGAAAATACACGGCTGAGCCAAACGCTCAGTGAACGAATGAACAAATATAGCAAAGAAGGTAATAACAATGATATGCAAAACTGATCTCAAAATGATGGATAATAAAGTTATCAATTTTTAGTAAGTCCAATAATTTACATAGTCAAACGAAAACATACGGAGGAATATATCGAGCTCAAATAACGCATACACTTGAATATCTACAGATAGAACAAGTGTCAGACATATGACCACAATGGCCTGTACATTGGACACAGAATCCGCACGTACTATTGTGAGATGCGGCGTTGGGCACTGCACCGACATCCACCATACAAACAAATCACATACATATACTAGGGTCGACCCATACGCCTCCTAAATCAAATACCCATCACACCAAAATAGCTCACCCACGAGCACAAAAGAGGAGACGCCGTGAACTGATCACACCGTCACGGTGGGTGTCGCGCCATCGGTGCCACAATGACGTGCCTACGGTACCCCCGTAGGTGGTTAGTAGCTCGAAATACCCGAAATCAAAATATCATAACTCATGTGACATAACGAAACTTATAACACTTTATGAATAGGTCGAAGTCAAGTAAAAGATTTTCCAAAATTATTAGTGATGGTCTCAAAGTCAAATCGAGTCAAATGAACACATATTACCGACAACAAACTTAATAAAAACCGCATTTAATTAGTGGTGATGTCGATTAACAACCATGAATCGATTGAGGTTGAACCTCCAAAAACGTTAAGAAACCAACGAATATGACTCGAAAGACGCTATGGAATTTCATATATTTGAATGCAAATGAAGGCAAAACAATCGATCCCAAAGTTCGTATAATATATATATATATATATATGTATGTATATATAAAGAGGGTAAGAATCCGTACCGTACCTTAAACCTTATAAATGTATACCAACCACTGAATCCACTTCTTTAATCCCGACCTAAAAATAAAAGCCCAAACGTTACTATAAGTCCTTACTGCTAACTTTGGTCCCATAAAGTAACCAACTAAGTTAATCAACAATAACATATAAATAAGACCTAACTAAAGTCTACAAATCTAAAAGCTATATATGGACAAAGGTAACCAAGATGGTTGCAACAAATAAGGACAACAACCATGGTTTAAGAAGAGAACTAAGCTTGACATATATATATAGATATATATACATACACGTAAGTATATAGCTTGTTGTTGGCCAACCAATCAAACATCCAAAAATGATGATTTTAAGCCATTAAGACCAGTCATTAAGACAGCCCTTAAGATCAGCCCCTTAGCCCATTTCAAACACCCAAAAATGATAGTTTTAAGCCATTAAGATCAGCCCCTTAGCCCATTTCAAACACCCAAAAATGATAGTTTTAAGCCATTAAGATCAGTCCTTTAACCATTTATACAGCAGCCCCCAAACAGAAAAATACAATAAAAACTCGTCTCTCGAATGGCCTTAAAAGCAGCAGCAAAACCAATTAAAAATCGAGTCGTTTTGACCTGTTTTATACGAAAATTAATACCCCTCTTACAACGATAAACTGACAGCTCTAATTACCAACATTAACCATTATTTTACGACTAATTTTCGAGATGAAAACGAGCAGAATTTTGGGTTTTCTTGCCCCTTTAAACAGCCCCCTGCTGCTGCCATCACTATTGATCGGTTAGTGTCTTTTGGTTCACCGAAAAGACTCCGATTCTACTCCAAACGACCCCAAAATTTGCAACCTATTAACTAATCACATAACCTTGATATCGGGACAGAAACTTACCTTAGAGACGACAAGAATTCGATGCGGCTACTTGAAACCGTTGCTCTCTTTTTCCTCCCGTCTTTCAATCGATCTTTCTTTCACAATCGCTTGGGACTTCTCTGCAATTAGAAGGGTTTTAGATGGGGTTTAAGATGTGGAAGAAAATTCGGATCGTGAGCTGCAGATTAGGGGAAGTTCAACCCCTCTAAAACCCAAACTTACATGTGGGTTTTGCAAAGATGGTCCCTCAACTTTGAGTCCATAACCAAAACTAACCCAACATTAATTTTCCCTTTTTTTTTCTCTTTTTAAAACTCACTTACAACACATTCCCAAAACAATATTCTTTTCTTTTTTTTTTCTTTTTGGTTCACCACTTGCAATACTTAGTATGTTATATATATTATATATATATATAAATATATACATATATATATATAAATTATGGGTATTACAGCTTTTTAAGTAAATAATAGAACTTTGATTCAATAATAAAATTAAAATATTAAAAAATTATTTATTTTTGGTAATTATAAGTATATAAAAAAAGTGTCAAAATATATACAAAAAATAACATATATATAGTATTAAAATATATTAAAAAGGGGAAAACAAAAATGATAATATATATACAATTAGTAATATAATAAATAGAATTTAGGATTAAATATTTAAAATTTATATAACATAAGGATTAAATATGTAAATTTTTTAAAAAAAATTAATAGCTCCGCTAACTATATAAGGACAAAAATGAAAGCAAAATGAAACCACAATGGCCAAAAAAACAGTTTTTAAACCACAAGGACCAAAATCATTAAAAATGGTAAACCACAGAGACGAAAATCGTAGTATTACTCTTTGAAAAATGTCCTGTAAACAAAGTGGTTCTCTTATTAATAGATACATACCTCAGCTTGCACTCATTCACCAGGACTATGATATTGATTATGATGATGTATTGAACTTGTTCTCTAGGTCGTTTTTGTTTCACGTTTTATTTATATGTTAAAAACTGTACATCAATGGTGTTGTTCTGAAGAGATTTTCATTGAAACAACCTCCAAATGTTTGTTATTCGGTTGAATATGTTTGCCAATTGCAAAGAGCTCAATATAGCATATCAAAGTTTGACAAATTTCAGAAATATTATTGTGTCAAAAAGCATTTCATCAGATAATTATTCCACCACCACCTATAGAAGCCAACTAATCTTAAAACAACCACCCGCTTCATGTAGGTAACTTAGGAGGCGTTTGGTTCGTAGAATGGAATTGAATGCAATGGAATCTGTCAAACAAATTTGACTTTGAATGTTGTCAAGTTTGAACAGCTTTTTGGTTGGCAGAATTGGATTCGAATCTGTTGAAAAAATTGGATCTGTTCACAGAATGTAGCTTTGGAATTGGAATGAAATTCCAATAAATGACTAAAATACCATTTTAATTAAATTTAATTTTTTAAAACTAAGATTAATAAAATAAAATAATTATTAATTGCTTCAATTTTTTTAACACTAAAAATATTTTACAACTAAAAACTGCATAAAACAGCTAAAACAGCAAAAAACATAATTTTTTACAACAAAAACGGCTAAAAACAACAGAAAAACAACAAAAACTTAAAAAAAACTGCAGAACAAATGCAAAAAAACATTGTTAAGGCAAGACCATAACAAAACCAAAAAAAACCGAGAAACCGAAAACTGAAAAAACCCCCGAAAAAACCGAACCGAAATCAAAAAACTGAAAACTGGAAAAAAGACCTTGAAAAAACCAAATCGAAAATCCAAACCGTTCGGTTTTGGTATTGTTGGTTGGGTAAGGGTATTTGAGGAATTAAAAAAGGAACAAATTCAATTCCATGAAATCCCAAGGGTAACCCAAGGAATCTCAAATTGCTCTCTTTTGAAATTCTTTAGAATTTACCAAATTTCAATTCTTAAAACCAAAACCAAACAAGAGAATTAGAATCAGATCAATGGAATTCAGATTTCAATTCCACCAGATTCCATTCCATTCCGACCAAACCCCGCTTAGCATCCCCAAATTTAAAGCTCAAAAGGGGATTTTTATTTCCGCTAAGGAGAGTTTTAAGGTAAGAAGTTTAAAAACGAATCTCCGCCGTCGAATGTACATTAGAGTAACATACACCAAATCAACTCCCTTGTAATCCCTTATACCAACACAGAAATCAATGACCAAAAACCCAACATAAATCAAAGAAGAATTTCAAGCAAATTGCAAATTCAAGATTAATACCATAGCCATAACCAACCAATCTATAGAGAATTTACATCCCAAACTAATACGTTTTCTCAAAAGGCAACATCCTAAAACATGACCAACTTAATCAAGAAAAGAGGTTTTGGTATGTGAAGATTACATACCCCTTACAACAAAATTCAAATCAAATCAAACATTTCCCTGGAGTTATTAAGGAATCTAAGCACGCTCCCCACGAATACGCCTAGCCAATTGGATATCTTTAGGCATTATGGTCACCCTCTTGGCATGGATGGCACACAAGTTAGTGTCCTCAAAGAGACCAACAAGATAAGCTTCTGCTGCTTCCTGAAGAGCCAACACAGCGTGACTCTGGAACCTCAGGTCAGTCTGCAAACAATAAAGAAAATAGTTACAATATATATAAGGTAGATTGTTAGAAAATGTATGTTTAGAAAGTTAATTGGATATTGGGTGATTACCTTGAAATCCTGTGCGATTTCACGAACAAGCCTCTGGAATGGCAACTTACGGATGAGAAGCTCTGTACTCTTCTGGTACTTACGGATCTCACTGTACAGAAGCAAATGACATAGGCAATCAATTTAGAAAACCGGTTAAGACATGAACTAATGTTAAAAATTAGGGTTTTTTCGTCGGAACAATATATCCTACTACGTTCATTGTGTAATCGTATGAAAAGCTAGAAATTTCGAGAGATTGAAAAGGAATGAAAACTATTGACAAAAAGATTACAAAGAAACTAACCGAAGAGCGACGGTTCCAGGACGGTATCGATGAGGCTTCTTGACTCCTCCGGTTGTGGGAGCAGATTTCCTGGCGGCCTGTGAAGATTTCAACAAAAATGGCGAACAATTAGCAATAATATTTGAGAAAAACAACTTGATCGACATTAAAACGTAAAACTCTGCCTTCAGATTTGAATATATGATTCAAAAACACATACCTTGGTGGCGAGTTGTTTCCTTGGAGCTTTTCCACCAGTCGACTTACGAGCAGTTTGTTTTGTACGGGCCATTTCGGTTCAGATTCAAACAAAAAACTGAAAGATAACAAAGATACATATGTTTAGAACTGAAATCAAAAGATTTAGAACAAAGAAAATAACCAACGTAGAAGGAACGAAGAAAAAACGATACCTGATCGAAGATGAATTTGAAGATCGACGCTATTTAGAGATTAGGGTTTCAAATTGGGGAAAAGGCTCCCGATATAACGAATGCGTGGGTATATATAAAGGGCGAAAACGTAGACCCCAAGTTTACAACGGCTTCATTCAGAGTTTGAAGTGGTCATGGATCCTTGAGCTTTTTGCTGATTGGTTGGTTTTGTGCACGTGGACAATTTTGATTGGTAGAAATATTTCACGCGGATTGCTGTGATTTTTGTGTTTCTTTTGGCTTCGTTTGAACTTAACTCGGTCGTTTGTGTTTCTTTAGAATCGGTGGCATTCTGAGTTGGAAAGCGGCGTCACTCGGCTGAGTCTGTTCGTGCAAAATTCGTTCCTTTGGTTTTATCTCACAAACACTTTTAGTATTAGTTGATTTATCTTAAAGAATAAAAAGTTATTTAAATTTAACTAAGGGGCCGTTTACCAAACGCTTACCCGGGTAAGCACTTATCAAGTCATATTATCTTATCGGAGGAATATAACAAGTACGAAAAATCTTACCCGGTAAGAGCGAAGACTTGGGAAACAAGGACCAAGAGTCTTACCCGGTAAGTTATAACGGCGACCCTTACCGTGGTAAGCGCTTACCTGGTAAATTGACACATACGATGCCGTTTTACCCAGTAAGTAAATGATAGTGCTGAATTTTACCGGTAAGCACTTACCCGAATAAGATTTGGTAAACAACCCCTAAGTTTGTATTGCTTTATATGGGTCATGTTGAGGAGAAAACTTAAAAAAAAGATAAAACTGAAAAATATTTTTGGAGTCTTTCATCTGGACGGTATATATAAATACATACTGATAATTTGTAACATATATTAGTGCATAACATGCACTAATCCATAATTAAAAAAAACAACTTCAATCGTTTGTATGCGTTTGTGCATATCATCCAGATAAAGGGCTCTCAAGATGTTATTCAGTTTTCTCTTTTATGAATTTTTACCTGAACCTCCTTTTAATTTATATTTTGTGTATGGGTCGGTGTTTTTCAATTAGTGTAACAAATAATTATATGTTGTTTCATATAAAATTTTGGGAAATTGACTCAAATAACCATTTTCCTCATTCAAATTGGCCTTTTAACTATTTCTCTTCGGACTTTACCTAAATGCACCAGGTCCGCAATACCCAACGAAAAAAAAATCGAGTTGTTTGGCCTAGGTCCGTAAGGACAGTTCCACAATAATTGTGGATGGGAGTGCTAATGGCACCCTTTAATAGGGAGTGTGTGCAGAAATTTATGTACTTTATAAGGGTGTGATGTAGACGGGTGTGAGAAGGTTTTCACTTTTTAGGGGTGCCATAAGTAATACTTAGGGGTGCCATTAGCCTCCCCCTTGTGGATCCGACACATGTCATCACTAAGAACTCCTAAACTTACAAAATTTACACATTCAGTCTCTATTGCGTACCTGACATTATTGTAAACCTGGTCCGAATTTCTTGAATTTTTTTGTCATTTAGCTAGTTTAGCTAGGTTCATAATATTACGAACCTACTGACATTTAGGTAAAGTATAAAGAGAAATGGTTAGAAGGCCAATTTGGATTAAAAAAAATGGTCACGTAAGTCAATTTTCCTAAAGTCTACCTAATGAGTTTTCAACATACGTGTCATTGGTTAATTTTGATATGACACACCTAATTGATAACTACAATATCTTTTTAAAAAAAAAGTTAAACTCATGCCATCAATAGTTACAAAAGATAACACTTATCACTAAAAATGTTTTAGAATATAAAAAACCCAAAATCTTTGTAATGTTAATTGAGAAAAAAAAATCATTGTCATCTTAAATATAAATTAAGGGGTCGTTTATCAAACACTTACTTGGTAAACGTTTATCGATAAAATTAAACAAATCACCTACTTCCCATGTAAGATTTTAGACAACAAAAAACGACATGGTATGCAACAAATTACCCAATAAGCGTTAATCGTAATAAGAGTCATCATCCTAATTTACCGGCTAAAACTCTCGGTTCTTGTCTCGTTCTTAGTGGATAAGATTCTGGTATTTATCATATTCATCTGATAAAATAATGTGACTATATAAACACTTACCTGGATAAACGTTTGGTAAATAAGACTAAGTAATGGCCTCCATTTCAACTCAAGAATCAAGAGTATTGATAGAGTGTTAAATCCAATTCTATCAAACTCGTCTATAGATTCATCATGAGTATAAATATATAGTTACACTTTTGGGTTTTGATTTTATAGATGTTTAATTTAGGATTTTGTTTTACATAAGTTTTGAAATAACCAAATTTTTAATGAGTTTGTACAAATCTATTATTTATCTTTCTTATGTTAGCAATGTTCTTAAACTTTGTGTTTGTTCTTGGATTTGTGTGATTTGGGATTTTGTGTGTTTGATAGGTAGAAAATGGTGTTGCTTTGGTGGTCCCTCTTGTCTATATTCTATTTTTTATTTTTATTAAAAATGGTTAAGTATCAAATGCTTAAATTGTCCTTCATGTAAGGGAATACGAGGCCACTAACGACCCAAACAGGCAACGTTAAGTCCATCACTAAGTTATGAAAAGCAAAAGTTAGGAACCATATGGACGAAGAATGTAATTCACTCCTTGATAAATAAAATAGATGTCATCATACTTCTACAACAATTTCAAATAAGTTGCTCGATTGAAATGTTCAAAACAAGACACTCAAATATACAGTCGAATCTCTCATTTACAATTTATTTCCAAAAATACTAAAATATATTTGTTCAACGTTCAAAATATGTAAGTGTTAACATAAGAAAAAAAAACTTTGAATAAAAAAAATGAAACAATGAACGGAGAGTATTGTTACCGACTACCGGGAGAGGGGTATACAGTAATCGAGGAAGGGGTGATAGCCATGAGTGGTGATATGAGGGGGCATGGTTGTAGGTAGTGGCAGAATAAAAAAGAATGTTAACATATGTGGTTGTATTTCTTAAAATATTCACTTAAAAGAACTATTATAAAACTTCAGTATAAAACCATAAACTTCAGACTGAATATTCCTTTGAATATTTGTATATTCAGATTGAATATATACTATAATATTTCTTTGAATGAGACACGTGTCGCATTGTCATTTGTCCTCACGTTCACAACCAAATTTGAGTTCTCATTTGAACCCGTCCCTATATATGTGCATATGTGTTTACACGACATCCTAAAAACATACAAAATTAAGTTTTTCAACACTTTTTGGGTTAGATAATCTGAGATTATTTCGTTTTGTGGAAGTAAAAGTGCCCAAAGGCTAGAAGAGCAACAACCAAGATGATGCTATTAAGCTCGACAAAGAATTGGTATTTTCTCTTTTTTGGGAATTTCGATCATTTTTTTTTCGTTTTACAAGATGTGTTTACAATCTTGTTTTGTTTGTGTTCTTCATTGATCGTTTATGTTTATGGGGTTCTGTTTGAAATAAACCAAAACTAGAATGCGTGGCTTGGCTTCATAGTTGTTTGTTTCTTCATGAAGAATTTTTTGAAATCAATGGTAAGAACGTTTATAAATTAGCTTTGTCGATACCATATTTTAAGTGTGTAAACCATAAAAGCGAGTCAAAGTGGATTGTCCCACACTAGCACTTCCGCGCAATAATTCAATCACAGGATAATGTTCTATCGTATATTGCATACCATAAAAGGGGAATGCTTCGGTGGTTATCACTACAAGAAAATAGACTATTTTCGGTGGATCACCAACAGATCCAAAAAAAAGTCAACTTTGGTTGACTTCCGCTGATATCCGCCGCGACATTCTTAGAGAAAAATACATTTTTTTCCGGTACGGTTTCCGGAAAAATTTCCAACGGATAGTTAAAAACCAAATTTATTACAATTAATTAACGTTAATTATATTTACTTTTGCAGATTTTTTAATAACAAATCCGTTGATAATCCACCGGAAAGATAACGTAATTAAAGTTTTATTTAAAAAAAGGAATTCACATTTCCGGTGGATTATATGTTTTTAGTAGTTTTTTTCTTCATATTTACAGGGTTTATAGGTTTTTCAAAAAAATAGGAAATACATTTTCTGGAAATGGGTCATGTTATGGCGGACCAAATTCGCCGGGAAATATAAAAAGTAAAATATATTTCCGTCGGATTATATTTCCGACGAAATATTTCACCGGTAATTTAATTTATTTTTTTAAAAAATATTAATATTTTGTTAAAATGTAAAAATATTTTTAGTATCGGCGGAGATTCCGCCAGATATATACCCGCCGAAACCTTAATTAGATTAACAAAATTCTTACTTTAATTAAAGTTTTTAAAATAAATTCAAAAACAAAAGCGTCGGCTTTCCGGCGGCCATAATCCACCGGGAAAATAATCACCGACGCCTCTTTTCCGGCGGATTTTGTCAGCCGGAATAGGTGTTCTATTTGGCAGTCAGGGGCACACAAGCTTTTTAAACAAGGGGGCCGAACCTAAATTTTATAAATGTGTCGTATAAATGAATATAGATTGCTTCAACGTAATAAACCTATATATTTTAAAAAACACAAAACAACACTACCTAAAGTTAGGGTTGTAAATGAATCGAACGAACACGACGGTAAATGAAAGGAATTTTTTGTGTTCATGTTCGTTCGTTAAGAAAATGTTCTTGTTCAAGTTCGTTAATATGAGTGGTTTTAGGATTAAAGGTGATCAAGGGTCCAAAACCCTTCTTACGTATACTTCTTATCTTTACTCATATTCTTATACGATCATTCGTCTATATGCCTATGTCTATTTTATATGATCTTTTTCAAACTAAGATTAGGATTTATGGTGCTTATTACCATATATTTGTTTCATAACGTGAAACTTCTTGTCGTGTTTGTGAAGAAGAAAAAAAAATACATGTAAAAATGTATCACATTATGACCGGATAGAAACACATTATGAAATAAATATGTGTTAATCAATACATTAAATACTAACCTTACATAAAAGATCATGTGAAATATTACTTTAAGATAAAAATATTTACGGTTATCATAATTTAGGAGCAATATATAAGGTTTTCATTTAAATATACTCTATATATATTATAACTCAAAACAAAACAAAGCAAATGGTAGTGTGAAAAGTATTTGGATGAAGTGTGTTATTTTAGTATATGAAGTGTGTTATTATAGTATCTATAAGTTAAAATAGAAATATGAAAACAAAGGGTAAAAGTATTTGGATGGTATACTAACCATTTACAAGTTAACATGAGCTAAAAGGCAAAGCTCATTTTTCTTGTGCATGGTTAATCCGGGCAAAACTTCAAAGTCTATATCTTCTTTCCTCATGCCATCAGGCAAATCCCAATCAAACAAGTAAATAAGATTAGCAAGTAAAAGATCCACCATCACATCTCCCATCGAGATTCCGGGACAGATTCTTCGTCCGCCCCCAAACGGAATGAACTCGAAATCGTTCCCTCTAAAGTCAATAGCGTTACCCACAAATCTCTCGGGCAAGAACAAGTCCGGGCTCTCCCAACATTCAGGGTCCCTGGCGATAGCCAATGCATTCACGAAAACTAGGGTTTTTTTCTTGATCTTGTAGCCATGTAAAATGGTGTCTTTTGTTGTTTCTCGAGGTATTAGAAGAGGAGCCGGAGGGTATAACCTTAAGGTCTCTTTTACCACTGCCTTTAGATAGGTGAGTTTTGGAAGATCGTCCTCATCTACTTTACCCTTCTTTCCAACCACATTTCTTACTTCTTCTTGTGCTTTCTTCATTATATTAGGGTTCTTTATTAGTGCCGTCATCGTCCATACCACAGTAGCCGCAACAGTATCTGTTCCCGCTACCAATACATTCTAAACCAAGAAGAACATAAACAATTAGATATGGGAACCGAGAAAGCAAAGAAAGAAAAGAAAGAAAGAACGATCGCAAGATCCTCATCAATTACCAAAATATTAGCTAGGTGATCGATGCCACAAGGAAACAAACGATATATGTTTATAAGTTCCACATTGTAGAACAAATACATGTAAAACAATATCATAAACAAGGATTAAAAAAAATTCCATGTCACACAATACCTTGAGATTGGTTCTCCTGTTTGCAACATTTTAGTGGTTGCGAGAAAACCAAAAAAATGTTGAGATACCACGAGAACCAATCTCAATTGTATTGCTTCACATCTATATTGTTTTATCTAAGACTACTGCTAAAAAAAAATTACTTTTATCCACAAAAATCATCAAGAGAAATTTCCTGTCGATCATTACTCATTACTTAGATCACCAGAAAATACGAATGGTTATGATAAAATCCTATGCTTTTCAAGAAAATACGAACGGATCGCCAGAAAATACCTCCATAATCTATCACTGATTTGAGTTTTCACCAACGATTACCCACCAACTTTTGTGACAGTTTTGTGATGAATCACTTCTTTAGCGACGAATTTCCCAAAGAAAAATATGAGGTAAAAGTCTCCCTTATGATTTAAATTTTGTGATTAACATGTATCTAATTTCACAATATAAAACTTTTTGACATGTTTAATTTATTTCATAATGTGAAACAAGAGTACCGGTTCGAGTCCTACGAGGCCACCGCTGATTTTCTTGGCTGTTCTCCATGTCTTTGGAATTAGTCAATGTATACTTAAGCTGAACCAGACACCCACTATCAGGGGCGGACCTAGCATGGTGCATGCGGTGGCACGGACCACCATATTATATGGTCGTCGAAGGGTAAATTTTTTGGATTTGTTAGCAATGCAGCCGTATAATTTTAGGGGTGCTCTTAAATAATTTAAAACTGAACACAAATAGGGTAGTTGGCCTAGTGGTTGTTCCCAACTAATTAAAACACCTTATAAATAGATGGTCTAGGATTCAATTCTAGTTTGATGCAAGTAATTATTTTTTTTGGACAACAACTATATATAACATTTAATAACATAATAAATACTCTATTAATTTCGTACTTAGATAACATTTAATAAACACTTTATTAGTTTCATATTTAATCATTGGTTTTCACAAAAGTATTTATAATTTGCTTTTATTTATTAAAGACCATCAATATCAAATATTAAAAACCGAAAAAAAAACTCTTGAAGTTAACAAAAAAATCGAAAAAACCTTTCAAATCAACCAAAAAAAACGAAAATTTCTCTCGAAATCGATAAAAAAACTTAAAAATCTCTTGAAATCAAGCAAAAAACTAAAAATATTTCCCGAAACGGTTGAATTAGGTTAAAAACACAAAAGATATTAACCGTTAGTAACAACGTAAACCCACGTTGATAAAAACCGTATTCTTTATAATTATATTTTTATCTATATTGTATAGTACCATCGTATCAAAAAATTGTTGGGTCTGTCCTGCCCACAATTAACAAATAAAAAGATCACCATGTGTTTGACGTTCATGAATTATATACATGGATTGGCGATAAAAGTCCAACTACAAATTTAATTTTTTAGGAAAAACGACCGCACATGCTAGAATCTCCCCGTCTCTAGCACTATAATAGATGTTAAATTGACGTTTGACTTATCATATAATATATATTATCATATTTAGAAACAAATTTTTTACCTGTTTTCATTGCAAATCTTAGAATTGATTGCAAGATATAGAAATCGGGAGGGTCATATGGAAATGAACCCAAACAGTCCGAAAACATAAGTTAGCAAAAAAGGAAAAAAATAGAAATCAGGGGAATTAATTAATAAACTTTTATTCAGCCAAAAAGAAAAAGAAAAAAAGAGCATATAGTGATTACCATGAGCATGGCTTTAATGTGGTCGTAAGTGATATTGGATAGTTGATCTTTCTTGAGTCGTAGTAAAATGTCGATAAAGTCCTCTTCTTCCTCATGCGACTTTGGATTTTGATGGTGTTTATCAATGAGTTCTTGATAAAACGAATCGAAATGTTTGAAGCATTTCTGTACCCGATCCATCTTGCCCAATAACTTATCAATCAAACCCACAAAAGGCAAACCACCCCAAAGATCAGAAACAAAGAAAGCTGCCAGCACTTCCTGAATTTGACTTAATCGTCGAAGAACCTCCTTTCTTTTATGTTCATCTTGGTAACTCATACCAAAACCCACTCTTAACATCATATTACTCGTCATGCTCTTCATGATTTCACTCAAGTTTACATGCTTATTGGAAACAGCCAACCCATGTATATTCTTCATAGTAATTAAGACCTCATCTTCACGGATATGCCGAAAAGATTGAACCTTTTTAGGTCCTAATAAATGGAGCATGAAAATCTTTCTCATCTCTCTCCAGTTTTCGTTGTAGGGCGACATAGCGACATCGAGGCCATTATAAGACATTTTTAATTGGCCAAATAATGGTGGCCTACTGCAGAAAATAATATCTTGTGTTTTCAAGACTTGTTTAGCTAGACTTGCTGAAGAAACGACGATCGCTGGGATGAAACCCAAGCGAAGAGATATTATCGGGCCGTAGGATTTGGAGAGGTCCCATAGAGAAGTATGGAGGTTTGAGGGATGGATTTGGTGCAAGTTTCCAATAAAGGGAAGTCTTGGAGGGCCTGGTGGATTGGAACTTGATAATTTTGTTATGAAAGTTTTAGAAAGTAGATAGAGGAAGGGAAGAGAGATAAGAAGGAAAAGAAAAACTTGTGTCATTGTTGAAATGTTATGATCCTCTGCCAGTAGTTTTTTTTGTTGGTTATATAGACGATAAGGTCGAAACTAATCAAGTCATCATGCATGATAGCCATACAATTGAAATAAACGGCATGTTTTTTTTTTTTTTTTGGTATTCGGCAGAGCTAAGAGTGATATAGGGATGAGATCGGTACCAGTATCGTATCGAACCGGTACCGTACCGGTTGGTACCGAAACTTTTTTGAAGAAAATATGAGTACCGAATATCGAACCGAATTTACCGGTTCGGTACCGATACGGGACGGGAAATTCGGTGTCAATACCACTTAGTACCGAAATTTAAAGTTAATAACAAAACAATCAAAACCAAATCGCTAAAATTCAAGAATTCAAAATTTCAACAATCGCAAATGTTCAATGTATCAAAAACCAATCCCAAAAGTTCAACAATCTTCAGTACGATTTCTCCTTTTTCCATTTTTGGTTGTTTATCGCCTCTTCAACAATATCGATTTTTTTCAAGTGGGTGATTTTTTGAATTCAAATGGAAAAGATATGGATTTATTAGACATATATATTGTTTAGTTTTAGGAAAATATGATTAGTTAGGAGATAGAGATCGAATTGGAAATCGAAATGTCTTTTGTTACCAGATTCGGTACCGGTACCGATTTGTTCGGTATAATCCCGGTACCGAATACCGATTTGGAGGAATTTTTTGGACCGAATACTGTACCGAATATGAGA
This sequence comes from Silybum marianum, assembly GCA_036898165.1. Lineage (NCBI taxonomy): Eukaryota > Viridiplantae > Streptophyta > Magnoliopsida > Asterales > Asteraceae > Silybum > Silybum marianum. Next base: position 9,178,489 of record CM072529.1, on the reverse strand, counting down.
ATTCGGTATCGATTCTGTACGGGACCGGTACGGGATCGGTTCGGTTCAGGAAAATGGTATGAAAAGCTCATCCCTAGAGTGATATTTATACTATTATATAAAGCATGAATTACGGTTATTCGGTTAATGTTTAAAAAAATTAAGACTTATAAGCTTTCTTGCCTTAGATACAACCATTTGATGCATGCCACTTCCACAGGTTCAATATTTAGAATTAGAATATAAATTAATTTTGATTTTTAAATTACACTTTATACCTTTAAACTTTGTTATTTAATTTAGTTTATATCCTTTTCTTTTTTAATTTTCATTTCACAACTTTTCCATTTTAATAAATATAATCTTAAATTAGCTAAAATGCATTAAAAACCACGTTTTCTTTTGTTATAAATTATACCATTATAACCGTGTCGTCAATACCTTTAAAATGAGCTCAATATTGAATATTTTTTGATTTAATCGTATTACTATATGCATGAATACGTAACGAGTTATTTTTAAAAAAATTACATTTTATAACCTATAGTTATTTATTTAACTTCTAAACCTTTTCATTTTACACCCTTATCTATACGATAATTAGTATTTAAATTTCATTCATATCTCTGATTATTTTATTTTTCATTTTATACTCATATCAAATTAACATAAATAATTGTATATGAATCAAATTATATTAAAAAAATATGTTTCTTTTTTTTTACAAATTATATCAGTATAATCGTATTGTCAATATTTTTGAGATTAGTCTAATATTGAATGTTTTTGGACTTAATCATATTATTAAATAACATAAATACGCAGTGAATTATTTTTAAAACTTACAATTTATACGTTATAGTTATTTAATTAACTTTTGTATCTTTTACTTTTTTAATTTTCATTTAACATCATTTTAATTTAAGAGATACAAACGTTGATGCATTATGTACAATTTTTGAAGTTTTACAACTTATACGATTCAACATGATAATTAATTTTTATTTTTAAATTATATTTTACACTCTTATAATTTGTTATAGTTATTTTATAGTTCTTCATTTTTCATTTAACACATTTTTCATAATAACATATATAATTGTATATTAACTAATATATATATATATATATATATATTAAAAACACTTTCTTTTTTATAAATTAGACGATTATAGTCGTTCTCCGATACCTTCAAAAGAGTCGAATATCGATATTTTTTGATTTAATAATAACACTAAATATTATAAATACGTACCGAGTTATTTTTAAAACTTAATTCAACATCTTAATTTTTCATTTTTAGTTTTTCGTTTTACACCATTACGACCTTATCTTTCTATATCTATACTGTAGTATAAAAAATGATTATTGTTTAAATTTTTAAGATTTATAAATGTTTAAAATACTTGTTTTGTAAAAATGGATTGATAATGAAATTCAATTTTATTCTAAATTGTACAAACCAAACACACCAAAAATTCCAAAATTTTCCACAAAATCCAAATTATTAGAAAAAACATTTCGTCAAATAAAGTGGGTCTTAAATGTGCTACTTTGTTCTTTTAAAATTAAAATTGTATTTGAGTTTTGTAAAAATAATGGATGCCGATTTATAAGTTCATAACGGTAGACAATTTGATATCTTGAAAGAGTTCAAGAATTTTAAAGTTATTGTTGATAAAATATTGAAATTTCACTGCAGTGCAACGGGTAATTCTTCTAGTATGAATGTATGATTATATGGTAACATATAGGCGTGTTCTATTCCCTCTGTTTTAGAGCATCCTAAACCTTTTAAAAGAGGTTTATAATTTTCAGGGTCGTTTCTGGTATTTTGAAGGCCCTGTACAAAAAATAGAATGTTATATATCTTAAATTTTTTGAGTATATATTATTTCTACTACATTTTGATGTTTGTTTAATAATAAATTGATCAATAACTTATCTTTTACTTTGAACAAATTTTAATTTTAATGTTAGCTTTTTTTAACTTTCCTAACCCCTCGGTTGGTTTGCCTGCACGACGTTGACCGTTCCTAGCATCTTGGCTTGGCCTCCTAGCACGTTGTCTTGGTCTTGGCCGTCGACGCGTTTGGCCTAAAAAGGAGTCCCCTTGACGGACGCACGACTAGTGGTGGTGGCCTAACGATCCTTTAGACCTTCAGAATTTGAAGCTAGAGGTGTCAGAAAAGTTACCACAGGGATAACTGACTTGTGGCAGCCAAATGTTCACATACCATTTAAAGACCCATGAAGGTTTTACAACTCAGAAAATTGAGATGAAAAAAGGGAGAAATGTTGCACCAAAAGTGAAGAAAACCTCCTATAAGGGGGGTCTATGAGGATAATAAATAAGATGTTGATTAGGGGTGGCAAAAAGTGACCCAACCCGCCAACCCAACCCGAACCCAACCCATTAGTAGCAGGTTGGGTTGAGATTTTCAACCCATTTAACTTAAATGGGTCAACCCGCCTAACCCATTTAATAAATGGGTTGGGTTGGGTTGAAATTTCTGACCTATTTTTAACCTGTTTTCAACCCATTTACAACCTGTTTGTAACCCATTTACAACCTGTTTGTAACCCATTTGTAACCTGTTTTCAACCCATTAGTAACCTATTTACAACCCATTAACAACCTGATTTTAACCCACTTAATATATTTTATTTTATTTTTAAAATATAATTTTTAAATTTTAGTGTTAAAAAAAGTGAACCTAAATAGGAAAACTCTAGATTCATTTAGATTTTAGAACGCCTCCATCAAAAAAGGAAAAAACCCTAGCTTGCTCTCTCTCGTCCGGCGCTGTGCTATCGTCTTCCTCTGGTGTCTCTGCTCTCGTCTTCCTCCGGCGATTGTTGTCTCGTTCTCTTGCCGACGCCATCTCTTCTCTATCTCTCGCCGACGTCATCTCTTTGTCTCGTGACTCTCGTCGGCTCGTTCTGTCGTTCATCTCAATAGTACCACCCAGGTCCTATTTATTTGTTTTTTTTATACATAAAATTAAATGGGTCAACCCAGGTTGAACCCATTTATTTAACAGGTTGGGTTGAAATTTTGTAAACAGGTCGAACCCAGGTTGAACCCATTTAAGCTGGAGGTTGGGTTGGGTTGAAAATCTCAACCCATTTAACTAAATGGGTTGGGTTGGGTTGATATTTTCGACCTATTTAATAAATGGGTTGAACCCGAACCCAACCCAGGTCGACCCATTGCCACCCCTAATGTTGATAACAACCCTTTTATATGAAATTGATCAATCATCATAGGTAATTAAAAAACATATAATCAACAAGAACATTTTATTAATCTATCGTCAATAAAAAAACACTATGTTAAAAATGTTCTAAAAACATAGAGAAAAAAACAACATATATTAAAAAAATATAAATTCTCTAAAATACTCAAAGAAAATATAAAATAAATCATTAATAACAAACTAAACAAACAAAGTTGTCATCTCTGATATATAACTATTATACAATTTTTTTTAAAAATAGAGAGTCTAAATTTAAAATTTCTAAAACTTAAATTCAACTCTAACAACTACTTTATTTTAGTATTTCAGATTTAATTATATTATTAGAATATTTTAAAGATTTATCATCCCAATACACTTTTAGAAAACCATAAAATTTATAAAACATTCAATCTCACTGTAGAAACAATTAAACTAATATATTTCTCTATTGTAAGTTAAGTCTTAAAGAATTTTACTTTCTTCTTTTTTCTCAGGTTTAGCATAAACTATAACATAGTTGTTGAGCTAATTTAAATCCTTATATTTAGAACAGTATTAGGTTGATGATTATAAATGAAGAGGAATAGCAATTAAAAAAACAAAATAAGAATTACAATTTTAAATTTAAATTTGGAGAATAAATTATATGAGTAACTTTTCTAAAATTAATTATAATAATTTAATTATTAATTTAATAAAAGTTAGAAAAAATAATTAAAAATATTAATTTATTTAAGTCATTAAAAGATAAATCCAAAAAATAAAGAAATTCTAAATTTCTTGTATATTTAATGCATTCTAAAAAATCTATGAAAAGCATAAGTTAAAAAATCAAAAAAATGTAAACGGCATACAACACGACTCGAACCGGGGAGATTGGGATGCATAGGCTTATTGGAGGAACACTTGCTACATGAGATGCATATGGTGCGTTTGGTAGGGTGGACAAGGTGGAATAAGACATAACATAACATGTTAGTCCCATATTTGGTGTGACTTTAATGAAATGGAACAGGGAGTAAGTGGAACAAACGTGGGACACGGTTGTTCACTCCCCCCTAGAACTAAGTAGAACAAAGTTATTTTTGACCCTTTTACCCTCTAACCTAAAAACAACAAAACACGCTCTCTTTTCTCTTCTTCTTCGTTTCAGCCTCCACGAACACAATCTCTCTTCTTCTTCGTTTCCTACAGCTGTCTTCTTCGAACACACATCATCTCTCTTCTTCGCTTTCTTCGACCACACAGCAGCCCGACCGTCTTCTTTTTCACGAACTCATCGACCCTCTCTTCTTCTTGACGAACTCAACGACCCTCTCTTCTTCCTCTCACGAACAACAACGACCATCCTCTTCTCCTTCACGAACTCAGGTAATCGATTCTCTTGGTTCATAATTTCGATTTTAGGTTATTGATTTTATTTAATTTTAGGTTACTAATTTTATTTGGTTTTATTTTGTTTTCTTGGTTCATAATTTCTGATTTTTTATTGTTTGTTTATTATCCACTGTTTGTTTATTATCCACTGTTTATATCCGGAAAAAGTTGCTGTAAATTTGAATTTCTTTGATGCCTGAATGTAAACATTATCTTATTGTTTATGCATGTTCTTTTGTTTTATTCGGCATACCAATTAATCGAACTTGAAAACAACACAAACGAAACCATTCAAGATAAAGAGTATTTAATTGTCCTCCTATTTAATTGTCCACGTAACACTTTTTTTTAAAAAAATTGCCCTCCTATCATTTTCTATCATCTGCTATGGATATTTATTAACCATTTTATATATAGTATTATAATTTTTAGATCTGTTTGGTTTATACTGATTATCAACTGTTTGTTATTTCTTGGTTGTTTATTTGCTGTTCTTATTGTTAATTTCCATAAAATTCTGATTTTTTTTGGTTATTTATTTGTTGTTGTACATGTTTAAGACCATAAATTAAAATTTGATGTTCTACACGGAAATAAAAACAGAAAATTGATGATGCTTACATAAATTATTTGTTGTTATTTGTAGAATTGATCACAACCACCTAGTTGTAGTTATTAGTGTCATTAAAGCTTACATCGATTTATTCATACCTTTGCTCAAGTTTGCGATTTGGTTACGTGAAAATGACCAAAGACATCTAAATGATCAAAGACATCACGAGAGGAGAACTTTAAGACAACGAACTTTTACTAGATATTAAATTAGATCAATAGAAATCCAACGCATCACACGTGAAAGTGACATTATTTGTGTAAATAAGTTGCGGATGGATATGAATGCATTTGCTATTTTGTGTGAGTTGCTAAAAACTTGTGGTGGCCTATTAGATGATGGTAATATTATTGAGGAACAAATGGCTACATTTGTAAACATATTAGCGCATCACACCAAAAATAGATGTCTTCAAGTTAGGTTTTATAGGTCGGGGGAAACAAAAGTAGGTATGTTCATCGAGTTTTAAGCGCTTTATTGCGTTTGCAAGACATGTTGTTTGTTAAACCAACTCCGGTAGAGGATGAATGTATCGACAGAAGATGGAAATGGTCTAAGGTAATCATCGTTAACCTATCTCATTATTCATTTTATGAAACCTTTACCATTTAGTTAAAACCAAGTTCTTTTGTTTATAGGGTTGTCTAGGTGCAATAGATGGAACATACATTGAAGTGACCGTACCCGAGTCAGATAAACCAAGATACCGAACACGAAAAGGAAATATTGCAATTAATGTATTAGGTGTATGCACTAGGGACATGAAGTTTGTCTATATTTTATCCGGTTGGGAAAGTTCAACTACCGATTCTAGAGTACTACGAGATGCAGTTACAAGGAATAATGGTTTAAAGGTCCCATTGAGTAATTATTATTTGGCAGATGCAGGATATGTCAATGGCAACGAGTTTCTGGCACCATAAAGAGGTACTAGGTATCATTTACGAGAATGAGAACACATTGGTCATACATCTACAACTATGGAAGAATATTTTAACATGAAGCACTCGTCAGCTAGGAATGTAATAGAAAGGTGTTTTGGTATCTTGAAGAAACGTTGGACCATATTACGAAGTCCTTCTTTCTATCCAATAAAACTTCAAGGACGAATGGTCATAACATGTGCTTTACTATAATTTTATTAGGATAAATATGGTTATTGATCCGGAGGAAAACACTACACTCACACTAGAAGATATGCCTATCGGGGAAGAGCAACTTGATGATGTTGAATCTATTGATGTTGTTGAATCAAGTAATAAATGAACTCAATGGATAGATGACATAGCCCAAGAGATGCTTGAGTCATTGATTTCAAGTAGAATCAATTAATTGTGTTATTATTGTTGAGTTTTAAAACGCTATCATAATGTGTTGTATTATTATTATTGTTGAATTTTAAAACGTTATCATTATGTATTGTACGATTATTATTCTTGAATTTTAAAACGTTATCATAATGTGTTGTATTATTATTGTTGTTGAATTTTAGTAGATGGCGGATAGACGTAGCTGGAGTATCCAAGAAAATGATGTATTAATTAGCATCATTCAAGAGATTGTAGCCGCTAGTGGCTGGAGTGATAATGACTGTTTTCGGAATGACATTTATGAGCAAATCACTTTAAAGATGCGTGAAAAATACCGGGTCTTTATATAAAATCAAAGCATGTTCAAAACAAGATGAAGCGGCTGAAAGATAAATAATCAGTCGCTTATGACTTGCTAAATACAAGCGGATTCGGTTGGAATGATATGCATCAATGCATAACGGTTGATGCTCAAGTTCTTGAGGAATACTTAAAGCTAATGCTTATATTTTTATGTAAATTATTTGGTACATAATTATATAATATTGGTGCATTATAGAGGAAAGTTCAAATGTGAACTCATTTTTGGTTGTGAACGTGAGGACGAATCTCAGCCACTTATCCGATCAATAAAGGCGGCTTTGACCTGGTTCCCCTCCTTTAATAATCTCCACCCTCCCATGAATCGCGTCAATCCTCCGTGATCGCGTCCACCATAACCGAAGATGTGTGGCTGAGATTCGTCCTCACGTTCACAACCAAAAATGAGTTCATATTTGAACCTAACCCGTGCATTATATATATATATATATTCATTTATATATATATACATTCATTTTTTTTTATATATTGATGAATTCTTTTTATAGAAACATCCGAGCAAAAGCTATATCGCCAACAAACTGTTTCCCCAATACGAGCGATTGAAGACGATATTTGGGAAAGATCGAGCAACAGGATCGTTGACGGAATTTGCTGCGGATGCAATGGAGAACAGGAATAAACTTACAAAGTTAAACACAAAATCTGTTGCAGCAGAGATGATTAGCGCTTTGAACTCCTTCCAAGATGACCAGGGTTCGAATCCTTCCAACTACAAGTTTTTTTTTTCTATTTTAAAATTTTATTTAAATATCAATCTTTTCTATTTTGGGTTTCATCAATTTTATATTAAAATTTTATTCAAATATCAATCTTTTCCATTTTCCTTTTTATCAATTATATCATGCACTATATTTACCTTTTATTTCACTATTAAAAAAGTTTTTATTATTTTCATATTATTACATAAAAACTCATAATAAATTAAATCAATACTGTTATTGTTATACAAAAATTAAAAATATATAAATCAAGATTTGTATGTTCTTAATTTTTGAATTATAGATTTTTATAATCTTACTTTTTCTTTATCTAATTATTAAGTATGTTTTCTGTCTATATAATAAATATATTTATATTAAAGTCATTTATGATGCATTAATAAATTCATGAAGTAATAACTCATTTAATCATAAAAATATATTTTTCAGTTCAGTTAACACTGTAATATAAACAAAATCTAACATTCCACAAACAAAAAGCCTAAATATTCATGCTTTTTTTGTTTTAATATACATACTGGACTCCAACTTTCCTCTCAAAACTTCATGAAATTTATGAGAACTAACATTAATCGCATATCCAACATTGACCTTTTTTTTTTAATAATGATGTCAATCGACAAGCTATAAGATTTTAAGCCCCCCCCCCCCCCCCTAAATTAAAACTCTAGCTACGCCCCTGATGGAGAACATCAATCTCGAAAGTGAAGCCGGTGCCGAGACCGAAGATTTTACCGTACCATTGTCTACTCCTTCTAATGGCTCTTCTGTATCCTCCATTCCAAAAGAAGGGGAAACATCATCAAAAGAAAAGGAAAAGAAAAGTTGGTGTTTTCTGGTGCTTCCGACGATGCAATTAAGATGATTGAAAAGGGGTTAGAGACGGTATCCAACCAAATGGGTAAGTTGGTATCGATTGTTGGTACTCCGGGTACCGAAAGTTTGCCCAAGGAGTTAACCGAAATGGGTTTTGATGCTAGCCAAGTTATTGCTATTGTTATGTATTTTTCCGATAACCCGATTCAACTACGCTTTTGAAGTGCCATGAATGCTACTTTCAAGCTTGAATTTGTAAGGACCATCTTAATCATATTAGGCATGTGATGTTAGTTGGTAAACATTTGAACTTTTGTCTTTATGTCTTTTCGTACAATGGTGAACAATATTTATTTTAGAATGGTTTTTGTAAACATTATGAATGTGTGCCTTGTTAAACAATATTTATTTTACATGGTTTTTGTATCTTCAAATATTATTTGTTAATTTCCATTTAGATTGATTATTTGTTAAAAAAAACACTAAACAACTCACTGGGGGTAAATTGGTCATTTGAACCTGTTCTGTCCCGTCCTGTCCTGTCCTGTCATATCATGGCTTACCAAACGTGTAACAGTTGTCATGTCTTGTCCTGTCTGCGTACCAAACGCACCCTAAGGGACCTTTGTGCATTTATTGTATTATTTTATTTATATAGTAATTTTACTACAATTTTTTTAAAGAAAATATCCAGAGGCCCCGACGATCACAGGTCCTGTGCGGTAGAACAATTCGACAAACCCCAAAAACCGGTCCTGGGTGGGAGCTGAGAGCCTGAGAGTGATATATATGGTAATAGGGTTGGGTTCGGTGAGAATCGAAGTTATGTGAGGATTATAAGAAGTGATCTTCACCCTTGGATCAATCCTAATTAAATGTCAACACTAATGAAGTGCATCGAGATGCACCAGACCAATTCCTTTCTAAAGCGCAATTTATAGGTGGCCATTAGATTAAAAATATTCAAAGGTAAATATTATTTCTTACGCTTAATACGCTTCTTACTTTAGCTCCACTTCTCACATGATTTCATGCCTATGGCAATATTGGTAATATATAGGTATGGTCTCTTCCTTCCCTCTAATTTAGAGCATCCTGAACCTCTTAACAGGTTTATATAATTGTCATAACAACTTTCTCTTGTTTAGGGCAATATTATCACGTTAAAACTTGGTTTTTTGAACATGACCATCAAAAATTTGGGGGCCACTTTACATGAGGTTCGGTCCGGATTTATATAACTCAATATGTGAATGTAGGGGTGACAATTCTAGACACGACACGAAACACGACATAAAAATAAATGGGTTTGTGTTGAAGTTTTTGACCCGCCAACCGGTTTATTAAATGGGGCGTGTACAGGTTAGGATTGAACATTTCGATACGATTAGTTAAAGGGGTCGTGTCCGGGTTGGGCCTTCCTGACCTGCCAACCCGCCAACCCGAACACGACACGATGGCCACCCCTATGTGAATCCACCTCAATGAAGACCTATCTAATTTCTTTCAAAATCAAGAGCGACAATTTAATTTTAAAATTTGACAATCAAAAACAAAAACGACTATTTGATATTTAATCAATTTGTTATTTTTAACACTTTATTGTTTTAATCAAGTCCAGGGGCATTTTAGCCTTTTTATCCTTAGTTTTGTCTTTATCCCATTTTGCCTTTTTTGTATATATATAAACACGTCTACATCGTCTTTTTTTTGTTGTTGGTAAAAGGGATGGAACCCTTGGCAAAATTTTATTCAAAAAAACTAAAATTTACAGGCTACAAGGGGCATACCCCAAGATTACAAATAGACGTCCAAGAAAATGCTTTCGGAAAAAAAACCAGTAAAATTTTAATACTATCTTTAATTCTATAGTAGCAACCCATAACAGTGTTAAAAACACTGTCAAATACTATCTTTATCCAATTTCAGAAATTCAGGGGCCTCATGATCAGACATAACATCATTAACTTCATAGGGAGGACCCGAACATAGATTCAAATAGTATTCAACTTGTCTCTAAGACCATTTATCTTTCACATAATCAGGAGGATTACTTTTGAGATTAAACCATGTATCCACAACATCTTTTTCCATCAAAACTTCAAAAGGATTACTCATTTCCACCACATTACCTTCACTTTTTCCAATAATTTTTTCTTCATTACTATGCTTTTTAGGAATCACATTCAGATTCAAGTTGCTACTAATCACACCTTCACCACTTGAACTTTGCTTGTCTTTAATCTTCTCATCAATCTTCTTTTCACCATCATTCATTACTTTTTGATTCTCCCCTACTTCAGAAGTGGAAGCCTTGTTATTACCCCTTGCTCTCCATTCTTAATTACCACAACCAAACCTTTGATTATTAAATTTTTGCACATTTCTTCTCTTTGAAACCCGTTGGAATTCTACATTTTTACTTTTCTCATTCACTTTTAGATTCTCTTTTTCATTGCTTTCTTTTAGGTTTAATGAAGCCAATTCCTCTTCAAATTTAGGCCTAACTCCACAATCTTTAAAGTGATGGCCAAAGACTTTGCAAAACCCACAGCAAGGTGGTTTCCATTGATATGAAATAGGGATATTAGTAGCCGGAAAACCCCCCATTTGGCATTAACACCCATAGGAAGTCCAACATTTGCATCCACTTCCACCAAAACTCTTGTATATGAAGCTCTTCCCGACTTGTTCACACATCTTTCTTTGGTTACTTTATCAAGCATAATCGGTCTTCCAACACCACTAGCTAAGTAACTTAGGCCTTCACCATTCCAAAGTTCATACGGAATACCGTGAATACTAATCCATAGTGGAACTTTGCTAGGTTCGGGCTTAGCCTTAAAGAATCCCGAAGACCATTCTTTAACAAATAGAGGAACCCCGTTCACTAACCTTACTCCATTTTTAAGCACTTTAATCAAGCCTTCCTCACTTTTTAATTTGAATGGCCACATACCATTTTCACCCAAGGAGCAACTATCCAAATCAAAACTTCTCCACATTCTACGAAGATTATAAACCACCTCTCTATATGGAAAGTTTATACCCACAAAATAGCCATAAAGATGAAGAGCATACTTCGAGCATCCTATCTTAACCACTTCATCCGGAATGTCTACAAGAACTGAACCATCCGGAAGCCTCAATGGAGGAATTTATCTAATCTTGACATAATCAACCATACTCTTTTCTTTGATTTTGTCAACAATATTACTTTTATTCCAAACATTTTCCTTTGGGAGTTCATCTTTCTTTTCAACATTCATATCCTTTTAAGCCTCAACTTTCATTGGAACTACATCTTTGATTTGAGACAACTTTGATAATTCATTAGTAATAGCAACATCAACTTTACTAATCATTTATGGGCTTGCCAATTCCATAAATTTGGGATCAGTCTCAACCAAATTTCTAAAAGAGCTATTATCAAAAGTCTAATAGCTCGAACCCTAAAAATTCACAAACCCTCGAACCCTAATAAAAGTCCCCTGTTTTTTTAAAAATATTTGCAAACCCTCGTTAGCATCTCAGATTTACCTACGACGTTGTTTGCCGTCTCCGACGTCCCTCGCCGTCTCCGACGTCCCCAACCATTCACGTTACCACCCCCCACCCCCTTCACCTTGGAAACCCTCTTAAATCTACTGTAACAACCTCAAATTCGAAAATGTCGACTAATTTAAGATTTTCAATAACACATCAAATAAAATAATAAATCACTTTCTTCAAATCAAAACTTAAATTATCTCAAATAAAAAATCTGGTTTTTACATCCATAATTGATAAACCAAGCCTTACATAAATACTAGGCTGATGTCAGATATTACTAAACCCCAATAACAGTCGTTATCTCTAAATATGAAAGACGTCACCGATAGCTAGATCAGTCTCGTGCATCTAACTAGCACTCAATAATTTACAATGCCTACTATTCCCTGACAGGATGCACATACCGACAAATAAAAATGGTTAGACTTAACGCCTAATATGTTCAAACAGTTTCTTCATATTTAATATAAGATGGTAAAACTGAAAGATGAAATTTAAATCACAACAACCAAATAAAATTTAGGATAAACTCTAATTATGATCCCCGTGGTTTTCATTTTGCTTTGAAAGTGGTCCCCTGTCACAAACTCTGTTAGTTATGTTAATGTCAGGGACATTTTCCATTTTTGTTAATTTTTGTACATACACACAAATATAATATATTATATGTTTACTTTTTTAAAGAAAATTAGGGAAGTAGCCTGAATGAACAAAAATAACACTGGTATTAACAGAGAATATTAACGGAGTTAGGGATAGGAGACCACTTTCAGAGCAAAATGAGAACCACATGGACGATTTTTAGAGTTATCAAAGTTTAGGTCCTACTTTTAAAGATTTCAGTAAACCACGGGGAACAAAATTAGAGTTTACTCTAAAAATATATTTAGTATAAAAACAACATCTATTCCCAAACCCACCATTTTAATGATGAAAACTCATTAATCAAAACACCCATTTTATCATGAAACCAAAGACCAATACACCCAAAAAAAAATGAATAAGATTAAATGTTCATATATTGAAAACATAGATAAAACTCTATTATCCAAAATATCCAAAACATAAGTCAGTTCCAAGATACCAAAACATTTTGGGATACATTCCATACTTAAAATAACACCAAAAACATGGATATTAAACTATTGAAAAAACATCTTTCTGTGTCGGTGAGACTCGTATCTATCGAATTCGACGAACACAAAAGTAAGTCAATTATACATCAACGTTAAGGAGCCTCAGCTATGGATCACATGGTTTTCAAGTTCAACCTCCCACGGTTTGTATTTTGAGTCCCCTGGTGATCCTAGACATGCTCGTTTGCTAGAAATGATAACCACTAAAGACTACACGGTCATCAAGTTCAACTACCCACAATCTATAGTTTGAGTCCCCAGCTACGGATCATAAGGTCATAAAATTCAACCATCCATGGTCTATAGCTCAAGTCACCCGTTACATTCACAGTTTTTAGCAACAATACAAGGATAATAATCACATTCCAAACCATCAAACTGACTCCTAGCAATAATACAAGGATAACTTCACTTCTCACTTGAGGGAGATTTGAAAATGGCCCCTCAATAAGTACAAAAAAAAATTCTACTCACTGTTGTTATCATCATAAATAACATTGAATTCAAAAAAATACTAATGACTCATATAAAACCGTTTTTCCGAAATTTCCTAGACGCAAAATCAATAATTATTTCTAAATTAATATTATATATTTTTTTGAACGGCAAGTTAGTAGTTAGTGATTTGAACCCACAGTGACATCCAAATGGGCAGTATGCAGGATCCAAACCTTCGCCTTAAGGGATAAACCCCACTCCTTTAACGCCCCCGAAGGAAAACCCCCATGGGGAGGCTCGAACTCGAGACCTCCTGAGACTCCTTTATCTACCATATCATTTTTACATAGCATCGTAAATCCATTCCACAACCAAACAAATTATATCATATACCTTTAGCATATAAACTAACATCATTTGAGGTCACAATGCCGACTATTCAGAGTAACACTTTATATAAATCAATATAATTCAATTGTATTTCATTTCGCACCGTGTTAATGTTTTTATAACTATTTTAGACTTCTTTAAAATTAAAAGAGACTTTTTAGAAACCATCAATCTTAGAATCAAAGGTCCACTTTGGTTACAGTTTGAAATCTTATAATTCTTATTTTAGAGATATGCAATTACTTAAAATTCATGCCCTCAATATTAGAAAATAATTCAAGGAGTCAATAATGTATGAAAAACAAGGGTAGTTTTGAAATCCTAAATATAGATATAAGTTAGATCGTCCCATATGGCTGATAATCTTTTTCATAAAGTAGGACTTTTCTTGGTTAAGAAGAAAAAATCTACTATATTCTAGTACAAAAATATAATTAATGTGGATGGAATAATCAAAAGAGTTTGTGAGAGATGCCGTTCTAAAAAAAAGAGTTTGTGGGAGATGAATGATGAAAAATATATCAATGTTTTCTAGGAAAATAGTTTTAGATTTAAATAGTAGATAATTGTTTTAGAGAAAACAATAAGGAATACTATAAAATGAACAACCAACTACTTTTTTCACATGTTTTCTTTCTCCAATATAATTAATTAAACAAGCTTCGGCCTTAAAAATTCTTTTTGAATCATATTAGAAACTAAAAACTTGTTTCTCTTTTATTTATTAATAATTTTGAACTAGTACGATATACTAGGGCCCCTAATTTTTGTGCGCCCTGGGCGTATGCCTAACCCCTCCCTCAGGAACGACCCTAAATCCATTACATTAAAATCTAAAATTATATGACCCCAATTGAATGACTAATACATTCAAAACATGTAAATATTTCAATGAATATGCCATAACCGCATATAACCCCGAAAGCTTGATATAGAGCAAATAAAACGAGAAAGTTATCTCCCAAGAGAAAATTTGAGTCAAAATCAAGCCAAAGACTCAATGACACGATTGACTATTCAATAAAAGTCATTGTACACAATAAAACGTGTTTAACCAACGGCTATGCAAACATATGCTCCAAAAAGTATGATTAACTCAAAAATCTAGTATTTCATTTTCCAAGTGAAATCATACCATTTATCTCCAAAACAAAAGACACTAAGAATGCATTAACATAAAAAAATCTTCAGTTATGAAATACATCATGAAAACACTATACTCTCAAGATTTATTTACAAGAGAGTCCAAAACCCCTAAATACGGGTATCTCGTTAGATTTATAAATTCAAATATATCAAATATCAAAAGCTCACCAAATTACCAATACATTTGATAAATAACAAGTATAACAAGTTAATAATTCAAAATGGAATTTTTTTTGCTAGATTAGGTTAAACCTAGGTTCCAAACCTATATTAAGCTTCCAAAGTTGTGAAGACCATAAATCTCCAAGATAAACTTCTAGACATATGATGCATAACTTCTCAAGAATTATTTACTCCCAAAACAATCCAAAACAAAGTCAAGAGAATAAACGAGGGATGAGGTGAAAAGTACCAAACTCTAGGTTAAGAAATGGTTGGTTATAGGATTACCTTTTAACTTATCCCAAACTTGCAAGGAAAATTTAATCCTCTTTGTTCCCACCTTGAAGAGCTTCAAAATACGAAATCATAGCCTTTGAAATCGCCCAAATCTGATGAGAAATGAGAAAGTAATGGCTTGAAAGATAGAAATGAGAAAGTTATAGCTTGAAAGATATTTCATCCCTGCAATCTTGCGCCGTTCAAACACCCAAATATTACTCATCAAATTACTTGATTCTCGAATGTTTGGTGTTTTCTCGAATCACACAAAACTTCAACCCAAAAATCTCTCCGACATTAATAATATATAATTCTTTATTTTTCCCCGCAAAATACTTGTAATTCTAAGGGCACATGGAACGATTCAAAACACAAAACAACCTGGAACACAAGTCCGACAAATGGCTTGTTATCTACCTATCCCAAAAAGGATAACAATCCGAGACACAAACTTCGAATAACCGCATTTCCGCAAACAAATGAATCCCCTCCCAAGGGAGTGTCTCTAACCTACTTCGAATTATGATAAATTCTTGTCAAAACTACCATGGTGATTTCCATACCGGTTCCCTTATCACCACTGCCAGGGTGGACATTGAACATTGTTGGAACAATCTACAACAATAGCGTCTAGGTTGTCTCCCAACCTTAGGTAACTCATACTATCCAAGAGTAGCTTACAATCTCAACAGTTGAATGGATGCTGATAAGTGAATTCAATCTTAATGCTTCTAATTGACCTCTTAAACTGTGTTACATTATATTATCCTTTGCTTTCAAACTATGATGATCAATGCAAAATTGGTCCGACCATAATCGACCATACTCCTTTTATGTTCAGAACACCCAACAACAAGTTGATTTTACTCGGGGCATAAAGAAATTTATATAAACATTCTCGAATATATTACCCGCTGCCAACATTGTGTCGATATTTTAACCTCAACTACTCAAACTCTCTTCAATAAAATGGTTTATACTTACAATCTACTTCATATATTCCTACTCATCCTCGTAAGTTCGAATCTTCTAATACTTGAACAAACGAAGTTCATAAATAATGACGATATATATTCTCAACTATAACTTTCCTAGAAAGCCATTACTGAATAGGTTCATCGCCATTCCTTTGACGACATTTTTTAATGACTAGTTTGGTCTGATTCAACACAAATCTGAATCCATCTGTTGAGATAGTACCATAAATCCATTGGCGAATTTATTGAATTAACATCAAAGGTGTTTCCACAGAGAGTTGGGACAGACTTGTCTAATGGAGGGATGATGTGATCCATGACTTGGTAGGTACATGCATGGATTTTGAAGAGTTCAACCTACGAATCGCAATGGCCTTTTTCGATTTCAAAAGTAATCGGGATAATGGACCGTTTGAAGGAGGAGGGGTGGTAGTATCTTTCAATGAAAAATAGTAACATTTGTCTAATAAAGAACCACTATGATGGCCATAAGGAAGAAGACGGTGAGGAAAAGAAAGTAAGTGACCATAATTTCTCTGATAATATGATGACCGAAAAACTTTCTTGATCATATTTCGTATTATCTTCAATATATATAACAATATACAAAGGATTACCTCTCCACCAATCGATGATAATCCAATCAATTTAAGGCCTATCACTATCCTCTATACATAGTTAATATAACACTTCTATAATTAGGGTCTATCAAATAGGACATATATTTCAATATATATATATAGACTGTAAAATGAGAACTTTGTAAATTTAAAGAAATAAAGGAATACCTTATGGACTACATATGTTGTGAGTCCCACATAATATTAAATCATTTCTGATTTAATATGATTTAATATTAAATCAGAAATGATATAATATTATGTGGAACCCACATCATATGTGGTTCACAAAGTGTTACTTTATTCATTTAAAAAGAGTGGTTCTCGTATGATCCCTCCCATATATATATATATATATATATATAGGGGAGATTGCAAATACAAACCACGTCAATTCGTACAAACCGTACAAACCGCGTGTTTCATTGTTTTTTTGAATAATTTTTTTTTCATGAAAGTAATATGATGAATTTGTTTCATATAATTCTTTTCTTCATGAAATTATCTTTCTTTCTACACGAAAATGAATTATTTCGTGAAACTTTCAATTTGATGAATCTCGTTTCACGTATTATTGATTCACCAACCTTCATGTATTCTTGATGAAATTTTTTCATATATTATTGACTAATCAACCCTAATAATTAAGAAAAAGTGAAAAAATTAAAAAAAAAAGATATTGGTTGCATGCGGTTTGTACGGTTTGTACGAATTGACATGGTTTGTAACGGAAATCAACTCTATATATATATATATATATATATTTTAAAATATTTAAAACTATGATACAAATATAGTATATTAAATTTTCCTAATTTTAAGATAAATTAAACATCCTATATGGTTGTATACAGTTATTTTGAGCACAACTATCATTATATGCAAGTCTTTAAAGTTCAATTTAACTTGATGTTACATTATGATACTGTATAATTACAATATGTAAATTACAAAAAACACATTATTATTCGACAGGTAACAAAAATTGACCTTTAAAAGATAATTTGTTTTTTTATAGTTTTTAAATAGTAGAAGCATTACTTATGAGTTTTTCGTTGAGGGCACATTATTCATTTATGGGTGCTCTATATTTGAAAGAATCTAGTTGACCCACTTATAAGTATGAAAACAGGGTGTTTAGATTTATTCTAAGCAAAGTTTACACCACCCACTTCAATCATAAATGTTTTAAGGGTAAACTTTGGCTGAAAGACAAAGTTCATTCTTCTTGTGAACGGTTAACCCTGGCATAAACCCAAAGTCGATATCTTCCTCCTTCATACCATCCGGCAACCCCCATTCAAACAAGTAAATAAGATTAGCAAGCAAAAGCTCCGTCGAGATAACTCCCATCGAGATTCCAGGACAGATTCTTCGACCAGCCCCGAACGGGATGAACTTGAAATCACTCCCTCTAAAGTCAACATCACTACCCAAAAACCTCTCTGGCAAGAACTCTTCCGCTTTCTCCCAAGATTCCGGGTCTCTTCCAACGGCGAAAGCATTCACGTAAACTAGGGTTTTCTGTTTGATTTGATAGCCATGTAAAATGGCATCTTTCCTTGTTTCTCGAGGTATTAAAAGGGGAGTTGCAGGGTATAACCTCATGATCTCTTTTACCACTGCCTTCAAATAGACGAGTTTTGGAAGATCTTCTTCATCTATTTGACCTTTCTTTCCAACCGCAATCCTCACTTCTTCTTGTGCTTTCTTCATCACTTCCGGGTTATTCATTAATGCTGTCATTGCCCAAACAACTGTAGCTGCACTTGTATCTGTTCCGGCTACCAGGACATCCTAAAAAGAAGAGCAATGGAAACAATTAGATATGCAAGGGAATGATTTTCCAAGCCTCGGTAAAACATATATGTTAGGAAACAAAATAGATGATTTTAGCGATATTCACAAAAAATATTCACATCTAGAATTGCACTTTAACAATAGCCAACTTTTTGCAAACTAAAACAAAATATGTAGGTTTCGCAAACCTTTTGTTTTGTAGACCCATCGTGCAAGAGGGGTTTTCCTTTTACACTCTATGGTGTATGTATTAACATTAAAAAAAAGTCAAAATAAACATATCTCTCTTATCTTAACTGGGGGACATAATGTACAGTAGGGTGTAAAAGGTAACTCTACATGCGAAATTGTTATTCAAAACCCTATTTTTTTTTTAAAATGGGACCACAATACCCTAAGTTTTTTCCTTGGACAAAACGGCCGGGTCGGCAAAATTAGTAAAAAACGGACAAAAAGATTTTCGAAAAATGGGTTTTTTTTCTTCCTAATCCTGTGGCTATTTTGTGATAGTTCGCAAAAAGAGAATTATTTTTCTTATTTGTTATCTCCAAATGTGGCTATCTATGTGAATATCCCATGATTTTAACCGGAAAGCAATGGGAATTTGTAACTTTCATGGGATATCCTCAAAGTCAAATTAGGTCTAATAGGGAAAGAGTAGAAAGTAGAAATCATGTGAACAGGCACCCTTATTTTTCCAAAACAGAGAGCATATAGAAGTTACCGCTAGCATGGCTTTTATGTGATCGAAAGTGAGCTCAAAAGGATTCAAGACTTGATCTTTCTTGAGTTGAATTAAAATATCAATAATGCCCTGCTCTTCATTAGGCTTTGAGTTTTGAGGGTCGAGGTATTCATCAATTAGTTCTTGGTAAAACGAATCTAAATCATGGAAGCACTTCTCTAGCCGATCCATCTTCCCCGTTAACTTATCAATCAAACCCATAAAAGGCAAACTGGCCCAAAGATCCGAAATGAAAAAAGTCGTTAGCATCGCCTGAAGTTCTTCAGTGAGCCGAGAAACCCTCTTCCATTCAAGCCCGTCTTCATACCTCTTGCCAAAACCCACTCGCAATATGATAGCCTGCATTACATTCTTGGTGATTTTGCTCAAGTTTACTTGATTAGATGAAAGTGCTAATTCATGTATCTTTTTCATGGAACGTGAAACCTCATTTTCACGAATATACCTAGAAGATTGTACCATTTTTGCGCTCAACATATGAATTGTTATAATCTTTCTCATTTCTTTCCAAGACTCGTTGTAGGGCGAGATAGCCACATCGAGGCCATTGTAAGATAACCTACGCTGGGCAAGTAATGATGGCCTACTACAAAAGATAAGATCTTGGGTTTTCAAGACTTCTTCCGCTAGACTTGCCGAAGAAACAACGATAGCTGGGATGAAACCAAATTTGATAAATAAGATTGGACCATAAGATTTTGAGAGTTGCCATAGGGAAGTATGGAGGTTTGAGCGATTGATATGGTGCAAGTTTCCAATGAAGGGTAGTCCGAGAGGGCCTGGTGGGCTGAATCTTGATTTGTTTTTGATGATTTTGGGAAAACAGTAGAGGAGAGATAGAAGCAGAAGAGAAAGAAGAAGAAACTGAAGAAGGAGGTCCATTGTTAAAATATAAATATGATACTAGTTTTAGTTATGTATATATAGATCACATGGAATCATGATAGGATCATACATTAATTCACCACGCCCACATATTTTGAAAATTAATTAGATGTGTTACATTATTCTTATAACTATAAATCACTTATATATGTACATCTTTCTTGAATATAAACAATCAAATATCAATGTCAAACTTAGCCCCTACAAAGAAGACAAAACCTAATTAACTTTTAAGAGAGAGTAGCAAAAATACAACACCAATATTTGACATTATAACAAAATCAGCTTTATAGTATGTTAGGGTTTTAATAGACTTTTGTATATAATCTAAATTTATAGACTCCATCAATTATACGAAGAATGTAAAAGTGTAAACATTGTTGTAAATGGTTTACCTTTAGAGTAACGTATGGATGTCAATTTTCATCCACAATTGTCAAATGTAGAATAATTTTTAAGCTTTACCTTGTGTAAATTAATAGTCAGTTAAGGAGTATAAATACTCCTTCATGTAGATGTTGAAAAGTGTACTTGAATATTCTCTAAGTTTATTTTCTCTTTTTCTCCATATAATTGTAACCTAGTTGTTATAATTGTTAGTTTATAACATGTTATCAGCACAAGGCTCTAATCAAGATATGTATTTCCTTAATACTATATGTTAAGAAGATTAAATACCAAAAATAGTCAAAGTATATATTTATGCATATACTGACATTTATTTATGCTTTTATATGCTTATAATAACTTTTAGTAATGCATGCTTAATTTCATGATCATATTTATTTTATTCATGAATATACTAATATTTACTTATATATATATATATATTCTCTTTGCTGATTTTATCTAAACATACTAACATTTATTTGTACTAACGTTATACAACTAATTTTATCATACGTCTACCATCATTAATATAATCGTTATTAATTATATGTGTTAATTATTATTTACAAAATCATTTTCAAACGGCTATATTACAAGGTAATAAAAACTTTTTCCAACAACTATATTTTTACACTATAAATTAATAGTTAAGTTATTTCTCAACACATTTGCTCTTACTCTTATTTTTTCGAATTTATTTGTTCAGAAAAGTTTTTTTTTCGAAGATGCTTCATCCAGTTCTAATTCTCGCGTTGGTGATACTTAAATTACTAATCATTCCTGTTAGTCATATCCCACCGGATGAATTTTATTTTTTCTTCAGCATGTTTGTACTTGTAGTTCTTCCACTTCTTTGTATGTCAATTTTTATCGATATAAATGGATTCTAATTTTTATCTCGTTGTTTGATAGTTACAATATGTCGAACCTTGCAAAGATTGAGTTTACGGATGATGGATGTCAAAATGTCATGGATGATGGATGTCAAAATGCACCTTGAGTCTATGGTCATTTAGACACCTTAGAAGAAAACAATGAATGCTCGTCGCAAGACAAAGCAAAGGCCAATATTTTTCTTCGGAGACATGTTGACGATATGTTAAAATTTGAATATCTCAATACAAGTGATCCAAGAATCATGTGGAAATACATTAAAGATAGGTTTGATCACCAAAATGAAGTTTTACTTCCGGCTGCCAGGGATGAATGGAGAACTTTGAGATTTCAAGATTTTAATAAAAGTGAATGACTATAGCTTTGCATTATTCAGAATATGTTCGCAACTTAGATTTTGTGGATAAACTGTTACTGACGCGGATATGTTGGAGAAAACCTACTCCACTTTCCATGCATCAGGCATTACTTTGCAACAACAATATCGATTGTAGAAATTCACAAGATATTATGAGCTTAATTCATGTTTACTTGTTGCAGAACAAAATAATGAGTTTTTAACAAAAAACCATCAATCTCGTCCGACTTCAATAGCATTTTCTGAAGCAAATGATATAAATAATGACGGTCCTAGAAATAATTTTCGTGGACGGGGACGTGGTCGTGGACGAGGCCGTGGTTATTTTGGCCAAAATCATTTTTATGGTCGAAACTACAACTTTGGCCGAGACCACCTCATGGTCGTGGTCGTAGTATTAATCGTGGTCGTGGGCAAAGAGCGAGTCATTATCATGCTCCACGAGGAAACAAGACCCAACCACAAAATAAGCTCAACATGACAAACCATGATGCCAATACGAGTCATTCTCAAAATCCTGAAGGTTCTTGTTATAGATGTGGTAGCACAGACCACTGGTCAAGAACATGCCGCATACCTCCACATCTCTGTCATCTCTATAAAGAATCCCTCAAAGAAAAGGAGAAGGAAGCAAACCTTGTTGATAATTTGGAATTGACAAACACTGAGCTAAATGTTTCCGATTTCTTTAACAATATAGGGATTTGAATTTTATAAGTCTTGATGGTCCTTTCTATTCCTAGTATGCATTTTCTTTTATAACTATGTAATATTTCCATTTCTTATATAACTATGTTTTTCCCATTTTCCATTTGTAATATATTTCTATAATAATATTGTTTTTATTATTATCATTGTCATTATTATTGTTATTATTACGAATCTTATTTTTATATACTTACATTTTCTTTTTTCTTCATATTTTGATGTTTGATATGAATTCCGTTGGAGCATAATATCAAGCAAATGTTGGAGATCTGTGTATACCGGATAGTGGTACTACAACACCATCCTAAAAGCTAAGAAATATTTTTCTGAATTAAAACAAACAAAAGGAACCATACATACTATATCAGGTCCTGCAAATTTGATAGAAGGAATAGGAAATGCTCATTTTATATTACTAAATGGTACAAAGTTTATTATAAAAAATGTTTTGTTTTCTCCAAAATCATTTTTTTTATTGAGTTTCAATGATATATATATATATATATATATCTTAATGGATATGACACACAAACTGTGACCTCGGGAAATGAGAAATATATGAATATTATTGATAGGAACAATGTACTAGCAAAACTACCAATACTTCATTCTGGTTTACATTATACATATATAAATGTGGTTGAATCAAATATGGTAGTTAAGGAAAAATATTGTGATCCTGGTATTTTCAATTTATGGCATGACAGGTTAAGTCATCCAGGATCAACAATGATGCGCATGATAATTGAAAATACACATGGGCATCTATTGAAGGACTAGAAGATACATCAAACAGGTAAAATACTTCCATGTACATCTTGTTCACTTGGGAAATTAATTGTGAGACCTTCTCCAATTAAACTAGAAAAAGAATCACCTACATTTCTTGAAAGAATTCAAGGTGATATATGTGGACCTATTCATCCACCATGTGGACCATTCAGATACTTCATGGTCCTAATAGATACATCAAGTAGATGTTCTCATGTTTGCCTCTTATCAACTCGTAACGTAGCATTTGCAAAGTTTGTTGCACAAATTATTAAATTGAGAACACATTTTCTAGAGTATATAATAAAAGAGTGAGACTTGATAATGCTGGTGAATTTACATCTCAAGCATTCAATGATTACTGTATGTCTGTAGGAATTGTTGTTGAACATCCAGTTGCTCATGTTCACACACAAAATGGTTTAGCTGAATCATTGATTAAACGGCTCCAACTAGTAGTTAGGCCATTAATAATGAGAACAAAGCTTCCAGTTTCTATATGGGGTCATGCAATTTTACATGCTGCATCATTAATTCACATGAGACCAAGTGCATATCATACATATTCTCCTATGCAATTTTGGTCAACAACCTAATATTTCCCATCTTAGAATTTTTGGATGTGCAATATATGTCCCTATTGCACCCCGACAACGCACAAAAATGGGTCCTCAAAGAAGATTCGGAATATATGTTGGGTATGAAACATCTTCCATTATAAGATATCTTGAACCACTAACGGGTGATGTTTTTACAGAACGCTTTGCTGACTGCCAGTTTAATGAGGCAATGTTCCCAGCATTAGGGAGGAAAAGAAAGACCAAACAAAGGATGTTTCATGGTGTGAACTTTTATTAGTATATCTTGATCCTTGCACGAGGCAATGTGAATAAGAGGTTCAAAAGATAATGCATTTGCAAGAAATTGCAAATCAATTACCTGATGCATTTACTAATACAAAAAGAGTGACCAAATCGTATATACCGGCTATGAATGCTCAAGAGTCCAAAACACACCTGAAGCGTGGAAGGCAATTAAGTTCCAAGGATAGAAACCCTCGAAACGGAAAGATGTAGGAACTGCTACTAGTAACAAGGAAAGTATTCCTGAAGAAATAGAGAATATCAAAACTACCCCAGAAGAGGAAGTGAATGATATTAGTGAAGAGATTGCATCAATTATGGGCATACAAAAATATTATGGAACATAAATGAAATGAGAAATATCGATGATATTTTCATACACTGTTGCATGTGATACTTTGGATGGAACTAATGATCTTGAACCAATATCTGTCATTGAAGGTCAAAGTAGACAAGACTAGGTTAAATGGAAAGAAGCCATCCAGGCTGAATTAAATTCCCTTAATAAGCGAAAGGTTTTTGGACCTATTATTCTCACGACCGAAGCTGTGAAACCCAGGGGAAACAGATGGATTTTCATACGGAAAAGAAATGAGAAAACTGAAATTATGAGATACAAAGCACGACTAGTAGCTCAAGGTTTTTCTCAACGACCAGGGATTGATAAGTAAATAATCTTACTTGTCCATGCGTTCTTATTAAGAAAACAACATCTGGATACGTAATCATAGTCGTTTATGTTGATGATCTAAATGTTATTGGGACAAATAGAGAAATCCATGAAGTCCTTGTACTCTTGAAGGAAGAGTTTGAAATGAAAGACCATGGAAAACCATATATTGTCTTGATCTACAGATCGAGCATATCCACAATGGAATACTTATGCATCAATTGAATTATGTTGAAAAGGTCTTAAAACGTTTCAATATAGACAAAGCAAATCCTTTAAACACTTTAATGATAGTTAGATCACTCAATATTGACAACGATCCATTTCGTCCTTGTGAAGAAAATGAAGAGGTTCTTGGTCCGGAAGTACCATACCTCAGTGCAATTTGAGCTCTTATGTATCTTACTAACTATACTAGACCTGACATTTCATTTGCAGTAAATTTGTTAGCAATATTCAGTTCCTCTCCGACGAAGAGACATTGGAATGGAATCAAACACATATTTCGATACCTTCGAGGAACTATTGATTTAGGTCTATTTTATTGTAACAATTCAAAAGAAGGGTTGGTTGGTTATGCAGATGCAGCTTATTTGTCTGATCCTCATAAAACTAGATCTCAAACTGGATATGTGTTCCTGAATGAAGGTACTGCTATTTCTTGGCGCTCTCAAAAGCAAACTCTTGTTGCCGCATCTTCAAATCATGCCGAAGTTATTGCCCTTCATGAAGCTAGTAGAGAATGTGTTTGGTCGAGGTCAATGACGCAACTCATTTTGACTTCGTGCGGACTAGAGAAGAACAAGATTCCAACTTTGATCTATGAAGATAACGCCGCATGTGTCACACAGATGAAAGAAGGATATATCTAAAGTGACAGGACAAAGCACATACCTCCAAGGTTCTTCTCATACACTCAAGATCTTATAAAAGATAATCAGATTGAAATAAAATATATTCAATCAAGCAACAATGCAGTAGATCTTTTCACATAGGCACTACCTACTGCAACTTTCAGAAAACACGTTCACAATATCGGCATGCGACACGTGCACAACAAGTGCCGTTTCATGGATGTCTATATCAGGGAGAGTCAACTATCAACTGCACACTTTTTCCCTTAACTAAAGTTTTTTTCCCAATGACTTTTTCTTTAGCAAAGGTTTTTAATGAGGCAATACTTCAAAGTGGAAACTCCGGTTTAAAATTGTCATCCAAGGGGGAGTGTTGTAAATGGTTTACCTTTAGAGTAATGTTGTAAATGGTTTACATTTATAGTAACGTATGGATGTCAATTTTCATCCACAATTATCAAAGGTAGAATAGTTTTTAAGCTCTACCTTGTGTAAATTAATAATCACTTAAGGAGTATAAATACTCCTTCATGTAGATGTTGAAAAGTGTACTCGAATATTCTCTGAGTTTACTTTCTCTATTCCTCCATATAAATATAAGTTTATAGGATGATTTTGAGCATTCTAACAAATTTTTATGTCACTTATCATAAAATATCTTATTAGTTTATGAGTAAACTCTAATTTTGGTCCTTGAGGTTTAGTGAAATATCTGAAACTGGGACCTGGACTTTGATAAGTCTAGAAAGCACCCTTGTGGTTTTTATTTTGCTTTAAAAATGGTCCATAGTCACTAATTTCATTTATTTTTCTCTGTTAAAACAAAGGGGATTTAGGACCTTTACCTATTTCTTTAAAAGAAATTAAACTTTTTAAAAAATATATTAGATTTCATATCTTTATATTGTATTATAAAATAAAATACACATATATATATATATATACACAATATTCATCATGACCACACATAAAGACTTCACCATCCAGATTGCCTTTCACCGCTAACGAGAACCATCCCACGGTGACGAGGATGTTGTTAGTGTAGGAGACGAGGGAAGAAGACGAAGAGAAGGTCACCTAAGAGGGATGGTGAAGATTTCATTCGGAAAGTGACGGGTTTGGGAATGGGGATATAATATTTCATAGAAATTAAGAAAATAGATAGAAAGACAAAAATACCCCTTATTTGACGAATATTTTTAATGGGGTTAGTGACCAAAGACCATTTTTAAAACAAAATGAAAAGCACAAGAATAGTTTCTAGACTTATCAAAGTTCAGATCCCACTTTCAGACTTTTCACTAAACCTCAAGGACCAAAATTAGAGTTTACTCTTAGTTTTTATGACACTTTTGAGAAGTGTTTTAAAAATGCATCATGTTTATAGAATACTTGTTTTTATAAACATTTTTTTTTTCTAATAACGTAATATAAAAATATTAATGGAACGATTTTTTCCAAAGTTGTCTTAAAATTGTACGCTAGGAACTTAGGATGCCAAAACCAGATATCTTATCAACCAACTTTTTCTGGTTAACTTGGCTATCCAACTTGCTATGCGAGCCGACTAATCTCAGGACGATCACCCACTTCGCGAGTAGCCTGGAGTCATCGTAATTATACCTCCGTGGCGACAAGGGGATATTTAATTCTCCTACGATTCGAACCTGAGACCTACAGACACTTTTGACTTTTGGAGTTCAACCTCAAACCAATCATATTTTTTTAATCTATGATTTTACTCTACATCTCATCGTTAAGATTGCTAAGTTATAAAGCAAATTTCTTTATAGAATATTGATTCTCATTGTATTGTATTGCATTACATAACATTAGTTATAAATTAATGAATTATATTTCATCTTGTATGTATTTCTTACCAAAATACTTTATCACCATGCAATTTTTTTTTAATATTTTCAGCAAACAATTATCAATCGTATTAAAGGAACAACCAAGGATCAAGGGTGAATGACGTGACATAACGAGGTTTGAGAATCTATATATATATATATTAAAGGAGAAACCACCAAGTATGATGTGGCATTTCCTTAAGCCTAAAAAATTGAAAAGACCCACCATTATTCTTATTTAAAGCTCTTTGTTCTTTCATCTTCTTTATTAAAGAGATTCTTAATGACAAACATTGAAAGTTGATGTAGTTTCTATGCATTACTTCTTCTTTCAATATGTGTGTGTATATATATGTGATTATTAGAAGATGAAGATGTATTTTAATTGTTGTCAAGAAGCCGTTAGAAGCTAATGACAAACATTGGAAGTTGATGTAGTTTATTTGCATTACTTCTTCTTTCAATATGTGTGTGTTTGTATATATATATTATTATAGAAGATGAAGATGTATTTTAATTGTTGTCAAGAAGTCATTAGAAGCTAAAATTCAAGCAATTTAAAAGAAGGAAACCGGTAGCGGACTACAATCTATGCCAACTATATGATAGTGATGAAGAATAAGACTAATCAATCATATTTTATTGTGTTTGCTTTTGCTCATCTTTTCAAAATTGTCATCGGAAGTTGATGTAGTTTCTTTGCATTACTTCTTCTTTCAATATGTGTGTGTGTGTATATATATGTGACAAACATTGGAAGTTGATGTACTTTCTTTGCATATTTCTTCCTTCAATATGTGTGTGTGTGTGTGTGTATATATATATATATATATGATTATAGAAGATGAAGATGTATTTTAATTGTTGTCAAGAAGCCATTAGAAGCTAAAATCCAAGCAAATGAGAAGAGGAGGCCGGTGGCGGACTACAATCTATGCTAACAATATGATAGTGATGAAGAAGAAGAGTAATCAATCATATTTCATTTTGTTGTTTTTGCTCATCTTTTCAAAATTGTCAACCAAATGAAAAGAAAAGAAACTTTAATTACATATGCAAGATGGTGTTCATGTAGTATAACTTTTTACTCATATTTTTATTGTTTTCTCCTTACATTATATAGTTTTTCTAACATTAGTGGATACTCCCTTACTCTTATTCCATTTCATATTTTTTTAATCTATGATTTTACTCTACATCTCATCGTTAAGATTGCTAAGTTATAAAGCAAATTTCTTTATAGAATATTGATTCTCATTGTATTGTATTGTATTGCATTACATAACATTAGTTATAAATTAATGAATTATATTTCATCTTGTATGTATTTCTTACCAAAATACTTTATCACCATGCATTTTTTTTAATATTTTCAGCAAATAATTATCAATCGTATTAAAGGAACAACCAAGGATCAAGGGTGAATGACGTGACATAACGAGGTTTGAGAATTTCTCAAATCTTGGATTGTGATGCTAAGTTGATTATCCCATATTGATACAGAAAAGAAAATTTCACAAATGTTATAAGTATATAAGTAGGAGATGATGAGTTGAAAGTTGAAAAGTTTGGGTTGGTCAAATATAACTTTTAGCCACCATCTTCTTTACAAAAATCTCTCAATTTTTCGGTTGTGATATTGAGTTGATTATCCCACATTGATAGAGAAAAAAACGTTTGATAAATATTATGAGTGTATAAGTAAAATATGATCAATTGAAATTTGAAAAGTTCGGATTGGTTAAATTAGTGATTATCTTCTTTACAAAAAGAATTCAACTCTTAAATCATTGTATTGGGTTGATTATCCCACATTCTTAGAGAGAATAACGTTTGAAAAATGTTATGAATATATAAGTAGAAGACGATGAACTAAAATTTGACAAGTTTAGATTCGGTGAAATCTATTTTTAAATCTTGAAATGTGGTAAGTTTGATGATCCCATATTGATGAGAAGATGAAAAATTCTATGAAAGATGTAAGCATACATATTAACAAAAGAGGAGAACGTGTTTTTATGAAAATTCACAAGGTTGGCTTTTGACCGGACTCTTTTTTGGAAGGAAAAAAATATTTTAACTCTTAATAACAACAACAGTATTCGACTATGTTCAACATGTCGTTTGAATTCTAAATCATGAATATGTATAACCATAGTTAATAGCGTGACATCATGAGAATGAAGTATTTCTTAAATCTTGAAATATAATGAGTTCTATTACTCCACATTGGTAAGAATATGAAAAATTGTATAGAAAATGTGAGTATATATATGAGTGGAAATGATGCTTTTTTGCGACAACTCATAACTAATGATATTTGATATGACATTGTGAGATTTATTTATTCTCAAATTTTGGATTGTGGTATTATTTTGTCATCCCATGTTGATGAAAGAATGTTAGATTGTGAAATGAAGGTGATTATAAGAAATGGGGAATGAAGGGCTTTATATAAATTTGAAATTAGTTTGGTAATCCCATATTACTGATGAGTGTTTTTTTTATGAAACATGTAAGTATATATTGATAAAATAGATGATGTTTATTTGTGACAACTCATAGGGTTAGACTAATTTTAGTCGAACCTTTTTTTGGGAAAAAGATCTTCAAATCCTTAGCAATCCGATAGTGATACGGTTGTGTGCAACATGTCGTTTCAGTTCTAAATAGTATAACAACAAAATTATCACTGATACATTTCAAGCTCTTCGTAATAACAATCCGTTATCAATATATGAAACTAAACCACTTACGGAGATACTTTCTTCGTTTTAAATTGTATCTCATTAATTATTGATCAAATAATTATGTTTTATCTTGACACAATAAAATACTTCCCTAAAATATTTATCACTACCACGCAACGCGTGGGGCCCACACTAGTTGCTATGATTATAGGAAGGAGTGTAACTATTCAAAATCAATTAAAACAAACCACCTTCCATTCAATTCTTCCACAATAAGTTTTGACAAATGGGTGTTCTATCCCTAACCCTACTAAACTTTTATTCCTATTTTTTCTACACCCGCTCCTACATAAAACAACAAAAATCACAAAAATCTAATTAACTTTATTTTTCACTTTTTAACCATTTGATATTTTTAAGTTTAACCTTTCAACTTTTTAATATATCCCTTATATTTTTAATTTTTAATTTATACTATAATCATATAAACTAATTAACTTTATAATATTATTAATTAATAAAATATCAAAAATACGTATTTTTTAATTATTTATTTGTATACAAATGTATTATGATGAATTAAAATATTTTAAATATTTTGATTATTTATTTTAGTGAAATTTGTATTAGTTAATAATAAAAATTAATAAAATTTTTCATGTTTAACTAACACAACCACAAGTACAAGTACGCTCTATATGGTTTTGGTTCACATTTAATCTATATTGGAATGGAACAATCCATATACTTAAATCTTGAAGTCGATAATGTGTCCAATGATGTATAAGTGTGTGCATTGCAGAGTCTCTGGTTAATACCATCTTTATGTAATGGTCACCATTAACATCCACTATTGCAATTGTCTCGTGTTGAGATGATGGCCATATTGAGAACATGTAGTATGACATTGAACTTTGAAGAGGTTAGAATGGCCAGTTCAGGCATAGTAATCGATGCATAGCTGGTGCAAAGACGACCTTCTATAAGAAATTCAAGGCTTCGTAAATTCTTACGCACTCGTTGTCAAACACATAAGAGTAATCTTGTTGATGGTCAGTTAATTAAAGCATGAACTCTATATAGTGTCTCCCATTCGTCTTCATCACCACCCAAACAAGTAGATATCGTCCGAAATCCACAATTTCCATTGCCCAATACATCTTGTATCTGTGAGACGTATGGATGAAATAAACTCGGGATTTGAACAAAATATGTATGTGGGTGGTGGATTGTTGTTGGAAGTAGGTATTATGCCTTGTTGATTCTTGATTCCCCAAAACATCAGATTTAATAAATGTAGGCGTGTTAGAACAAACTACGTCTATGAAGGTCTTCAGAGCTTGATCTTTAGAGATAGACGTCCACGAGTGGTTATATGAATCGAGGGTTCACAAAACAACGTTTTTTAAGGCATGATTATATTCTTCAACTTTCTGAGTAAACTTATACAACCAGAGGCTGACTGTTTCTCTAAACACTTGAACTTCATCGTCACATTGAATATCGCCATCATGTGCGAACACACATGGCGAGATGTAACACCCCAGTTCCGCGTGGTTTAAGAATGGAAGGTGCCACAATTGGTTTGAACAATTGTAAAACAGACAACTAGTTAAATTAGAACAACTAATATAGTCTACCCAACATAATATTTACATAACCATAAACGGAGATAACATCGTATATCAAAATATGGTCCCAAGGTACAAGTATATAACATCTACATTAATACTTCAAATCTTAACAAAAGTAGATAATCTTAGTCTTGCTATCTCCACGAGTCTCATCCCAAAGTCCCAGCTAAGTCATGTACCTGTCGAGGACAAAGAAAAACTCAGCGTCGAGGACAAAGAAAAACTCGGCTAAGCTTCATGCTAAGTAAACGAATAATAATAACTAAACAAATAATATGAGATAAAAAGTTCAAAAGAAATTCATAACATTAAATGATACTCCAAAAGAAAGTTAAACAAAAATGTCCCGAAGGCATATAAAGGGTCCAAAGACCAAACCGTATCACGAGGAGACGTTGTTCCCAAAGGATGATCACTACACTCAGGCATCCGTGAGGAAAGGGGTGTGAGCACAAAACATCAATTCTCTCCGTGGATTTAAACACGACCGTAAACATTATTCGATAACGGTTCCTAAGATCGATCCATACGCCCTCTAATTGACCGGTATTTATTCAAGTCCGCTTTTAAGGACTTTATATAAATGAGGACGCCATGATAGTTGTAGCCACCAAAGAAGCATCTCAATATATTGAGTCTATAGGAAAAGGTTCATAATAGATATGATTTCACAAGTTGTAAATAAAAGTTGTAGAACCATCTCTTAGGAAAACAATAGCACAAGATTCACCTTATTTGGATCAATAACCAATTTACTATGAATTTTACAAAAATAGAATGCAATTCTGGAGATCCATATGACCGGTTTTGGAAACTCAAGGTTTTGAGCTATTTAGACTCAGAATAAAATCTTGGTGTACAACAAAGATGTAGTAGACACTTCAAATTTTCCAAAGATATATTACATATCTAATTTGGACCAACGAATGATTTTATACGAATTTTGCAATCTACCTGTGATTTCTGTTTTGGCCCTGTACTACAACTACGTTTTTACAATCAAAATTTAAGAATTTCAATTCGTTCTATATACAAGTACTACCAATGCTCCTACTTATCCTAATTGACATTCTAGGCATAAATGAAGATACTTTAACCTCATATGAGCAATTCACCATGTGAGCCCTAATAAAAATAAATAGTTTTAGTCTTGTTATCTTCACGGGTCTGTTCCCAAAGTCCCAGCTAAGTCATGTATCTCCCGAGGACAAAGAAAAACTCGGCTGAGCTTAATGCTCAATGAACGAATAATAATAACTAAAAAATTAATATGAGATAACAAGTTCAAAAGAATTTCATAACATTAAATTATAATCCAAAAGAAAGTTAAGCAACAAATGGCCCGAAGGCATATCTAGAGTCCAAAGACCAAACCGTATCACAAGGATATGTTGTTCCCAAAGAACGGTCACTCCATTCGGGCATCGGTGAGGAAAAGGGTGTGAGCACAACACAACAATCCTCTCCGTGGATTTAACCATTGCCACAAATATTCTCCGATAACGGTTCCTGGGATCGATCCATACACCCTCTAATTGACCGGTATCTATTCAAGTCCATTTTTAAGAGCTATATACAAATGAGGATGCCATGATAGTTTTAGCCACCATGGAAGCATCTCAATACTGGTGCTCCCGATATTCAGTCAATAAAAAAAGTTCACAATAGATATGATTTCACAAGTCAAGTGATCAAAGTGATCCATAATTCAAATAAAAATGTACATCATATTTCAAAGGGAAAAAAAGTTCAATAGCAATTGACAAAATGATGCGGGCTTGGACGTGGATGATCGGGCCTTGATGTTCTTGGTGGCTTATGATCGGGCCACCAAACAGGGCCGCACTTAAACGGCCATAACTTTTGATCCGGGTGTCCGTTTCGGGCCGACGATCAGGAGAATCAAAGCTAATTCCGAGAAGCACGCCATGGTTAGGACTCAAAGGGGCCTAAGGAACTTTTGAATCCCAAAAATGTTGTTTAAGTGGACCTTTTGGACATTTTAGTGGTTTTTTTCATTTTAGGCTTGTTTTGTTGGGCTTTTATGTTTGGCACGTTATCTTTTTTAGGTCCGTTTTATTTTGTCTTCATATTTAAACATTTCTTACGTAATATGGATGGACACTTCTTGATTTAGAACTATTGATTTTCCTCCCAAATTTTGAGTTCTTACGAATTCGTTATTTGAAGCCTATGATTCGGAATTCGTCGAACGAATCAACGAATCTTAGAAGAGATTGTCCACGGGTATTCGTAGAATCAACGTGGTGATCTTACTCTCTTTTTATACGTTGCGTCACATTCTAGGCATAAAATGAAGATACTTTAACCTCATATGAGCAATTCACCATGTGAGTCCTAAAGTAACCAACACCTCAAAGTTAAAACCATATTCATAACAAGAGCTTCACAAACCTTGATTCAATCGTGAGTGCTACTTAATACAAGATTCTTTATCTTCAATCTTCTCCCAGTTTCAAAGCCTAAAACAGAAATTTCAAACGCATGGATTGATCATTAACCTAAATAAGAACTATAACTTGGAAGAGGTAAAGATTATACACATACCTTAAGTTTTTGAGCTTAAATCTCTAAACCTTCCACCAATTGGATGACTCTTTCACTTGATTTAGCTTGATGACCGAGTTCTTGAGGGTATGGAATGAACCGTATGAAGAAGAAGAAGAAAAAGATAATGTTAGGTTAAAAATGATTTTCAAGAAATTTTGGAGTATTTTGAAATTTTGGAGTATTTATATTTTCCAAATTTTCACTTTGACCCCTCAAGTCTAGATTCTCAAGTTTATGCTCAAATGAGTATAAAGTTAACATTTTAAGTTTAGTTTAGTTTCACTTTGTAGATGTATGATCCCTTGAAGGATAAAATCTGAGGTATAACTCGGGTAAGCTTATAGTACAGTCATGCGATGCACAATTTGTACGAGTTCGCAGGACACATATTATACGAGATTTTTTTTCCAAAATGCGTCTATCGTATCTAGTGGAATGGGTATGTGTTGACATGTATACAATGTTTGTTCATCCTAACATGACAACCCATGGCTTGTACGCAGTTTACGACCATACTTTTCAGAAAATACGCTAGTATCGAAAGACCGTTCATATTCATTGAAAGTTATATCAAGTGCAAGCGTAGGCGTGTGTATGAATAGTGTTTATTGTTTGTATATGAAAAGAATCTTGAATATTTATACTTTATATTCTTATAAATGTTTATTTAATTTATTTACTTTCTTACTTTTTCATTTTTTGTTTTATACCCTTGTTATATTTATATCATTACGGCCCCATAATTAAATACAAAATATTCAATATTGGGCTCATTTTTAAAGTATAGACGAAACAATTATAATTGTGTAATTTGTTAAAATAAAAACGCATTTTTTGAACATATTTAAGTTAATATACAACTATGTTTGTTAATGAGATAAATGTGTAAAACCAAAAATGAAAAAGAAGGAATATACCATAAATTAAATAATTAACTACAAAGGTATAAAGTGTAAGCATTAATATTTTTTCGTATGTATTTATATCATTACGGCCCCATGACTAAATAAAAATATATTTAATATTGGGTTCATTTTGAAAGCATTGACGAGACGATTATAATTGTGTAAGTTGTTAAAATAAAACGTATTTTTCAAACATATGTTAGCTAATATACGATTATGTATGTTAATGTGATAAATGTATAAAACAAAAAATAAAAAATCAAAGGGATGTGTCATAAATTAACTACGAAGATATAAAGTGTAGGTATTTGAAACTATTTTTTCATATATATTCATATCATGACGGCCCCAAAACTAAATACAAAAATATTAAATATTGATCATTTGGAAGGTGTAACTTGTTAAAAAACGTATGTTAGTTAATATAGGATTATAGGGTCAGGTTCAAGACAAAACACCAAAAAAAAAAAATGAAGAACACTCTAGGAGTCCTCCATCTGGATAGTATGCACAAATGCGTACTGATAATTTGGAACATGCATTTGTCCATATGCATTAATGCATATATAATTATATATGCACTGTTGCATAAAAAACAGATTCAATTACTTCTATGCATTTATGTATACCGTCCAGATGGAGGGCTCTTAGGGTATTCTTCAGTTTTCTATTTTTTAGTATTTTTCCTTGAACCTCTCTTTACGATTTTATATGTTCAATTATTATATTAGACAAGGTATAATCTGTTATGCAAATAACACCATGAGAAGTCACAAAGTTTAAAGTTAAAGGTTTCCTACATCCGCATACCTTATGGTTGAATCTTGGTACATAGTTTATAGTGGAGAAATACTAAACCAAATCATACCAAAGAAAACCAGACCAGGCCAAGACAACCCCGTGAATCCCACATGAGTAGCTAGCTGACAAATACTTTGATTACTTATTTTTGTGTATCCTCTTGATGCAGGCTTGGGCATAGAGGACCGTGCCATAATGTTCTTGGAGACACATGATCGGGGTACCAAAATAGGGTTGCGCTTAGAAGGCCACAACTCTCGCTCTAGTTGTCCGTTTTAGGCCCGTGACCACTGCCTCTCACCATTCCTGAATCTCTCCCCCTTTGTAAGTTTGTTTTAAATAGTTGAAATCAATAGCATTTAGGGTTTTGTATCATCTCTTCCTCATTCCCTTTTGCAAGTACATTATCGATATGTTCTTTGTTTATATCTTCTTGTTAGGGTTTCAAATTACTTGAGTAATATATAAGATTGGGACGATATCATGTATGCTCATACCATGAGATCTGTTGGTTATTGGCTTTTTCATCTTTTTCCAATTCTACGTGTTTCTGATTGATTTGCAGTAGGTACAGTTAGCAATGGCTCTATGAAAGGTTCGTTTTTTCTTCGGACCCTTGACATGCCTCTTGCCATTGGTTTGACATGACTTTGTTTTGGATTATCATTTAACGTTATGAAATTCTTTTGAATTAGTTACTTCAAATTCATTAAGTATTTAGTCATTACTATATGTTCACTGACAATTAAGCTCAACCGAAGTTTTCTTTGTACTTGGCTGGTACATGATTTAGTAGGAACTTTGGGATGAGAGCTTCGGAGAAGACAATACTGGAAATAACCCATTATTATCCACTTTTTAAAGCTTTTGATGACTAACGTAGATGACATGTATATGTGTATCTTGGGACTATATTCTGATACAGGTTATCTCCGTCTGAGGTTATGTAATTATGTTTTGGTAAAAATATATTAGCCGCTCTGTTTTAACTGATGGGTTGACTTGTAATTTCTTTGAACCTATTGTGGCATCTTCAGTCCTAAAATACGTGGGACGAGGGTGTTACAAAATGGGTGTAACGAGGCTTCCAAAATAATTGAGACGACTCTTTTATCATTGGCACATCAATTTCCTTTTACCTACACATTTTCACCCTAAATCATGGATCGATTCATGGTTTATATAATAAAAAATTATAATAGATAAAGTTAATTTAGAATAAATTACGGATTTGGTCATGTCGTTTACATTTTTGAACCTGTTAACTCCCTCCTTCTAACGAAATAAAAAGGACATGTTAACCCAATTAAGTCCCATTTCTTCTTTTTTGTATACATACACACATCTACATCGTCCTTTTATCCTCAATTCAGGGTAGAAACCGTAAGAGGGACATCCCTAAAGATCGACTAATTTAAAATTTTCAATAACATATCAAATAAACGATAAATCCCTTCTATAAATCAATACTTAAATTATCTCAAATAGTAGTTTTAACATCCACAATTGATAAACCGAGCCTAACATAAATACTAGGATAAGG
The DNA here is from genome assembly GCA_036898165.1 of Silybum marianum. Classification (NCBI taxonomy): domain Eukaryota; kingdom Viridiplantae; phylum Streptophyta; class Magnoliopsida; order Asterales; family Asteraceae; genus Silybum; species Silybum marianum. Next base: position 9,140,414 of record CM072529.1, on the reverse strand, counting down.
CTAGATGATACTAAAACCCAACAATAGTCGATATCTCTAAATACGTAAGACGTCAGATCTTTCTTGTGTATCTAACTAGCACTCAATACTTCACATCGCCTTTGGTACTATCCTCCAACAAGGACCTGATGCATATGCTGACAAATAAAAAAGGTTAGGCTTAACGCCTAGTGAGTTCAAACAGTTTTTCAAATTTAAAATAAGAAAGTAAAACTAAAAAAATGTTATTTAAATCACAATTTCCAAATAAAATGTATTTAGTATAAAAGAAACATGCATTCCAAAAACCACAATTTTCATGATAAAAACTCATTTATCATAACAACCGTTTTATCAGAAACCAAAGCTAGTACTCACCCAAAGATTAAATTTTTAAATATTAAAAACATAGATAAAACTCTATTATTCAAAATACCCAAAACATAAGTAAGTTCTAAGATACCAAGACCATGAATTATGGATACATTTCGTACTTATAATAACACCAAAAACATGGATAATAAACTATCGAAAATAACACATTGCGGTGACGGGGAGACCCGTACGCATAGAATGTGGCAATCTCAAAAGCAAGCAACATATCAACATTAAGGAGCCTCAACTATGCATCAGACGCCATCAAGTTTAACCTCCCATGGTCTATAGCTTGAGTCCCACGGTGGTCCTAGACATGCTCGCTTGCTCGCTTCCAAATCCATCTTTAGCTTCAAAAATTGTGAATACCTTAGATATCCAACCTAAACTTTTAGATCTATGATGCATAGCTTCTCAAGAATTCTTTGCTCCCAAAACATACACAAACAAACCCAAGAGAAGAAATGAGGGTTGAGGTGAAAAGTACCGAACACTAGGTTAAGAAATGGTCGGTTATAAGCTAATCTTTTGACTTACAAAAGAACCCCCAATCTTCAATAAAAATTTAATCCTCTTTGATCCTAACGTGAAGGTATTTAAAATACGGAACCATAGTCTTCGAAATCGTCCAAATCGGATGAGAAATGAGAAAGTTATGGCCCAAATGAAGGTTACTACCGAAATTCACTATTTGAATGTTGATCAGACCTGCATACGACCTTACTCGCGACTTAAGTTGCTTGGAAGGTCGCTCAGGACCCAAAATCCCTCAAATAGAGGCTTATGTGACGTGGGAGGCGACCCAAGTTGCGTGATGCCATTTTTTTGTTGTGTTTCGAGCCCAATTCAAATCCCAACCTTCCCAACATGGTTTCTATTTAAAAACCCTCATCGACTAACAACTTAAATACCTTTAGATGGGGACTTTATCTTATTAAAAAGTCTGAAACTTGCAGGTGTTATAATTCTTCCGACCTTAAAATAGATTTCATCCCCGAAATCCAGCGTCGATCAAACACTCGAATGCCACTCATCAAATATATTGATTCTCGAAAATTAGTTCGTTTCTTGAATCACACAAACTTCGACCCAAAAATTCCCTGACATTAATAATATACAATTCTTTTTTCCCAAAACACTTGTAAACCTAAGCGCACATGGAATGATTCAAAATGCCACAACTCGGAATACACGTCCCGAAAGATGGCTCGTTATTCACCCATCCAAAGAGGATAACAATCTGAAGACACAAACCTCGGATACCCACATTTCTGCAAACAACTGACTCCCCTCCCATGGGAGTATTTCTAACGTAGTTCGAAATCTAATAAATTCTTGTCAAAACTGCATTGTCGGCGGGGGTAGCCAGAATTCTAACTACAGGGGGGCTCGAAGATCTTAAAATTAGATTTCGGTTGAAGTTATTCAAACAAGAAGTTAATGTGAGATATGCAATTAATGTTAACTCTTTTTGGTTTCATAATATTTTGAGTTATAATGATTGTGTAGATGAAAAAAAAAACAAAAATAAATATATAATTCGTATTCTGACTTCTCTTTGTAAAATGTTAAAAGAGATATGAATATTTTATATTATAATGTTACCTGAAGCCAAAAACATATTTTATCATTGAATCATTACTTTCACTAGTTTATTAATATATCATAAATAACGCCAATTAAATCTATAATATATATATATATATATATAGAAAGAGATTCATGCGAGGACGGTAACAATTTACGAGAATGCGAGGACAATCCGCAGCCAATCATTTTGTAAATAAAACTTTTCATGTACAAAATCATATATGATTAGCCGCGACTTGTCTAAGGGAAAAGTCGCGCGTGTGTTTTTTGATGCTTACAAAATCACATATGATTTTGTACATGTAAATTTCATGTATAAAATGATTGGCCGAGGATTGTCCTTGTATTCTCGTAAATTGGTACCGTCCTCGTATAAACCCGCCTCTATATATGTATATATATATGTGGGTGAAAAGCGTGTTTCATAATTCAAAAAACAAAATATAACATTATAAAATATATGGTTCAGAGACTAATAATATAAAAATCTTAGTATTTTCATATTTGTGTAATGATATCGATATTAATTTAATTTGTTATGATTTTTTATGTAATAATTTTTTTATAAAATATTTGTAAACAAAAAATAATTAAAAATGATAATATAAAATCTTAGCAATTCCTATGAATTCCATAAAAATTGCAATTCAACATTCCTTAGCAAATAGGTGGGATTTGATGGAATGGAATCTTACTTTTTTTTATAATGCCTATTATGCCCCGAGATCTGATATACCCAATTTGTTAATATCGGTTTTGCCCTAATATGATAAACAAGCCTCCATCGTTTTCCTGACCTCCCTCGAACTCTCTTATCTGATAAACAACAACATTGAACTCTCTTCTTCTCTCCATCCTCGTCTCCATCGTCCTCCTCGTATTCATCAACATGTCAATGTATTTCTCTACTCGAACACAAACTCCATCTAGTCGATCGATGTCTTTCTCTGCTCGAACAGGAACTCCATCTAGTCGATCGATTTCTTTCTCTAAGTATGTTGATGTTGTCGATTTAATTTCCGACCTGCTGCTTCTCCGTCCCTGTTATTCGTTCTCCGGCGTTCTGTTCTTTTTCCGGTGAGATGGGTCGCCGGTGGAGAAAAGGAGGAGGGAAGGCCGGGTTCTCTTTTTGCTTGGAAGCGGCGGCGGTGGCTGTGGGAAGAGGCAGAGGAGAATGATCGAAGGCTGTGGGAAGCGGCAGTGGTTTCTTTTCCTCTGAGATGATATTAATATTGATTACTAATAAATTGATATTAATATTTTTTTGAAAGGGAAATTGATATTAATATTGCTTATGAAGATGAGGGTTTGCTTATTAATTTGCGAAAGCGGTGGCTTCAATTCATTGATATTATTATAAATATATTATTAATATTAATATTTTTAATGTATATTATTAATATCAATTTATTAATATCGATTATAAAATCAATTTGGATTATTAAATATCAAAGTATTAATCTGGATTTAGAATTTCAGAAAAGGGTATTTTGGTCATTTACCTGCATTTCATTCCAATTCCAGAAACACATTCTGTGAACCAAACAGACAGATTCCAATTCCTTCAACAATTCCATTCCAATTTTGTCAACCAAACAGGTGGTCAAACCTGACAACATTTCATTCCAATTCCTTTAAAGTCAAGTTCATTTGACAGATTCCATTCTATCCAATTCCATTCTGCGAACCAAACGCCCCCTTAGTCTCTAGTTCCTTTGGTTCGATGCTCGTACTTATCATATATTATTACTTGATTCGACTCATACACATGCGGTTAGATTTAGACGGTGTAAACCTGCCAATCACCGTTTCCTTACTTTTTAATGTTTTCGAGTGTCCTAATCATATTGCATACATTACGGAAAATGTATGAATTAAGTTTGGGGATGGGGGTTATTTTCATGATTGGGGTATATAAATGGTTTTAGAGGGTAAATTTTTTGCATTTTTGCAAATTTTGTCCTTAAATGAGGGTCGTTGTCCATCTTGGCAAGGTGTTAGCATATTTGTATGAGCTTAAATTGTTCATGAGGATGAGTATGGGTGCATGTAAAGCATGATTGAACTTGATTGATAGCACTTAAAGTCGATTAGTGGTAGTATACCAGTCAAAGCTAGACATTTTCTAATCTCTTGAACTAACTATAACGTCGTGAGACTTTGAGTCTTTGCCTATTTCGTTTGTCACCCATATCAAAAACCAATCCAAATACGACTCACCCGATCAATCACCAATTAAGTGGTACTGGTATCCTTATATGCTCGAAATAGAACTTATTTGTTGGGAAAGAAAAAAAAAGAAAAACATAAGAGAAAAAATCAAAAAGAAAAAAATATGTTGTCAAAAGAAACAAATAAACCAAAAGATGAGGACAAAATGATAAGGTTGAATATGTTTTCATCATTTCTATTCCCTATCATCTAAAAGGGAAACGTGCTTAAAAGATATATATGAAAATCCCTTTGTAGAATGAATCGTGTTCGCTATTGGTGTAATGGTTTAATTTTAGTCACTTTTTCCCAAAAGATATCTATACCTTACCCAAAGCCTTGTTTTACATTACATCCATAAAAGCCTTTTGATTTATTTATATGTATTTTATCCTAGTAGTGGAAGGTGAGAGACTTTTCAAGCTTATGGTAGGTATATGCTATTGTAGTGACGGTTTGAATGATACACTTTGATCCCAAAGAGTAAATTGAGTGTTGTTTTAATTTTCCCATTCGTAAGAGTTCTCAAGATTAGCTTGTGCCTATTTGATTATGTCTGCCCATTTTTCGATATTTTGTTGCAAACATCATACCCATGACATGCTATCCGTGTTGACGTTCTCGTCTCATTAGTTTTTATCACTACGTGCTAACTTAAGTCATTGTCGGGACTACAATGATCTTACTGTGTGGTAATTTGATAACTACCAAATCTATACATTTTTATGTCAAAATGCCCTAGCAATTAGTATTAATTATGTCTAAAATACCCATATGAATTTGAGTTAGTATTTAATTAGTTAAAGTCATTTAAGTTGAGAAAATAACAAAGTTTTTATATTTTGTTACGCATTAGTGTTCAAGCATATAGAAGAAAAAAAACAAAAAGTAATTTTTTTTTGAAATTTGTTTCACGCAGGTATGAAAAAAAATGTGGATGACTCGGACTTCATTTGTTGGCAACAACAAGAAAAGGAAGGAAACAAATACATGAAAAATGGATCAAAGCCCAAGGCTAGCCCATGGTCAGCGTTGTGTTCACTTTGAAGGTTGTCGTGTTGAATAAACCCCAATCCAGTAGCCTATCGATTTCTATCCGGGAAACTTTTGCGTTGAGAAAGTCGCTCCTAAACCCGAGTTATACACTATTTAAAGCCTCAAAATCTAGTTATGGTGACTTTTCGGAGCGGGTTTAATCACTTCTCAACTCACTTGCATCCCTTGATTTCACAATTGCATTCGAGCAGTTTCATTAGTGGGGGTATAAATGGAGTTCTAAAACGGTCAATTCGGGGAGGATCCGCACCATAAATTGAAGAGGGGAGAAGGTGACGATTTTGGGAAGTGATTGTTGGTATTTTCTTCAATTAATTAGGTATCTTAGATTAGGTTTTACCTTTGCTTTTGTTTTTGATACTTTTCTCAATCGAGCAATGAGTTTATAATCATCTAGGTCAGATTGATTTAATTGTTTATCATAGTCGGGTTAATCTATTTAAGTTGGCACCCTTAAATCGATTAGTCTAATTGCGGATTGCTAGATAGAGTTGTGAATTTATAATTGTTTTCAATTCTATTTTTGTAGCAAACAATGCTTCAATTGAATGGCCGTAAAATTAATTTCAGTGTTGTGGGTATGTTTAATCTAGTCTAAATGATTAGTGTCCGATCATTGGCTAGGGATGACATTTGTCTTAGCCTAATGCAACTAACAGTTGAGTCTATGTTCGTAATTAGACTTAATTAGTTGATTAAAAACTAGTTTATTGAGCGTTTCATGCTAGTTTAATATTATAGACAAACAGAGTATCAGGGCGTATTAGTATCAGTGCTCATAACCATTCTAGAATAAAATGAGAAAAATCCATTTATGAATAGTCTATGATATACGATCCGTTCGGTGATTTACACTCACTGCTAGTTTATAATTATTTGTTTTCCGTATTAATTTCTTATGTTTAGTTTAATATCTCAATACAACCCTCCCCCTTTTTATGTAAAGCGTTAAAGTTAATAATCTTTCACGACCAATCCCTGTGGAATCGACCATGTTTGCTACTGTTACAATTTAGGATGTAATGTAAGGTAAATAGAACTTTATTATTATTTGTTGGGCTCAACATCGGTTAGTCTATCAAATATAACATATATTTTAATATACACCCATAAGCTTGCTTCTAGTTTGCAAGCTACATGAATCCTGTATTCTAGCTCTAGTTTCGCAAGTATATAGTGTAGAAGCCGCATATTGTTGACAACTTGTTGTTTTAGCTAGGCATTTTTGAAGGGCCAGATGCATGGTGCTACTTACTTGTGTTCATCGGTTGAAATTCAATAGATTTGTGTGGCTCCAATCCAATCCAACTATCAATTTCGATCTGATCCAATCATTCAGTGGACGTTGGCTTTGACATCTAATCTATTCCAAAACAATAGATGTTTGGACTGGATCAGATTCATGCATTCCAATCAAGGCTCTAGATGACGTGGGGCGTGGCGTGACGGTGAGGTCAAACCTTAAGTCTTACGAGTTACGACAAGGCCACGACGTTTTTCAACGCAGACCCTTGTATGTGTTAGTGTTTCCAATAATTCTTTCGAACAAATTAAATACATATAAAATAATAAAACTAAATAGAAATAAGAACCAATGAACCACTGATACCAAACATATAGAGCTTGTAGAAAATGATACCAATAGTGAACATAAATTTTCAAACATTTTAGAAGAAAAAACAATCTTATCATATTTTCATAATCAAGATCTGCTAGAAACTAATTAAACAATCAAACAAAATTAATAAAAGGAAGTATTGAATATTTGCTTAATAGACTAAAATTTGTATTTTGAAAATGGAAGAACCTACTAAAGATCATTACAAATTAACGATAACAACAACAAAAGAAAATTAAATAAAGAAAGTAGGGATTTTGGTCTTTTGAAGGATAATTTAGAAGATAAAATCTAATATGGATATGAGGTTATGGTTTTAACAAAAGAAATTCTACCAATTATAAAGAAAACAAATAATAAACATTATAAACAAAAATAAATAAAAGAAAACGGAAAAAAAAATACACGGAAGACGGAATTTAAGGGGCTATCACTACAAAGCAAATAACTTTCACCCCTAAAAAATTACCCAAACAAATTTTCCGTTGGTGATTACCCATGGATCACCCGGAAACTACCAGTGGTTCGATAAAATCCGATGTTTTGTGTGAAAATAGCAACGGATCACCCAGAGAATCCCGGGGTAATATGTCACTAATTTGAATTACCCACCAAATTTTGTGACGGTTTTATTAGAAATCACCCTTTAGCAACAGATTTTACAGGAAAAGTATTTCGTTTAGTAGTCTATAAGAATTTTTAAAAGAAATATATATGAGGTTACTTTATATTTTATAGAGTAACTCAGTAACCTACGATTTTGGTCCCTGTGGTTTACTATTTATAACGATTTTGGTCCATATGGTTTAAAAATTGCTTTTTTGGTCCTTGTGGTTTCATTTTACTTCTATTTTCGTTCTTACTACTAACCCAGTTAAAAGTAACGGTTAAAACCTTTTGAAAAGTTTCATATTTAATCCTTATGTTGTTTAAAATTTAAAATATTTAGTTTTTGTGTTATAAAAAGTTTAAATTATTTATCCTTCAATTTTATTTGTTATATTAAATATTAATAAACTATAAATTTGATATTTATATTATATATTTTTTTATTTTTTCTTTCTTTATTATATTTTAATACACATATCACATACACACACATATATTGTTTTTAATTTAAATATCAAACAAAGTTGTATTAATTAATAAAAGATAAACTTTAAATAAAATATAAAATAGTGAAAGAAAAATGCATTTAATAAAACAACCGGTTAGATATAAATAAAACTATTTTTTTCTCTCAATTCCTATTAAAAAATTTCGGATATAATCTTAAACAAATGTAAAACTCTGAAAAAAATGGTGTAATTTATTTATCAACAATTTAATAGAAAAATATTATGAATCATTAAAGTCTTTATGTTATAAAAGTTTAAAATAGTTAAAATATGTATTAAACTTTTTCAGATAATAATTTAAGATAAATGTAAAACTTTTGAAAATGATATGACTTATTTATCAACAACCTTAATGATTCGTAATATTTTTTCATTAAATTGCTGATGAATAAATTACATTTTTTTTTCAAAGTTTTACATTTGTTTTAAATTATATCCGAAAAAGTTTAATTGGATTTGAGAAAAAAAAAAATTATTTACATCCAACCGATTGTTTTTATTAAATATATTTTCCTTTCACTATTATATATTTCATTTAAACTTTATCTTTTATTAATTAATACAGTCTTGTTTGATATTTAAATTAGAGTGAATTGTAGATTTGGTCCCTGTGGTTTGATAGTTTTTTCGACTATGGTCCCTATGGTATGTTTATTGTCGATATGGTCCTTGTGGTATTCAATTTGTTTTGGTCATGGTCTCTCTGACTAACGGCTTAGTTAACTCCGTTAAATTAAGGGTCATTTTTGCTATCTACCTATTTTTTTTATCTTTTTCATATAAATATAAAAACAATATTTTTTATCCATATATATATATAGAATATGATATTATTGTAGATTTGCTTTGTTTAATTTAAAAAAAAGTTACTATGTTAAATAGATTAAATTATATTGTTTTAAAAAATTAATTATATTAATTTTTTCAAAGAATTAATTATGTAAAATATTTTAATGCAATTAAAATTTTAAATTAAACAAATGATTAATAAGATATGGTTTTATGATTGATTTATTTAAACTAAAAAAAATAATTATATTAAACACGATTTAATATTATTGTTGTTTTTCTATCATTGCAATAAACAAACTTATTATTGATATTTTAACACCAAAATCATTTAAAACCACTAAGAAATGAACTCCAATTTTATCATACTAAAATAAATTTTACAATTTTCATATAATTTTTCATTAAAAAAAAATTCAAAGTCAACTATTAAAATTTTCATCAAATGAAAAATTCACATACTCTCATCTTTGTAACTTTAAATTAAACAAATTCTTATATAAATTCAACAAGTTTTTATACCGAGACAAAAAATATTAAAATTATAAATTATATCGTATTTAATATAATTAATTTTTTAATTTAAATAAATCAAATGATAATATAATATCTTATTTTATTTTAAAAACTTGCATTTGAAAAATTGAGTTTTTTTAATTTAAATTAGATTTAATTAAAGCTAATTTAATTATATTAATTTAATTATATTAGTTATATTAAATTAGATTTAATTTTAACAAATCAAATGATAAACCTTGTTTGTAGGAAAAAGACAAAAGAATAAGTAAAATGCAAAAATGGTCCTTAATTTAACGGGGTTAACTGAGCCGTTAGTCAAAAAGACCATGGCCAAAACAAATTAAATACCACAAGGACCATATCCACAACAAATATACTATAAGGACTCTAGTAAAAAAACTATCAAATCATAGAGACCAAATCCACAATTCACTCTTTAAAATTAAAAACAATATATATATATATATATATATATATATGGGAAAAGTCTATAAAAACCCAACGGACTTTCGAATTTTGAGTGATTAAGTTCTTGGACAATTATTTTAAACAAATAAGTCATTGGACTTTCTAAAACTTGTTAAATAGGTCATTTTAACCTATAAAACCTGATAGCTAAGGGGTAATTTAGTCTTTTTGCTATTTAATTTAATTTAATTTAATTTCCATCAAAGAATCTGAAAATAAAACCCACCCCTTCAATCCTTCAACCCCTGATCTCTCTCTCGCATAGACAAACCCAGGCGACCAAGCTCCTCCCTAACCCCACAAGACTCCGGCGTTCCACGATCTTCGACCTCCATCGATCGGACACAAATCTGTGGTATCTCGCCAAAACTACCTTCTCTCTCTCCCCTTCCCTCATCTGTGAACTCCATCTCGAACCCTCTTCTTCGCTGAGCATCCACTCCGATTAATACAATATTGATCTAGTTTTTGATTGAATCAAATGCAGAAACCAAGGTGATGGTTGGTGCTGGTCTGACCCATTAAAACAGTCGTATGTGTGCCCAGTTTGTTGGTGTATTTTGCTTCCTTTGATCTGTGTGTCCAATGTATACAATACCGTATATTTTTCTTCAATCAAATGTCGATTCATTTGGTCCCTATTGTTTTGTTCTTGATTTAAACCGAATCGCGGTGGAGGTGATGGAGAGAACAAGCTTAGACCCCAAATCCATCAAATAGCAGTGTGTGATCATTTTCCCCCAAATTTAGATATGTATAAAGTGTTCAGGTTTTTGTTCTTTAACCTAAGAATTCAAGGTTGAAGGAGAAAGAGAAAAGAAGAGATATTTGAGTAAAATTGTTATACTTCAACAAGAATTTGGTTGTGCAATATCTATATTGTATACATATAAAGTGGGGGTTCATGATGATTGAAAAAAATGATGGAGATAAAGTGGAACGATGGAGATAAAGGATGGGACACTGTTGCTTTTTAATATCATGTGGTGGTGGTGATAGTTGGCTGCTCCGGCGAAGATTCTTTATTTCTCATATTTATTAGGTTTATTCAACTTAATTTTAGCTTCTTTTTTATTTTCTAAAAAATGATTTACCTGAACAGCAGGTAGCCGGTAAACTTATCTTATCATAAGGACCTTTTTAATCGGTTTCCAAAAGTCCAATCACTTATTTATTCAAAACAATTGTCCAAGAATTCTCTGTATATTAAATTCCAATGTATCAAAAAACAGAAGAGAACACAATTTATACAAAAAGCTATAACTATATATCATGAGGACCACCTATTGTATTATTATATACAAAGACCACTACATATATTATTCATTTTTACCGATGCTACACATTTAAAAGAAACTACTTATAATTAATTAATTGTCAAACTAGGGTGTTTAGATTTATTCTAAACAAAGTATACATCACCCACTTCAATCATAAATGTTTTAAGAGTAAACTTTGGCCGATAGACAAAGTTCATTCTTCTTGTGAATGGTTAACCCTGGCATAAACTCAAAGTCTATATCTTCCTTCTTCATACCATCCGGCAACCCCCATTGAAATAAGTAAAGGAGATTAGCAAGCAAAAGCTCCGTAGAGATAGCTCCCATAGATATTCCAGGACAGATTCTTCGACCAGCCCCAAACGGTATTAACTTGAAATCACTCCCTCTAAAGTCAACATCACTATCCAAAAACCTCTCGGGTAAGAATTCTTCCGGTTTCTCCCAAGATTCCGGATCTCTTCCAACTGCGAAAGCGTTCACATAAACTAGGGTTTTCTGTTTGATTTGATAGCCATGTAGAATGGCATCTTTTCTTGTTTCTCTAGGTACTAAAAGGGGAGCTGGAGGGTATAACCTCATGATCTCTTTTACCACTGCTTTCAAATAGCTGAGTTTTGGAAGATCGTCTTCATCTATTTGATCTTTCTTTCCAGCCACATTCCTTACTTCTTCTTGTGCTTTCTTCATCACATTTGGGTTCTTCATTAGTGCTGTCATTGCCCAAACAACTGTAGCTGCACTTGCATCTGTTCCGGCTACCAGTACATCCTAAAAAGAAGAACAATTAATGGAAACAATTCGATATGTAAGCAGGGGCCGATCTAGTTTAGAAAAGGGGGGGTCCCATCTCCCCAGTGAAATGTAAAAAGAAAAAAAATTTATAGGCTAAAAAATATCAAAAATACTGTATTTAGGCTTGATTCCCCCAGTGAAAAAAATTCAAGGGACCCCATCTTACCGGCGATTGACAAAAACACTGAAAAACTCTCTTGAAATCAATAAAAAAAACCCAAAAAAATTATTCGAAATCGATAAAAATACTAAGAAAATACTTCAAAATCGACAAAAACAATAAGAAAATGTCTTGAAATCAACTAAAAAACTTTAAAAAATTTCCGAAACAAATCGGGTGACTTTACACGCCTTTAGTCTATTTTAATGGACCCCGGTGGATAAATTTTTTGGATCCGCCACTGTATGTAAGGGACTGATCTCCGAAGACTCAGTAAAACAACATACATGTTCGTAAACAAATAGATGATTTTAGGGATATTCACAAAAAATAGCCACATCTGGGATTGCACATTACAAATAGCCAACTTTTTTGCATTACTAACCAACTTTTTGCAAACTAGAACAAAATAGTTGTCAGTTTCCCAAGGCTCATTTTCTTCCGCAAAACCCCTTTTTTCGGCATTTTTACCTTGTTTGGACCCATCATGCAAAATTGTTATGCAAAACTTACCCTTTCTTTTGCAAAATGAGACCACAATACCCTAATTTTTTCCTTGCAAAATTAGTGTTTTGCACTATGGGCCCACAAAACGTTAAACGAAAAACCAATAAAAAAATGGGTTTTTTCACGTAACCGGTGGCTATTTTGTGATAGTTTACAAAAAGTCAACACATTTTTGTGATTTGCAAAAAATGTCGTTATCGATGTGAATATCCCATGATTTTAACCGGAAAGCAATCGGAATTTGTAGAAATCATGTGAATAGACACTTTTATTTTTCCAAAATGGAGAGCATATATATAGAGATTACCACTAGCATGGCTTTTATGTGATCGGAAGTGAGCTCAAATGGTAACAAGACTTGATCTTTCTTGAGTTGGATTAAAATGTCAATAATGTCCTGCTCTTCATTAGGCTTGTAGTTTCGAGAGTTTAGGTGTTCATCAATTAGTTCTTGGTAAAACGAATCTAAATCATGGAAGCACTTCTCTAGCCGATCCATCTTGCCCATTAGCTTATCAATCAAACCCACAAAAGGCAAACCAGCCCAAAGATCCGAAATGAAAAAGGTTGTTATAGTTGCCTGAAGTTCTTCAATGAGCCGAGAAACCCTCTTCCACTCAACTCCATCTTCATACCTCTTGCCAAAACCCACTCGCAATATGATAGCCTGCATTACATGCTTGGCGATTTCGCTCAAGTTTACTTGCTTAGATGAAAGTGCTAGCTCTTGTATCTTTTTCATGGAACATGAGACCTCATCTTCACGAATATACCTAGAGGATTGTACCCTTTTTGCGCTTAGCAGATGAATTGTTATAATCTTTCTCATTTCTTTCCAACACTTGTTGTAGGGCGACAAAACCACATCGACACTATTGTAAGATAATCTACGTTGGGCAACAAATGATGGCCTACCGCAAAAGATAAGATCTTGGGTTTTCAAGACTTCTTTAACTAGACTTGCTGAAGAAACAACGATAGCTGGGATGAAACCAAATTTGAGAAATAAGATTGGACCATAAGATTTTGAGAGTTGCCAAAGGGAAGTATGGAGGTTTGAGTGATTGATCTGGTGCAAGTTTCCAATGAAGGGAAGTCCGGGAGGACCTGGTGGGCTGAATCTTGATTTGTTTTTGATGATTTTGGGAAAAAGGTAGAAGAGAGATAGAAGGGGAAGAGAAAGAAGAAGAAACTGAAGAAGGAAGTCCATTGTTGAAATATAAATGTAATATTTGTTTTTATATATATATATATATACATATATAGAGGCTCCTTCATGTGTTAACTCAAATATTTATGTTAACTTTGTTAACCAATTTCGACCAATCAGAATCATTCTTTCAATTTGGAATTAGTTGGTGTTGCAAAATTTATGGAAGGGCAATTTTGTCTTTTAGAAATATAATTAATTTTTAATTTTATAAAATGTTGCAGTTTATTAAAAGTTTCCTTGTTTAAAGGAAAGTTAAGTATGTAAGTTATCTTTTTAATTAATTCTTTCATTATTAGTTTTTGATTGATTTTATTCAATTCTTAACTAATAATCAAGATAACGCATATTTCGAGTTCTACAACATCTGATGGTTGTGAAGTGAACACACGATGTTCAGTTGTGAACACATGATATTCTGTATGCTATTGTTCACTTATGCATACGATGTTCACAAGTGATAACATTGTTAATAAGTAGAATGACATGTTCACATTTTTCGCCATTATTTATACTGGAATAACATCATATTCATCCGTGAACGAACAACATGTTCACGAGTGAACACATAATGCGTTCCTAATCAGAAGCATTCTCATCTTTTACTTCGAATTGCCGTTGACTTTTTCATTAGGAGTTGTTTTGTATTTTTTAAATTTTAAATTTAAATATTTTTGTATGAAATTTGGTTATAGTAATCTTTCCTTATTTTAAGGAGACATATGTATGGAAGTTATTTTATTAATTTGATCTTTTCTTATGTTAAGGAGACATAATTATAGAACTTATTTTTTTAATTTATTATTTTTTTAATTAATTTTTTAAATTTGATTGTATTGTTATTTGATAATATCGATTATGTATTCTGAATAGCTTATATTCATAATGAAATAGTCCCATGTTCATATCCGAACCACGTTCATAACCGAACCACTTTTACTTACGTACAAAAATCGCCCATTTTCATAAGTGAACCCCTCACATGTTCATAATTGAATCACTCATTCGTTCACCACTCCTATGTTCATAAGTGAACCAGCATCAAATTCACATATGAACTAGTCTATATTCATAAGTGAATAGGTACCAGATTCATCTTCTTCACCAAATGTTTACTGCACCAGGTTTACCTTCTTCACCGATCTTCAATGCACCAATGTTCACTGTGTATTCATTATAATCGAGTTACATAATTGAGTAAGCAAAAAATCAATGGCGAGAATTAAATTAAAATGAATACCTTTAGTTGAGCCCATATTGTTCTCGACTTTCACCTCCATTACAGAAACCTGAGAGAATCAATGAAATCGATCAACATAATCACAGAGGGTAACTAAAAGAAATCGATCAAACAGAAAAAACATCTAAAATAAATCGATTACTTGAATCGATCAACCTGAAAAACAACTAAAAAAATCAATTACTTGAATCGGTCAAACAAAGAAGAAATCGATAACCCGAATTGAGAGTATAAATCGAGGAGCGAAATGGAAAGATCGAGAGGAGCGATAAGACCACTGAAAACCATGGTGGTGGTCTAATGAAGATGATTATGATTTTACCTGGTAGTGCACTAAAATAGGAACAGATTAATTAGAGAAGGAGTTATTTTCGGCAATCGTGATCTTTTTTCTAATTTGTTGCGACTAATCAAATTACAGTCTTACCCTTGTTCACCAATGTTCATCATGGCTTTGACCCTAAATATTTACAAATATGCCACATTGTATTAGAACCATAGGTCTTAAAAATGAACGGTCTAAATGAGTTAACAAAGTTAACACAAATATTTGAGTTAACACATGAAGAAGCCTATATATATATATATAGAGAGAGAGAGAATGAATGAATAAGAAAGATATTTAGATGGAATCGTCCATGATAAGAACGGATAAAACTCTCCTTATCATTCTTTTCCTATCTCATTGGTGTCCACAAATCAGGATTTTACTAATCATTTTTATTTTAAGTAATTAATTTATTAAATTTAATTTATATATTTGAAATTTAATTGTTATATAAATATTGACTAGTTTGTAATCTGAAAATGGTTAACATGTTTAAACTTTAATTATTCATATTAAATATTGGTAAAGTCTAATCTTTAACTTTTATAAAAAATGTCATCATAAACAGAGAAATAATTAATACTATTGATAACTATTTTAAAATTTCTAGTTATTTGGATATTTAATTTAGAAATATCAAATTAATTTAATTTATTTTATTCTAATTTTAATTAAAACTTAAATTCTGAAAATGAAGCTTTAATTGAATAACAAGAAGATTAATTTAGGATAAAAATATATATAACTAATTAATATTAAATTTGAAACAAAACATTAAAAATAGAAAAGAGATAAAATATAAAGAGAGAAATTTAATTTAGTAATTTTTTGCCATTAAAAAAAATTAACTGGAGAGAGAATAGAGAGAATTTTAATTTGGAAATAGATAGCATGCATGTAGTTAATACCGTTAACAATAATTAAATTAATAAACTAATTATTATAAAATGAATGATGTGTAATTTTTAATTGGTGGGAAATCAATGGCATAAGGAAAAAATGGACAACGGATGATAAGAACATTAATTCACCGGAACCCCACAAAATAACCAACAATATTGAAAATCAATTATATGTTCTGCCATATTCTTCCAACTTTAAATGATCAGCATTATACATCTCCCTTGGATACAAACAATCAAATATCAATGTCAAACCTAACCCTAACAATTAAAGAAGAGAAAACCCAATCAACTTAGCAAAAATACAAACATCAATATCTCATATTATAACAACGTCAACTTTATAGCATGTCGGTCAAGGTTTTAGAAGAATGATTTATATAATTTAAGTGTATATATAAAATCAATCTAACAGCTCATATATATAAAAGTGTAAGAATAAGTTCAGAAAAATATGAACTTATTCTTACACTTTTATATATATAAGCTGTTAGGAAGTGGTGGAGGTGGTGATGGAGGTGGTGGCGTTCGTCGTGGTGGTGGAGGTGTGGGTGGTCGTGGTAGTCACGGGGTGGTGCTGGGGGGATGGTGGTGATGGGAGTGGTGGTAGTGTATGTATATATATATATATAGCTTTTAATTATTTTAATAAGTTTATATGACTTTCTAATTATAGTATGTCCTATTAGTTTTTTGTATGAAATTTTTTAAGAAGTATGTTCTAGAAACACACCCGTGTTTATAAGACACTTTTTTTTATAAGCCATTTATTCTATTAATGTAATATAAAAATATTAGTAAAAGATTTATTTCAAAATTGTATTAAAATTTTAGAATGCCAAAAAAACGTTATATCAATTTATTGTAATACATTTATCTTCGAGATACAATTGTTTTATTCTAGAAACATAAATAAGGTCCTATTAAAATAATTTTGTTATAGCCAAAGGATGGTGTAAGAAAGATAGTTAGGTGAGAAAGTAAGAAGTGATTTGGTCTCTTGATCACCTTTAATATTAAACTCATCCATAAACCACGTTCATATCATCCTAATACACATCTAACCGTGGAAATCATTTTTTACGTTTAAAACATTACCTCTCATTTTCATCGAACCCAACTATTTTGTTATAATATCAATCGCTATTAATAAAATAATAATATCAAGTAGTTTAATTAAATAAAAATATTTTAATTTCTATGATTATAGGATGAAATGTAACTATTCAAAATCAAAACAAGCTAGCCGCCTTCCATTAAAATCTGGCAGGCGTAAAGTTTTGACAAAATGAGTCTATCAAATACTGTCGGCCATGGACGCGCACTATTTACAGACTTATATTGTCGGCCACAAATACTTTCCCATTTGCAAACTTATTATCATGGACGCAATTAATCAAATTAAACCTATAATATTATATACTTTTATATTAGTTGATAGATGGAAGATATTATTTTTATAAAAAGTAAAGGATAGAAACGCCATTAATTTAATTGGAGTTAACTTAACATAGTTGAAGGGACTCAATTTATAACAAAAATGAAACTAGGGTTATGATATTTGTAATTATTTTGTTTAGAAGACCTAATCTAAAATATCATATAATCACAAGGATGAAATTTGTAGTTTACTCGCCATAAAATGAACGATATGAAATGAAATTGTGCGTTCTCTTAAATTCAAACTATCGGGCGATCGATTCGTGGAAATGTTGATATGGTTAAATATTAAAATCTGTATATATTGAACGTATAACATTGATTTTTAAACTATGTTCTTGTAAATCTAATTCTGGAAAGGAAATTAAACACGTTGTAAACTTGTAATCAAACACAACCTCGACACGTGAGACATGCGAGGTCCCCACTTAAGATATCCAGTGCTCTCTCTCTCTCTCTCTCTCTCTCTCTCATTGAACAATCCTTCTGGTGAGGCTTATTACACAAGTCAAAGGAGAAAAAGATCATCAAGTAAAACTCTTTGTTTCCAACCAAGATCCAAACCTAGATCTGACCCTGACATTATAAAGTTTGAGAACAAAATGATATATAAAATCCTATGAAGAAACTAAACCATTTTTATAATTCTCGATCAAAATGTATTACACCTGAAATCCTCAACTTCTATAAATGGGGAATTTATCTTGAGTTTTTTAACTAAAATTATTATTTATTAAGCTTAATTAATAATTAAATGCGTTGGTATTTGTTGAGTAGAGAAAAATCCAAGAAAAGGGGCAATTGGCTGGGAAACTGTAGTGATTGTGACCCCAGGTCGCGGGCTTGGTTGGGTGAAGCACAAGCGCTGTGATATTGGTATCCAGAACAGAAGGTCCCGTAACTGGCATGCAACCTGGATCGCAGGGGAAGTCTTTGTTAACTACATTTTATGCACCTAACTTTGTAAGTTTTAGTTGCGTCTTTTGTGCATTTTATTTCTTTCTCAAAATCGTGGTTGGAATGGTTTTTGGAATAGTTTTACACCTTTGGTACATTTTGTGCAGATTATACACGGTGTTGATGTAGATATGATAGACGAATCGGAAGGATTGAAGCGTAAAGTCAAGAACTTGAAGATTGGAGATTCCGCAACGCTTCACGGGCGGGAATGATAGCCTTCAAGGTCGCGAAGAAAGCCTCTCAAAAGCGAAGAAATCTTTCACCTCCAGTGAATTGTGTCTGGAAAAAAAAACCTCCTGAACTTTCTGTTTACTTTCACGCCCGTGAAGGATTTCTTCACGAGCGTGAAAGTCGTATGGACCTATTTTTTGGGCTTTTTAGCTTGCCTATTTAAACTCATTTAAGGTTTCTTTTCTAGAGGAGACCGATTATTTTATGGGAGTAGCCTCCTCCCAATTTCTCTGTTCTTCTTCATCTTTTAGACTAGGGTTTATTATTCTTATTCTTCTCCAATTGATCTATGACCATAGATTTAGATTTAGTTTTTGTTAGTCCCCAAAGAGAGATGGCTAACCAAGTGAGGGTTTTGTAGAAGGGGGGGTTGAATATAAAACACACAGAATATACTCTTTTTAAATTTTTTAATATAAATATAAAAAATTTACACACAGGAAGTTTGATGCGGAAAAGAATAGACACACTATTTTATCAAACTAAACACACAGATAACAGTAATTAACTTATACACTAAGGAAGTTAAATAAGACTGTTATAACACACAGGATTGCCGGAGTCAAACAAATAATCACTTTGAAGATTTGTTGAAAGCGTGAGATTTATGGGAAGGACTTCATCTCCTTTTATAGTGCCCATGCATGGGATGCATGTGGACAACTGCCAAGGATTCATTAGCTGGAAGTTTATCTGATGGACAAAGGAAGAGGCCACTCCCTTTGTACTAGGTTAATGGATGAACCATTCTTTGTAGCACGTAATGTCAAATAACTTTATCTTCTTTTCTTCATGCTCTGTGAAGTCCCATCAAACCTTTTAGCTAAAAGACAAACATTCCTTTTATAAGAATAAAAGAGAATGTCTTTAATTAAGGTTTAATGCCCAAGTTCTTGCTGCTCACGTGTCTTGCATTTGTTGTGAGTCAAGAACTTATCTCTTGAAAATTGCTAAGTGATACATGAACCTATGTATCACATCGGTGGATACCTTGTAAGGCTGGAATTGATAAGTGTACATATTTCTTAGTGATCCTCAAATCTCACTAAGTGTTGAGAGTGTACACCCTTGTAGTTGTGACTTGATATCACAGCCTTAGAAAATATACCTGCAATTTCGGTGACCAAGGTACATAATGTCGGTGGATGGGTACTAACTTGATGACCTCATCTTGTATTGATGACCCAATACTTTGATGACTTAAATGTGTACCATCGGTGACCCACTATGTTGGTGACCCAATCTTGACTTTGACAATTTGATCTGAATATTGAAGTTAGTTGGTACATCCAAAATTCCACTTTTTGATGTACAACCCTTGATTGAATAGTCTTTGACTTTTCAATACTTGAAGCATATTTCAGACCTTCAAAAGAACCTATAAAAAATCAATCATACAAAGGAAGGTGGTTCATCACCAAATCATCGGTGACCCAACAATCTCCCCTATTTGATGATGATACCTGTAAGTTAGAAAAGAATTCATTTTGACCCTTTCTATTTTTTTTGGTTCTTTTGACTCAGATATATATATATATATATATTTTTAACTGAGTATGAGTATATACAGTATAAGTATAAATATGTGCAAGAAAAATAAAGATATTAACAAGAATTTTTAAAGGAGAAAAGTATGAACTTTTATTAATCAACACACAGCATTGTACAACACACAGAGCACATGATTAATAAAGTTCACACTATATGAAGACTATTCAAGGAGTGGGTTCTCTTCTTTTTAGCTCATCCAAGATAAGCCTTATGATTCCATGGTCTTCAACCGGAGATACTCCTAGAATAGCAGAGAGGAAGGAGCTGTGAGCCCTTGGGATATCAGAGGCTCTAAAGAAACCGATGTTTCCAAAGATGTCCTCAAAGAAAACCCCAAGCTCAGGAGTAGTCAGCATAGTTTGCTCCGGGTAAGCAATAGGAGTAGGAGTGGAAAGATCTATACCCGAGGCATATTTCTTGATGCCTCTTTCATGAAGCATGGCAAAATGTCCCTTCTTTCTATTTTTAGGAGCTGTGATGACCTCTCCTTTAAGACCTTGTTGTATAAGGTACATTTGATGTGCTTCAAGGCAAGTCACAAGAATATCATTCTCCTTTTGGATGTTGAGCATCTTAATGAATAACTTTCTGAGAATATTGAGTACCAGCTCTTTGTACTTGCTTTTGCTCTTTGAGATACATTTACCAACTTCCATCCGTTCAGTTATCCCAAGAACTTTCAACCATTCAGCTTCATAAACCTTTGAGAGAGTGTCAGCTCTCTTAAGGGTGACAAGTAACTTGGGAGAATTTTTGGTTGGAGGTTGGATGGTGGCACTGATTATCTTGGACTCATCCTTTCTTGTTTTCAACCTTCTCTTGAACCACTCCACTTCCTTGGTCTTCTTGGCCTCATCAACCATTTTCATAGCATCAGATTTTTTTTTTAAGTTCTCAAGCTCATCTTTCTGAGCCTAAATAGCATCTGGTATCATGGCATGGGTGGCCTCATCTTGAGCCAGTTTGAGTACATTAGTCTGATCATACTCAAGCTGAGCTCTAATGGCTTCCTCCTTTTCTGCTTCAGTCAAAATTACCCCAAGAGGGTCGGTGAGTAACGAAGCTGGATGCAATCTCAGAGTGTCAGCTTCTGGACCTCTGTTATTTTCTTCCTTTTCTTTCTCTCCTCTTGCTGTTCTTCAAAAGAGAGAGGCTTCTTTCCTTTGGCTTTTTCTCTTCTTTTCTTCTCTTCTTCAGTTTCAAGGGGTTGAGCACTGATACTCTCCCCCTCAACAGCTGCTTCGGGTATCTCGGTGACCAGGGGGTCAGTGACAGTGGTGACCACGTGAGGAGTCACCTCGGTGACCAGAGAGGAGGTCACGTCGGTGACCGTGGCCACACCACCATCGGTGGTTAAAGGTGGGATGTCGGCGGCTGTAGTGTCGGCGTCGGCGGCGTAGGCGGCTTGGGTGGCGTCGGCGGCTTGGGTGATGGTAGCAGCAGTAGTGTCGGCGGCTGTGGAGGTGGTAACATTGGCCTTCTAATTTTTCTCCCCCTCAGTGGTTGAACCCTTGTAACCCACTGAAGAGAGAAAAGCTTTGATTCTTTCTATATCAGAAGCCATAGTATCAACCTTCCTTTCAATCCTTTGAAGAACAAATCTGTCTTGATCTTGGAAGAAAGAACCATCGACATCAAGTTCAATCGTTGGAGAAGAGATTGGAATCTTGTCAATTTTTGTATTAATAGTGGCAAGAGATTCCATGATGTTCTGTTGAGTAGAGGAAAGAGAAGCCATTCTTTCCATTTCTTTGGCAGCTTGATCTTCTAGAATTTCCACTCGGCATATAGTGTCACGGGTAAAATAAGTGAAAGCTTGGAGAAGATTATCTCCCTGTTTAGAGGACATAGGAGCAGACGGTTGAGGCTTTGGTGGTTGATCAACATCATCATCACTAGAAGAAGAATAATCCACCAAACCTGTAGGTTTACTTGGGGGGGATTTAGCAGATGTGGGGGAGACACGTTTAGGAGAGTGTCTATGAGGGGATTCCTCAGTAATGGGTTCCTCAACACCCTTGGCCTGTACGGGAGACGTACGTGTCCATGGTGTAGTATCGAAAAATAAAAAGTCTGTAAATTGGGATGCTCCATCAAGTGCATCTGGTTGTGATGCACTCTCATATGGAGTGTGGAAAAGGAGCTGTGAGAGCTCACGGGGTGGTGAAGAGGCACCTTGGATGGGAGACTCCAAGTCTTCTTCATCAACTAAGGAGAAAGTTGATGAAGGAATAATAGGGGTGTCCCTTTGTACAACCATGTCCTTTTGGGAGGGCATGGAGGAGCTGGGTTTGGTTGAGTGTTCCTTGGGTTTGGTGAGGATATTTTCAACACTTACTAACTTTTGGGAGTCAGTAGATGGCATATGAGTTTTAACCCTTTGGGTACCTTAGACTTCTTTGAGGAAGTCTTTGGGGGGCTTTTTGAGTGTCTCCGCTTTTGGGGTTTAGATGCTTGGGTAGAAGCCAAAGGTTCTTTTGACTTCGTAGCATCAGTGGGTGCGGAGGTAGATGTGCCCAACACTTTGGATCTCTTTCGAGATTTGGGCACATCAGTTACTCGAGGTGCAGCAGAGATAGAAGACATACCTGAGGTTCTTTGAAGACGGGGTTCATTTTCACCCCAAGAGAGAGTTGCATTTCTTGCAAACTCAACCATAGAAGGTCGGATGCTAGGACTGCCTTTTTCATTATTTGATTTCCCACTTGATGAAGAGGGAGATCATATGAAATATCATCCCTTTTCTCAAGTTTGTCTGCCAACTTTGCATTAATAATAAGTGAGAAAAGGCGCTGGAAAGGTACCTGAGGACGTCGGAGAGTAGAGAAAGAAAAGATCATTTCATTGAAGAAATAGCTTGCAAAGTCTATCCTTCTTTGAAATATCAAAGCATGAGCTAGTTCCGTTATCTGAGATGGTGACTGATCAGGACCTCCCGTCTTTTTGCTTAAGCACAGAATAAGATGAGCAAACAAGAAGTTCCAGATGTTCCCCATATTCTTTCTTAGAAGTGTACCTGGACCCTTTGACTTTTGACCCCTTTTCTCTTCCAAATAATTCATAACAGACACCACCATTTCATGTTCATTTCCAAGAGGAAAAGGTTCATAGGAGTCATAGGAAGGAAACTTGAGAATATTTCGAACATCTTCCACATTAAAAAAAACCACATCATGTTCATCATTACTAAGAATAGATGCCAGAATCTGATCTGATGAAGCATCAAATGTGCATGTCAACCAAAAGTTTCCTAAGAGAAACTTACTCATTTTGGGTTTTGCTGTAAGAGCATACTGGAGAGGGCATCTCTGAAGAAACCAGCAAACATCATTGTACTCAGGATGAGCATTATCAATTCCAATTCGTCCAAAGTAGTTGCATGCAGGAAAAGAGAGAGATCCAAAGGTCGTTGTTTGTTCTTCTGAGGATTTTGAAGGAGATGCCATTGAAGAAGAATGAGAAGTTGCAGGTTTGAAGGATTTGCTTTTGTAAGGTGAGAGAGAGAGAGGATGCAAGAAAGGTGGTAAGGTAGTGGGGAAGTGGTTATATATGAGAGAGAATTTCAATTTTCAAAAACTCATGATGACCTTAGGTGATTGAAAGGTCAGAATTCTAAGGGTTTTAGGGTTGAATTCGGCGCATGCACTCTGACATTAATGACGTTGATGATGTCATTTGAGATAAGAACAAAGAATCTTGCTCACCAAGAGTGGTAAGTCAAGGGTTATCTTTAAGGGGTTAAGAATGTGAAAGGTCTTAGAGATACCTCGGTGAGTGGTTTGAACATAGGTGGATGCCACGTCGGTGGCTTTAGGCTAAGAGAGAGAGAGAAAGAGAGAGTAAACGTCGGTGGCTTGAGAAACAAGGGTAACCGTCGGTGGCTTAAGGGTTAGGGAAAACGTCGGTGGTTAGGAACGACGTCGGTGGCTAGAGAGAGGGTGCGATCGTCGGAAAGTGACGTCAGCACTGGAGGATGACGTCGGCTAAAGTGGATGATGACGTCAGCGTCGGTAAGTGACGCAACGTCGGTGGATGATGACGTCACGTCGGTGGGGTTCTCCTCGGTGGTTTGTCGGAAAGTGATACGTCGGAAACAACTAGCAACCGTCGGTGGATTGGCTGACGTCGGTGACGTTGGTGGTTGGGTAATCGTCGGTGGCTAGGAGAAGTAGGCGTTGGTGGCTCGATGGTGTGGACGTCGGAAAGTGATGCGTTGGAGACAGAGAGAAACCGTCGGTGAATGAACGGCGGTGGATGGACGGTGTCGGAGAGATCGACGTCGGAAGGTGGTCCGTCGGTGCTTGTCGGTGGCTGGTGTGTACTTTGTCGGTGGCTGGTGGCTGTGGGAAGATGGTGTAGGAGATGGTGTGTGATTTTTAGGGTTAGGGTTTTTATGAGAGAAGGGTTGCCACGTTGGTTCTTACCGACTATATAAATATATAATATACATGAATGTATATAATATATATACATATAATATATAAAAATATATAAAACATATAAATATATAAACATATAACATATATATATATATAATATACATAAATGTATATCATATATACATACACATAATATATAAATATATATATATATACATGTTAGTCTATATTTATCATACCTAATTCACCGATGAGGAACTTGAACCTTGCTTCATCAAGAGGCTTTGTGAATAGATCAGCTAATTGATACTCAGTGGGAATAAAGTGTAGTTCCACATCACCTTTAGAGACATGATCTCTTATAAAGTGATACCTGATATCAATGTGCTTAAATCTTGAATGAAGCACAGGATTGTTGGCAATGGCTATTGCACTTGAGTTGTCACACAGTATTGGGATCTTTGAGAACATCTGATTATAATCACACAGCTGATTTTTCATCCACAATATCTGTGCACAACAACTTCCAGCAGCCACATATTCTGCTTCAGCAGTAGAAGTAGACACCGAATGTTGTTTCTTACTTGACCAGCTTACAAGCTTTCCACCAAGTAACTGACAACTTCCAGTTGTACTTTTTCTGTCTATTTTTGAACCTGCAAAATCAGAATCAGAGTACCCGATGAGATCGAAACCTGAGTCTTTGGGATACCAAAGACCCAGATTTATGGTACCTTTTAGATATCGAAAAATCCTTTTCACAGCAGCCAGATGTGATTCTTTAGGATTTGCTTGGTATCGAGCACACAGACAAGTAGCAAACATAATATCAGGTCTACTTGCAATAAGATAGAGAAGAGATCCTATCATGGCTCTATAATCTGTAATATTAACAGAAATGCCATCAGGATCAGAAAAGAGTCTAAGAGGAGGAGCCATAGGAGTTTTCATGGTAGAGCAAATATCAAATTGAAACTTTTTCAGAAGATCCTTAATGTATTTACTTTGATTTATGAAAATGCCTTCTGAAGACTGTTTTACTTGCAAACCAAGAAAGAAAGTTAACTCCCCCATCATGCTCATTTCATACTCTTTTTGCATGAGGGAGCTAAACTCATCACACAAGGATTCATCGTTGGCTCCAAAAATAATATCATCAACATAGATTTGAACAAGAATGATATTACCTTGTGATTTCTTGAAGAAGAGGGTGTTGTCAACCTTGCCTCTTATATACTTATTTCTAAGTAAATATTCTGAGAGAGTATCATACCAGGCACGAGGAGCTTGCTTCAGTCCATACAAAGCTTTATCCAGCCGATACACATGATATGGATGGACTGAATCTTCAAACCCAGGTGGTTGCTTCACATACACTTCTTCAGCTAGTTCACCATTCAGAAAGGCACTTTTGACATCCATTTGGAATACTCGAAAATTCTTGTAAGATGCATGGGCAAGAAATATTCGGATAGCTTCCAATCTGGCAACAGGAGCAAAAGTTTCATCATAATCAATTCCTTCCTCTTGCCGATATCCTTGAGTAACCAGCCTTGCTTTGTTCCTTATGACAGTTCCTTCTTCATCCATCTTGTTTCGAAACACCCATTTTGTTCCAATAATAGTTTTGTTGGATGGACGAGGAACTAACTTCTAGACTTTGTTTCTCTCAAATTGGGAGAGTTCTTCTTGCATGGCAATTACCCAGCTAGGATCAGCTAGGGCTTCATTTATCAGCTTAGGCTCAACAATAGAAACAAAGTTGACGTATAAGCACAGATTGCTTATGCCTCTTCTTGTTTTTACACCAACTTGTGGATCACCTATGATTTGATCTATTGGATGATCCATGGTCCACTTTAGTGCAGGAGGTAAGGGAGGAGGTAGAGAAGAGGATGAGGTAGGAATTTGAGATGGTGAAGGTAGGTTAGTGGGAGATATGGTGTTTTGGTGGGTAAGGTCTTTTGTAGAGTTAGTTTTAGGAGGTGGAGAAGAAAGAAAGGGTTCTGAAGATAAGGTGGTGTTTATGGGAGGCTGAGAAGGGTTGTTATCTGGAGGATTGGGTTGAGAGGAAGATGGAATTTCACCAACACATGAGTTTATCCATAGGTTTAGTTCTTCTTCATTACAAGATAATGAAGATGTTTCAAACTCATCAAACTTCACATGCATGGATTCATCTATGCATTGCCTTCTTAGGTTGTAGATTCGGAAGGCTCTTGAGGAGAGAGAATAGCCCATGAAAATTCCATCATCAGACTTCGGATCAAATTTTCCAAGTTGTTCCCTGTCATTTAGCATGTGACAAGCACAGCCAAATACATGGAAGAAGTCAACTGCAGGTTTCCTACCATGGAAACTTCATAAGAAGTCTTGTCATGCCGTTTGACTATGATAGACCTATTTTGAGTAAAGCATGCAGTGTTAACTGCTTCTGCCCAAAAATAGGTTGGCAACTTGGATTCACTCAGCATTGATCTTGCAGCTTCACACAACGTCCGGTTCTTTCTTTCAACAACACCATTTTGTTGAGGAGTACGAACAGCAGAGAAGTTCTCAGAGATTCCTTTTAGGTCAAAGAAATCTTCCAGAGCAACATTTTTGAATTCTGTGCCATTGTCACTTCTGAAGGACTTCACCAGTTTACCATTCATATTTTCAATCTTTCTTGTATACCTGATGATTTCTTCAGCAGCATCACTCTTGTGTTTTAGAAAGAACACCCAAGTATATCTAGAGAATTCATCGACGATTACTAGCATATACTTTTTACCACCCAGACAAGGTGTGCTTACTGGACCACATAGATCCATGTGAAGCATTTGAAGAGGTTGAGAGATAGATGAGCATTGTTTTGTTTTAAAGGAAGTTCTGGTGAGTTTTCCTTTTTCACATGCTCCACACAGCTTTTCTTTTTCAAAAACTATTTTTGGCATTCCAACAACCAGCTCTTTGTTGGAAAGTTTGTTCAAGGTTTTAAAGTTTAGATGAGAGAACCTTTTATGCCACAGCCAACTTTGTTTGGCTAGTTCTTGAGAGAGGAGACACACAACTTCTCCAATTGCACTTTCCTTCATGTTGATTATGTATACATCATTCAGTCGGGTTCCTTCTAGTACAATCTTATTCTGTACATCAAAGACCAAGCACACACACAGCTGAAACATCCTTATAGCCCAAATCACATATTTGGCTGATGCTTAGAAGATTGTACATTAGCCCTTCAACATGAGCTACTTTAGAGAAAGTGATGGTTCCATTTGATATGGTACCATATCCTTTGGTGATCCCTTTTCAATTTCCTCCAAAGGAAACAGTGGGTCCCTTTTCTTTTGAGAAGTTAGAGAGAAGAAGTTTGTTTCCGGTCATGTGTCTTGAACACCCGCTGTCCATGTACCATATGTGATCTTTGTTTGGTACCTGCACCCAAAAACAAGTTTAGACTTTTGGTACCCATTTTGAGGTGGGTCCTTTGGGATTAGAAGGCATTTTATTTCTGCGAAGATCCAAATCTTTTGGGCAATTTTTAGTAAGGTGAAGAGTATTGCCACAATTATAGCACTTCTTTAAAGAAAAGGCCCTTTTAAAATCCATATCATCAAAACTTTGGAGATAAGTTGATGACTGAGAAGAGGAGGGGTGACCGACACCTGGTCTTGGTCCAAGAATACCTTTACTAGGATTTCTTGATTTCTTCAAGCTTACTGACCGAGGAATAAGTTCAGTAACTATTTGAGATTTCCTTTTAGATGAAAATTTTGATTTAGAAAAATTTTTCTTTTGAGGAGAAAATCTTTTTGGAGAGGGATACTCAGGAACATTTGAAGGTTGTTCCTGGGAGTACCTTGACTCATGAAGACTTAGAGAATTTAAAAGTCTTTGAATAGGTTTGGGAGAAGAAGAAGAGAAGCTTGGAAGAGTTGAAACTTTTGAAGACTCAGGATAGGGTTCTTTAGCTTTAACAAAGACTCCAAACGTTTTGGCATTGGACTCTACTTTTAGCATATCTAACAAATCTATTGAATGGACAGAAGTAGAATCCTCAGATGAGTAATCTAAAAGATCATCATCGTCATCAGAGAAGAAACCAGCAGGAAAGCCTTGACACTCAGATGATGGAAGTGGAAGGTCGGAAGGTTGAGGATCATCTTTTCCATATCCAAGTCCAGACTTGTCCTTACAAGAGATTTGATCTAGAAGAATCTTTTCTAGATTTTTCGAAGATTTAGTCCACTTAGAAAGAACCTCCTGTTCTTTTTCAAGAGTGTTGGATATCTTGGTTTTCTCTTCAGAAAGACTGTCATTTAAGTACCTTAGGTTTTCTAGATCAGCTTTCATTTTGTCAAAGTCCTTGAGTTTAGAAAAACAGGAAAGAAGTTGGTCATTTAAACATTTAATGTGCATGTCAGCCTTTTTCTTTTGATCCTTTAAATTGCAAAAGTCAATAGTTAAAGAATCAAAGACATCAACCTTTTGATCATCAGAGAGAAAGGTAAAGGGATGTACCTGGGGCTTTGTTCCTGAAGTAGATCCCTCAGCAGATACAAGGGCAGTGTAGAGTGACTTTTCCATGTCTTCCAGCTCATCGATTTTGGCCATGAGGCATTTTGTGACATACTCACTCTCACTCTCAGAGGTTTGCTCATCCTCCCAACAATGAGCCTCAGCAACCAAAGTTTTACTTTTACTTTGGTTTCTTTCTTTTTCCCTCTTGTATTTAGCTTTGTACTTCTTATATCTAGAGGTTTCTTTTGATTCAGAATTTTCTTTAGAAGAGTGGCTATTTCTCTCTTCATGTTTCCTAGAAGCTGATTTTGAGAAGTCATGGCCATAAGAAGAAGAAGGTTTGAGAGTAGAGGGAGCTTTTGATCTGCACTCAGAAGCAAAATGACCTTTCTTTCCGCAATTGAAGCATTCTTCATTTGCTTTATCAGAAGAGGGTTTTTGAGAAAAAAGGTTTTCTATTAAATTTAAAGCGGTTTGAAGAAAATCTTTTATTCTTAAGGTTTCCAGCGATCATTGCCATACTATCAGAAAGTATGTCAATGGCTGATTCTTCTCCTTCATCATCAGCAGCACTATAGTATGCATCTGATAGATGAGAAGAGTCTTCCTTAATATCGTTTTCAGAATCAGAAAAAGAATAGGTGATTCTAGGAACACAAGAAGAAGATTTTGAATCACCTATCAAAGCAACATAAGAAGATTTGATATCTTTTATAAGAGATTTTCTCTGGTTCTTGGTCTGTTCATAATGTAGAAGAGTTCCATAGAGAGCAGTTAAAGACATTATTTCTAAGTCCTTGGTTTGCTTAATGCAAGTACATATGGTTTCCCAGAAGTCTGGGAGACAATCCATGAACTTGCAGAGAACTTCTTCATTATCGTAAACTCGTCCAAGAACTTTGAGATCATTGAGAAGACAGTTAAAACGATTAAAGTAGGTAGAGAGAGATTCTCCTTTTTCATGGGAGAAAAGTTCATATTTTCTAACAAGGCAGATCCTGTTAGATTTCTTGACTTCTTTGGTGCCTTCATATAAGACACTTAAAGTATCCCACATTTCTTTAGCAGTGGGGAGGTTAAAAAGAGAGTGATACACCTCGTCAGGAAGAGATACAGCAAGAATAGACTTGACTTTAGTGTCTAGATCAACTAGGCATTTATCATCTTCACTAAATTTATTTGAAGGTTTGATGATATATCTGCCAGTTTTATCACTCCTTTCATCATCTGACTCTATGTCTTTTCCTTCAGCGTCTTTTTGTGGGCCAAAGCGAGCCCATATTTTAGGAACAATAGGTCCCTCACTTAGAATGTTGGGATACCTGCAATCGATCCCTTCCAAGAATAATAACATACGATTTTTCCATAACCCAAAGTTACTTGGGTTGAACCTTGGAGGTTTGGCCAAGGATCCTAAATCATATGTATTACTGGAGGAGGTCTGCAAAGTACCATCAACATTTGAAGTAGTAGCCATCACAGATCTGGTTTATTGAATTTAAACCAACTGCTCTGATACCACTTGTTAGTCCCCAAAGAGAGATGGCTAACCAAGTGAGGGTTTTGTAGAAGGGGGGTTGAATATAAAACACACAGAATATACTCTTTTTAAATTTTTTAATATAAAAATAAAAAATTTACACACAGGAAGTTTGATGCGGAAAAGAATAGACACACTATTCTATCAAACTAAACACACAGATAACAGTAATTAACTTATACACTAAGGAAGTTAAAACAAGACTGTTATAACACACAGGATTGCCGGAGTCAAACAAATAATCACTTTGAAGAACCTATAAAAAATCAATCATACAAAGGAAGGTGGTTCATCACCAAATCATCGGTGACCCAACAGTTTTATATTATTTTTATGTGAGTTCTTCATTGATTTTTATTATGAAAAACTACACTTTTATGGATTGACGAGGAAGATGGAGTTTTATGAGTCCTCATCTTACAACCATTATATTGTATATCTTTATCTTATTTTCTTAGTTTATAAAGTTCTTCATCTTTTTAAATGTTCTTCTCCATATTCTTTTCAATCATTAATGCTTTATTTAGTTTATGCACCGTTCTTAATTATCTTATCGCTTTCTTAGGTTAAGAATTGATTCTTGGAGAGTGACACACTTTGGATCGATTCGTTTTGTTTCTTAGATTAATCTTTCCCCTTTCATTATATTTATATTTTACGTTTCGTAGTGTAGTCTATCTTTCTTTTGATTGGGTCTTGTTGTCGTGGGTGAGACTCTTGGTATTAATCAATTGATTTTAAAACAAATGGTGGATTTGAATCGATTGATTTCAACCAACGAAAGTTGCTGTGTCATTAATTGGTTTCGATCTATTGTTTGGTTAATTTGTTTAGTTGATAATATGAACGAACATTTGATTCTCGACTTAGACCAAATTAATTATTTCAGAGTTTAATGATTTTTCATGCTTAAAAGTGTTGGGTGACGGGCCGTTGAGACGTGTGATTTGATAATATCGAGAGAGTTTATCACCATTAGAAATAATGTGTGATGCTACCTCAATTTGTTACACGTGTTTCGCGTGCTATATTTATAATTTTATTGGTTCGGTATTTTAAATGTCAAGCCGGGCATTACCGATCTTTCTCTCTCTACTCCTTTTTTAATTCTCAGCTCTGGGTTGCGTAACGTGTTTTTATAACGAGAACACACCAGTTAGCCGGTGTATCTTTTGTACATTTACACGATTCGTATGAATCAGTGACCATTTAAGTCAATCATTTGACTTCACTAACTCTTTTCTTTCTAATCGTTTATTTCTTCGTCAAGCTCGTGACGTTAAACGGGTCATTCCTTCTATGTATTTAATTCTTGGTTCGATGGTCAAACTCGTGACTTGAAACGAGTCTCCGTTCTATAAGACACTTTTTATAAAACATTTGTTCTATTAATGTAATATAAAAATATTAGTAAAGGATTTATTTCAAAATTGTATTAAAATTTTAAAATGCCAAAAAAACGTTTTATCAGTTTATTGTAATACATTTATCTCCGAGATACAATTATTCTATTCTAGAAACATAAATATGGTCCTATTAAAATAATTTTGTTATAGCCAAATGATCGTGTGAGAAAAAGAGTTACGTGAGAAAGTAAGAAGTGATTTAGTCTCTTGATCACCTTTAATATCAAACCCATCCATAAATCGTGTTTGATACGAAGATTGATCTGTTTATATAATCTTAATACACATCTAACAGTGAAGATCATTTTTTATGCTTCAAAAATCACCCCTCATTTTCATCAAACCCAACTATTTTGTTATAATATCAATCGCTATTAATAAAATAATAATATCAAGTAATTTAATTAAATAAAAATGTTTTAATTTTTATGATTATAGGATGAAATGTAGTTATTCAAAAATCAAAACAAGCTAGCCGCCTTCCATTCAAATCTGGCGGCGTCAAGTTTTGACAAAATGAGCGTTAAATACTGTCGGCCATGGACGCGCAAACACTTTCCTTTTGCAAACTTTATATTGGCGGCCATGGATCCACAAATACTTTCCCATTTGCAAACTTATTATCATGGACGCAATTAATCAAATTAAACCTGATAATATTATATACTTTATATTAGTTGATAGATGGAAGATTGAAGATACTATTTTTATAAAAAGTAAAGGATAAAAACGCCATTAATTTAATTGGAGTTACATTAACAAAGTTAGCTTTAAGAGACTCAATTTATAACAAAAAATAAAACCACCGTCATGATACTTGTAGTTATTTCGTTTAAGAGACGTAATCTAAAATTTCATATAATCACAAGGATGAAATTTGTAGTTTACTCGCCATAAAATGAACGGCATGAAATAAAATTGTGCGTTGTCTTAAATTCAAATTATGGGGTGATCGATTCGTGGAGATGTTGATATGGTTAAATATTAAAATCTGTATTCGCAGGGGAAGTCTTTGTTAACTGCATTTTATGCAGCTAACTTTGTAGGTTTTAGTTGCGTTTTTTGTGCATTTTAATCCTTAGTTTAGACCTTCCATGCATTTTTGTAACACCCTAAAAATTCACTGAAAATAACGGAAAATTTAAACTTTCGAAAACCTTCAAATATGGAACGGTCTACAGACCAAATACATAATTTCCCTAAAAAGGGTACAAAATCTATATCAGAGAATTCTAGTTAAACTAACTAATCCATAAATGGATTTAGGAATAATCGGGTGCTACTAAAATCATCCAAGTCCGCTATCTTCAAAACTAATGACGCTCCTACGCCATCTTAACGAAATCTCTCAAGCTCCAATACGACCTTGGAACCTATTAATACCTGATATATATGTCGGAAATAAAAAGGGTTAGGCTTATGCCTAGTGAGTTAAAGCAGTCAATCCCATAAATAAAAGTGATGGAAACCGAAATATCTTTATTCTTCCAAACATCCTTTTGTATGGAATATTCATAAATGAAGAAATGTATTTTCCAAAACCATTGCTTTTCAAAATATAAAGCTTTAAACAAGAAATACCTCTTTGAATACCAACAAGCGTGCCTTTTTATCATTGAACAATAGTAAATAAGATTTAAACCAAGAATCTTATAAAATGCGCTTCTTTCAAATACCCCAAAAGTAAAGATGGACTCTATACTCAAATAACCACTACAAAAAGAATGACTTTCACCCACAAAAAACACTCAGGGAAATTTCTGTGGGTGATTACCACCAATCACCCAGGAAATACTAATGGTTCCGACGAAATCTGATGTTTTCAAAAAAATACCAACGGATTACCCTGGAATTCCCTGGCTAATCTGTCACTGATTTGATTTACCCACCAACAATTTAGCAACCAATTTTTGTGACGGTTTTGTGACGGATCACCATTTAGCGACGGATTTCTCAAGGAATTGTCCGTAGGTGAAAACCTTACATTTTAGTAGTGAACACCTTTCGGTGACGGGGGAGGCCCGTTTCCGTCTTAGTGGCGGACACGAAGTAAGCCAAGATTAGACGTTAAGGAGTAGTGCCTTAAGATCACGGTCTCGGTGTATGACCCATCAACGAGTACCCATCGTAATACCTAAGGTCCCGGAGCCCGACCCATATGGATTCATCTCCAAAACACCCCGACCCAAGACCTACTGGAAAACACTA
Source organism: Silybum marianum (assembly GCA_036898165.1). NCBI lineage: Eukaryota > Viridiplantae > Streptophyta > Magnoliopsida > Asterales > Asteraceae > Silybum > Silybum marianum. Next base: position 9,106,048 of record CM072529.1, on the reverse strand, counting down.
GACTCACACTAAGAACCGATGATAATGGGACCCGACTTTAAACTAAGTTCATTCCCAGAATACCTATGTGATCTATGAGATGCAACAACCTCTAAATATGGGTCACGATAGCATTCTCCAACGAGTGTCCTTATCATAAAACCCGGGGTCGCAGAGGCATTCCCAAATTGGGGCCATCTCTGTAATACCCACAGTTGCAAGGGCATTCCCATTCGAGGCCATCCTTGTAATATCGTCAACCAAAGCCTACTGGCTCAAGACCCTTAACGAGGGACTCAATTTCTTTCGACAACCGACTGACTCACATGCCTATGGATCCAATGCAATGTAGACAACTGACTTGACTCCGAAAGTAAGACCAAAGCTCCAAAGATAAACATTTACCAATTAAATGTAACATATAAAATTGATACATTTAAATCTTACATCTCGAGTCATAAAATCCGGACAATACCCATAATCGTTTGGTTAAGACTTTAATCTAAATCCTTGTAAAATCCTTTATAAAGCCCGTTATCCAAAACGTTATATTTCTCAAACCTCTCAAAGTTGAGGATGTGGTTTATCAAATATTGTTACCTTTGAAATCCAACAGTTTACAAAAGATAACTCCATGATTATAATTCGAATATAATTTCCCAAAAACACTGGCTTCAACCAATTCAATAAATACTAGGTTTTATATGCAAAACCAAGAAAATCATTTCCTTTAACTCAGTTTATCCTTTCACCAAATAAAATCTAATAAACAAGCTTTCATTTTCCAAATTTCCCAAAATAACCTCTTTTTGCAAACAAAGCTCTTTGATGACTCAAAACATCCCATAAAACATTTATAAAGTTTTTCCGTCGATTTTGTGGTCTAAATACCCAAAATATCATTCTCATACTTTATATCTAGTAAGAAATCATTTCATGATAACAAGTTTATCCAAAAAAACGATTATTTTGACATGTATATAGTTTTGTAAAAGTGACTAGAACTCACCTCGGTAGATTTTACGAACAAATCTAGGTTTTACCCACTTTAAGCTTTCTTTGAAGAAGATAATAGATCCGCAAGCAGCAACACCTAGGAACTTTATTTAGATCCTCAATCACCTAAAATATATCAAGATTAACCCTTGAAAATTAGATCTAAATAATACCTAGTTATAGATCTAAAATTAACCAAAATACCTAAAATAATCAAAATCTTCAAATACGGAAATACTTCCAAAATACAACATCTATAGAGCTAATAACAAAGGTTTCCCACCAAGAAATATAATCTAAAGGGTGGAAAACTTACAAATCTTGATTTGGAGAAAAACCCCAATACCGAGCTCCATTCGGTGAAGACTTTAGATCCTTGAGCTACACCTATAGATCCATGGTGTACGTCTTCCAAGAACACCTACATAACCTCCAAACATACACCAAACGTACCCAAGAGAGAATGAGAGTTATTGGTGCAAAAATTCAAACCCTAGATTCAAGATTTCGGAGAGGTGATCGTACCTTTCAACGTCTAAGAACCCCAAATCATCAAGTAAAATTTAATCCTCATTGTTGCCATCTTAAAGATCTTTGAAATACGAAATTGTAGCAACTTGAATCGCTCAAAAAGAAGTTATGGTCAAATGACTGAAATCCCGATTTTTATGCACTGGTTGTCGTCCGCGATTATGACATGCGATCATGCCATGTCAAATCGCATGAAAAGATCGCCCGGATTGTACCGAAAGTCAATTTTCCATCAGGTGGATGCCAGGCGACCATGCCATGCTATTATGCCATGTCAGAATCGCCAGGCAACATAGCATGGACTGTACCGAGGTGTTTTCCTACTTTTCACCCGTTTTGATCCCGTTTTCGCCTTAGATGGAGCTCGATTCAGAACAAACTCAAAGCACGAAAGTTGTAGGTCTGCCTCTTGACTTTCCATAGCAGTTTGAATCATCTGAATCGCAGCTTCTATGAGTGAGATATGACCCAAACGGCACAACCTCGCAAATCTGTCAAGTATTCCTTTTTAGCTATTTTCAACCCGAAGTGATCCGAACTAAATATTTCGGGTGTTACAATTTTTATTGTTCTTTTTCATTTCTTTCTCTAAATCTAGGTTGGAATGGTTTTTGGAATAGTTTCACACCTTTGGTACATTTTGTGCAGATTATACATGGTGTTGATGGAGATATGATAGACGAATCAGAAGGATTGAAGCGTAAAGTCAAGAACTTGAAGATTGGAGATTCTGCTACGCTTCACGGGCGAGAATGATAGGCTTCAAGGTCGCGAATAAAGCCTCTCAAAAGTGAAGATTGCATCTAATTGATTTCACGGGAATGAAAGAAATCTTTCACACCAGTGAACCATGTCTGGAAAAAAAACCTCTTGAACTTTCTGTTTACTTTCACGCCCGTAAAGGACTTCTTCACGGTCGTGAAAGTCGTATGGACCTATTTTTTGAGCTTTTTAGCTTGCCTATTTAAACTCTTTTAGGGTTTCTTTTCTAGAGGAGGCCGATTATTTTCTGGAAGTAGCCTCCTCCCATTTTCTCTCTTCTTCTTCATCTTTTAGACTAGGGTTTATTATTCTTGTTCTTCTCCAATTGATTTATGACTATAGGTTTAGATTTAGTTTTATATTATTTTTATATGAGTTCTTCATTGATTTTTATTATGAAAAATACACTTTTATGGATTGAAGATGATGGAGTTTAATGAATCCTCATCTTACAACCATTGTATTGTATATCTTTATCTTATCTTTTTAGTTTATAAAATTCTTCATCTTTTTAAGTATTCTTCTCCATATTCTTTTCAATCATTTATGTTTTATTTAATTTATGCACCACTCTTAATTATTTTATCGCTTTCTTAGGTTAAGAATTGATTCTTGGAGAGTGACACTCTTTAGATCGATTCGTTTAGTTTTATTAGATTAGTCTTTCCCTTTCATTATATTTATGTTTTACGTTTCGTAGTGTAGTCTCTCTTTCGTTTGATTGGGTTTTGTTGTCTTGGATGAAACTCTTGGTATTAATCAATTGATTTTAAAACGAATGGTGGATTTGAATCGATTGATTTCAACCAATGAAACTGCTTTGTCATTAATTGGTTTCGATCTAGTGTTTGGTTAATTTGTTTAGTTGAGAATATGAACGAACATTTGATTCTCGACTTAGACCAAATTGATTATTGCGGAGTTTAATGTTTTTTCATGCTTAAAAGTGATGGGTGACAAACCGTTGAGACGTGTGATTTGATAATGTCGAGAGAGTTTATCACCATTAGAAATAATGTGTGATGCTACCTCAATTTGTTACACGTGTCTCGCGTGCTATATTTATAATTTTATTGGTTCGGTATTTTAAATGTCAAGCCGAACATTACTATTCCTTCTTTCTCTACCCCTTTTTTAATTCTCAGCTATAGGTTGCGTAACGTGTTTTTATAACGGGAACATACCGGTTATCCGGTGTATCTTTTGTGCATTTACACGACTCATACGAATTAGTGACCATTTAAGTCAATCATTTGACTTCACTAGGTTGTATGCTCTTTTCTATCTAATCGTTTAATTCTTCGTCAAGCTCGTGACGTTAAACGAGTCATTCCTTCTCTGTGTTTAATTCTTGGTTCGATAGTCAAACTCGTGACTTTAAACGAGTCTCCGTTCTTCCCCTCTATTTTCTACCACAATTTTAGGTTTTTCTTAGTCTAACACGCTCGAAAAATCGATCCCCGAGTGTCTCCCGACACTTTTTTCCCAACTTTTGAACTCTCTGTTCAAATTCGCGCTCACAAAAGAATTCTTCGCCCTTGCGAAAGAATTCTATCCATCAACTTTTAAACTTTCTGTTCAAATTCGCGCTCGCGAAAGAATTTTATCCATCAGCTTTGTACTTTCTGTTCAAATTCGCACTCGCGAAAGAATCCATCGCGCTCGCGAAGAAGAAAAAATTATAAATTAAAAAAAAAACAATTTTTTTTTGTTTTCTTTTTATTTTATTCCACTTATTAATTTTGAAAAAAAATGTTTTATTTATTTATTTTTATTTAAATAGAAAAAAAAATGTTTTTGGAGTGTAAAAAAATCCTAATTTTAAACCTCCCCTTTATTTTCACATGCTCTCCTCTTCCGCTCACCATGCAGCCGTCACAGCTACCTTCTACCACCATCCATTGATGTCGGCGACGACCTCAACCTCCGGTGCACCATCGCCATCTTCTGTCGTCGGCGAAGTCCACCACCACCAGCAACCACCGTGGGTCGTCACCTCTGTTCCCTAACCCTCTCGCTCGCTTTCCACCACCGTGAACCACCATCTGCCACAGTCAGCTCCGTCGCCCTCCCTTTCCCCTTGTCGCTGCTTGTGAACAGCAGCAAGTCGTCGACGACTCTCTATCTCGTTTCCTCGTGAGTCGCCACCGCCTGCAACCACCATCTTCGACAACTAAGATCCATCGCCGCCGTCAACCGTGAAGAAATCCTTCACCAGCGTGAAAGCAAACAGAAAGTTCAGGAGGTTTTTTTTCCAGACACAGTTCATTAGTATGAAAGATTTCTTCACCCTTGTGAAATCAAACAGAATGCAATCTTCACTTTTGAGAGGCTTTCTTCGCGACCTTGAAGGCTATCATTCTCGCCCGTGAAACGTGGCGAATCTCCAAGCTTCAAGTTCTTGACTTTACGCTTCAATCCTTCCGATTCGTTTATCATATCCCTATCAACACCGTGTATGATCTCCATCCACACCGTGTATAATCTGCACAAAATGTACCAAAGGTGTAAAACTATTAAAAAAACCATTCCAACCGCGATTTAGAGAAAGAAATGGAAAAGAACAATAAAATTGCATGGACTAAACTAAGGATTAAAATGCACAAAAGACGCAACCAAAACCTACAAAGTTAGGTGCATAAAATGCACTTAACAGTATTATGGTGACAATGGTTTGACTTTTGAAATACACGGGGGACCAACACCACAACCTTCGTTTGCGGGCTTGGTCGTGTGAAACGATCTGGCTAATTAAAATTGGGGTTTCAGGGTTAATTTCTTGGCTCTATTTTCATCTCCCACTCTTTCCCTCTTCATTTTATTACGGTTTAGAAAGCTCAAATATGTTATTTTAAAGATTCCAAGGAACATTTAAGAACATCTAAGTCAAGAGCCTTCACGTCTAAGAATCAAAGCTTCAAACCCTCATCTCTCTTATCTTTTTGTTTAGTTTCTAGGTTTTTATCAAAACTTAATATTGTGAGTTAATCCTACACTTTTATAAACTTTTATACATGTTAGTCTCCTAAATATATCATTTCATCTATATTACTTATTGGTGTATTTTGAACCGTTTTTGGTATTTTAGGCAATTTTCTTTTGTTGCCTTTTTCACAAAATAAATGTCCCGGCTTTTTTAACATTTTATAAAAGTGTGTTATTGATACATATATGATGTTGTAGGACTTGAATCTTATGATTTAGGTTACGCTTGGTTTTACATGCTTGGAAATTTTTTAAATGGCATTGTCATACTATGGAAGAAGAGAAGTAAGATAGAAGTAATGTTACTTGTGGAATAAAGATATCTTTGGGTTTATGAACTTCTTGGAAAAGATAGGATTTTGATACTTTGTGTTGGAAAAAAAGAAAAGAAAATGTTTTATTTGAAGTTATGGGCATTTGGACCTTTTTTGGTGATAGATTTATATGACTTAGTGATAATATCTTCGATGGTTAAGGGTCAGAATTTTTTATCAGAACATATATATGATATTAAATTTGTACCCTCGACCATCGAGGATATTATCCACGACCATGATGACAGTGATCAAGATTCATATGATAAATGATTTCTCTGCCTATGATCCTGGTTATCTACGACAACATAACCTTTTAGGATTATTTATCTACGATCATGATTTCCCATGACATGTGATACTAACAACGGTTGTTACTAAATACTAACCACGACATCCGTTACCAGTAGTCTTTATTGCAGGTTTCAAACATTAATCAAGATCAATATTGCTTTTAAAGGGCAACTGTTGTCTCTATAAAGGCTTTTAGAAATGACCGTTGAAACGCTACTTGGAGGAGCGTTTTGAGGGTTTTTTGTCATTTTTTTCAACTATAACCCTCATTAATATAAATTTTTATTTATTACTATTAATTATAAATAATATTAATAAAATATTACTAATATTAATTAATATAAATTGAAAATTAATTATAATTATAAATTATACATTAGTATTAGTTATTAATTATTTACAATAATTATTATCAATTATTTTCATATTCTTATTTTCTTTAATCATTATTCAATATATTTAGCTATAAAAAAACAAATAGAACAATTATAAAAATGTTTATGTAACATAAAAATTAAATTTATACTTATTTTATTTCATAAATAATAAAATTGTGTTAAATAAGTTTAATAAAATATTTAGTTTAATTATTAAACATATTTTTTTAAACTATTAATTAATTATGATGTGTGAACTTGTCCAACTATATTTTTATCCATATTATACGTAATGGTTTTTTTTAAATCATAAATAATAGATTTTTGCTAAAATTTGTTTTAACAAATCCAAATATTGTAATATACACATTTTGTTTGAAATTCTTTTAATCAATATATTATATTTTTTTATTTTTTTTATTTTTATTTTTTCTACCATCTTGTTTGTATTAATTAATATATTATATTATTAGAGATTTGTTTTTAATTGTAGATCCCAGATAAACAAGCACAATGACAAGTAGATGTTAATAGCAAAGGTAATATGACAATAAAGATGTTAAAAAACTTACATAGTCATATATCTCTTAAATGTATGATCGATTACAATGTAAAACCAGATTCAGCTCTCTCTCTCTCTAATATGAATCGACAAGCACAAAGGAAAACCTTAATGTCCTATTTATATTGCTAGGTCTAAGCTAATTAAGAAAACAAAGAGTTTAAGGAATTATAAACTTCCTTTTACAATCAAGCATATATTTTTCTTATTTTGTCGCAATTAAATAATAATAGACCTAACAATCTCCCCCCTTGTGGCAAAATGAGTCTTCATCTCTTTAGCTCGAACATGCCTTCAAATCTTCGGAGGGTTTGACGATATAGGATCTTTTCATCGATAATTCTGATGGCTTCCAAGAGAGAGTTTCTTCTATCGTTGCTCATTCTAGTTGTGCTCTTTCTATCCGTTGCAAGTTCTGAAGCGAGTCTGTTTCGGATTCCCCACAAAGTACCGTCAGAATATGCAGCCACTTCATGAAACCTGAGAAACCGTTTTTCTCTAGAGGCATGCATCCAAACGACTCCATGAACAGGACGAGTGATGACGGTGGTAACTGGTGTGCTGCTTGGTACAGGTAAAGACTGATCAGGCTTGGTAATATGTATCTTCTTTTGCTCACTTTCTATCCCACGTTGAAGATCGTGCAGATAGCTGTACCGTAACTCTTTCTGGACATGTCTTACCACTGCTCTTAATGCTCTTTGCTCATGTTCGTTTCGGCCTCGCTTATCCCTTAAGTCGTTGTAGATGGTTTCAAAGTCCATTATCTCAAGGTTTGCAAAGTCAGCTTCCGAGAAGGTATATGCTTTACCGTCTTCTCTTTGAACAGTGAAAACCGGGTACTCGACTTGATAGATCCTTGCAGTGTCAATTTTCAGAATCCCGATAACCCTGTGTCTTGAGACCACTTCAACTGGAGGTAAAGCTCTCATCTTCAGGATATGGAGATACTCTCTAACCTGAGCAGGGTACATTTCCATCACGAGATGAATGTGTGCCAAATCGTCAGGTTTCGCTTCCTTGCGGAAGATCTTCTCCATAGTTTCCTCAAGATATGGCATACGAATCTGCTGATTTACCCATTTTGATTTGCTTTCCGTCAACATTCTTTGCCACCGAATCTGATGAGGTAGCAGTCTTGGTTCGTTCTGTTCCCTTAAAGCATAGTTCCTTGCTGTATGCCTCAAGTTCACATAGTCTTGCTCTTGGAGTACTGGTTCGTACGGATCTCTGAACCAGTTTCGTAGTGAGTTTCGCAGACCTTGAACATCGACTCGTTCTTCATTTTGTTCGGGTTCGGCAGATTCGGCTGGTTCGGCTGTACTCTCGAGTTCGATATCCGCAGGCTTCTCAACCGTTGATGTATCGTCCTCTTGAGTCGTTGTAGTGTGTTGTCTTTGTTGGGTAGTTTGAGCGGGTGGTATTGAAGCTGATGCAACAGCTGCTCTTGGTCGTGATCTTGCAGTTTGGCGTGTCTCCCCCTCAGGACGAGTTGGAGCGGAGCCCGGGTCGTCCTGGTGAGGTCTGGATGCAGAAGCACGAACGGCCGGACGGCAAGACTCTTGTATTTCGGTGCGTAGAGCAGTAATAGCACCCAAGATTTCATCTGTTTGGCGCTGTTGGGCGGTCTTCAAGTCGGTGAGCTCTTGGTCGATGTGGGCGCGGAAGACATCAAACTCATGACGAGTGACGGTGGGGATCTAAAGATTTCGGCAAAGAAGACCCTCAAGCGAATCCTCCGATTGGCCGGTTGCATTGGACTCGGCTAGCAGGTTAGCATACAACATTGACATGAGTTCATCGATGTTGTACTCATATCGATGTGGTGAATGGGGTCGATCTTCGGGGGGTGAAGGTAGCGGAGGAGAGGGGCTAGTGCTTGGACGGATTGAGCTTGGATACGAAGGGCCGGATTGACGGGGAGTCTGATCTTTAAGGCGCGCGGCTTCACGGATTTGACGGACGAAGGCTTCCCTCTCGGCTGTCATTAGAGCAACATGATCAGCAAGTGTGTCTTTTGCCTTTTGAAGGTGGGCGGCAATGATAGCTTCGCCTTCCGGGGGTATAGCGAACGATGGAGTGGTGGTTGTTGTATGGGTAACACCGGGATCACTTAGATTACCCGTTGACATAACAGTTGAAGCAACTGTATGACCTACGTTCAGCGTTGGCATAGATGTAGCGCTGGTAGGATTTCCTCCCAATCCTCGTGGAATGTTCGGAATAGACATCACTATGGGAGTTCCGACTGGGCCACGGAGGCTCGCAGTGTATATAGACTCGTGTCCCCTAGCGGGCTCTAGACTCGATGTGCATACAAATGAAGTCGAAGCAGGTGAGCTACTGTCTCTTGTTTCAATAGCTATGCCTCCCGAGTGGAGGGGAGCTAGATAAGGTGCTAGACTCACAAGTATGTTTGAAATTGTTGGCTGTTGGGAGCCTTCAGAGTGGCTAGGGGGGCGTGCAATTGCTCTGCTAGGTCCACAACGGCTTATCCACTAGTCATACCCAACGAATGAGTAGGGCTAGTTGACTCGGTTACCTGGTCGGGGGATATTGGTCTTTCACTCGCTATCGTTTTTGTCTCCCCTTCGCTCATGCTCACTATTTCTTTTTCAACTTGTACTCCCTCCTCTCTCCTTATTTTCTCCATGTGAGGTTTCAGGAAATATGTCAGATATAGATGGGGAGGGTGGATTGGTTTCAAAGTCAAAGTCTAGTTGGGGTTCATCATCAGTAGGTATGATTGGTTCGGAGGTGGGTGTAAAAATGATTGGTTCGGGGTTTGGTTCAGTGGAAGACTCATCATTTCCAGAAATGGATTCGGTGATAGTGGGTTGTGGGCCGATGCGACTTACGGCTTGCTTTTCTATTTCAACAGTTCGATGGCGACGACGGAGCGGTTGGTCATCAGAATCATCCTCATCCGGTGATGAAGAGCGGGGACGGACAAGGTGTTAGTGTTTTGAATCGGGGAGTTGGGATAATGGGTCGGGTGCGGGGGTTGGTGGAAGCAGTTGGGTTGGGGGGGCTGATCAGATGCACCTCCCTCGTCATGTCCCCTCGCATTACGCTCATCACCCTGGTCAGGATCCCCATGATCCTGAACCTGCTCTTCTACACTAGGACCCTCACCTCGCTCAATATTTTCCTCACGGATTGGCTCTTGGGCAAGCTCAGCCGGAGGTGGTTGAGCCACTAAGCCATTTCGCTCCCTATAAGCTATCACACCATGTGCATTCTGATCAGCATAAGCGAGGAGCGCTTCAGGGATAGGCATAGTATAGTTGAAGACCCGATCATTCAGGCGTAGAAATTTAAGGGCGTTGGTCGGGCCTAAAGGAGTTCCGGCACGTCTCGGGATGGCTGGCTCGGAGACCATCATTGCTCAGATGAACATCTGGAGGAATCGTTGGAAGGGTACGAACGCCCGGTTACATGAGTTAGACTTGTCTTCTACGAGCTCGACGAAGTCTGTCCAGATTAGCATTGCGTAGTCGTAGTGCCGGTTGTAGACGATTCCGTGAAAAATCCGCAAGACCGCTGCACTGGCCTTGTCCATTCCTGTGTGTTTGCTTGTGAGACAGCGGTTGACGATGGTAAATAAGGAGAACCATATTTGGGGCAGGTACATTCGCTTGAACTGCCCAGGGCTGTTTAATGGTTGTTCCGGGTTGTAGCCTAGGGCGCGAATATCGGCCCATAGTTGTTCGTCGAGAGCAAAGGCGTCGAACGGTCTTTCCTCAGTGGCCACCGGGAGACGAAGGATGCGGCGGATCCGGGCCGGTGTTAGGCAATTTTCATCTATCCTTTGATAATCGATAACAGATGTTATCGAGTTCCAAGGGTTCGATAAAAATACTTAGTGGTTTTCATCGATCCTATTTGAGTCGATAACAAATGTTATCGAGTCCTAAGGCATTCGATGAAAACACTTAGTGATTTTCATCGATCAGGAGGGTATCGACAAAAATTGTTTTCGAGTCAGAAGGGTTCGATAAAAACCCTTAGTGAGGACGAAGGTGTTCTTGGCCTTCCAACTTTGGTCGACAAAAGTTCAAAGGATGAAGAGGGACTCGACAAAAACTCATAAGAGTTTAGTTGATAACCTAAGTGCTCAGAAGCAACAAAAATGCCTAAACTTAGGCAAAGTCCTATGGCTAAGTGCGATTAGTGATAGTGAACAAGTTTAATAAAGCACTTAGGTCGAGTAAACAATAAAAACGCATCAAAATCGACTGTTGACTGTGTAACTCGGAAACCCAAAGGGTTTTGAAAAAAAAATTCGAACTGATTAAGCCTTATAACAGAATCATGCAATGGATAAAATCGTTAAGTGCAAGAATTAAAGATGATAAGGGGAGAATTACGAACCTGGTTGTGCTTTCGGATCTGAAAAACTCGAAGTTTTGAGATTCTGATCTTTGATGGCCAAGAACTTGAAGGGTTTTTCAGAGAGAAAGAGGGAAATTCAAAACTTGTGGGAAAAGGTTCTGTGAGAGTGGGGCCCGATTTCTTTAAATAGTGTCATCGAGTGATGACACGTGGCACATGGTGATTGGGCCGAGGAAAAATTTCCGTTGTCGAAATGTCGATTGGGGATGTTGTCGAGCCAAGGGAGGTCGGCAACCCAATGTTGTCGGGCCCTTTGGGGCCGAGAACCTCACTTGAATTTTTTTTTTTTTTTTATAATGAACTTAGGCTCCCCCTTAATGTGTGCATAAAAATGTGTTGTGCTCCCCCTAGGAATGTGAATGGAAAGAAATGCGTACCTTGTTGCTCCCCCTCGGAAGTTGAACCATGGTGATATACACAGCGAGGTAGATAGACAAAGAAAAATTGAAAATTCGGAACTGTAAGATAAAGGTCAAAATCCAAAAAATGAGAACCCAAGTGTGATGCAGATTGACTTGAAGAGTGAATGTGCATAAACCCTTGGATAGACGTTTTTGAGGATTTTGAGACAGACTGATTTGTGATAATCAGGTTTTAGGATTGAGCATTCCCAACTTGGATACTAGGAACTAGAATCGTTTCTCATCTAGTGCCTTGGTAAACAGGTCGGCAAGCTGAAGTTCCGTATTGACAAAATATAGTTCAATTGTACCTCTTTCGACGTGATCCTTGATGAAGTGATATCGAAAGTCGATGTGCTTTGTCTTCGTGTGTTGAACCAGGTTGCTTGAAATGGCTATGGCGCTTTTGGAATCACAGTAGATAGGAATCTTGTTGAACCAGAAGCCATAGTCTTTGAGTTGAGTGCGCATCCACGGTACTTGCGAGCAGCAGCTTGCGGCATCGATATATTCGGCTTCCGCGGTAGATGTGGAGACGCAAGCTTGCTTCTAGGAGGACCAGCTGACCAATTTGTTTCCGAGGAATTGAATGTGGCCCGACGTGCTTTTGTGATCGAGCATGCATCCGGCATGATCCGAATCTAAAAAGGCAGTTAGCTCGAAACCCGTATCCTTGGGATACCTTTTAAATACCTAAAAATCCGTTTGATAGCACTAAGATGAGATTCCTTGGGAGATGCTTGATATCTCGCGCATAGACAGGTGGCAAACATTATGTCCGGACGACTAGCCGTAAGATACATGAGAGAACCAACCATGCCCCGGTAATTTTTTGAATCCACATCTTTTCCCGAAGGATCAGCGTGTAGTTTTGAACCCGGGGACATGGGTGTACCAATCGGAGAACATGACGTCATGTTGTATTTACACAACATATCCGAGATGTATTTTGATTGGTTGATGAATATTCCTGTAGAAAATTGTTTTATTTGAAGACCAAGGAAAAAAATCATCATTCCCATCATGCTCATGTTAAATTTTGCAATCATGAGTTCGGAGAACTCTTTGCATTGTTGTGGGTTAGTCGAACCGAAGATGATGTCGTCCACGTAGACTTGTATGAGCATAATGTCACTTTTGTCCTTTTTAATGAAAAGAGTTGGATCGATCTTACCTTTGGAGTATCCATTCTTCACTAAATAGGTAGACAAACTATCGTACCATGCGCGGGGGGCTTGTATCAAGCCATACAGAGCCTTGTCCAGAATGTAGACATGAGTCGGTTTGGAGGAGTCGACAAACCCGTCGGGCTGAGAAACATAGACTTCTTCATGCAGAACACCGTTTAAGAAGGCCGTCTTGACGTCCATTTGGAAAACCACAAAGTTCTTGTGTGCCGCGTAGGCCAAGAACATCCGGATTGCTTCAATGTGGGCAACGGGTGCAAATGTTTTGTCGTAGTCAATACCTTCTTGTTGCCAGTATCCTTTTGCGACAAGTCTAGCTTTGTTGCGTATAACGACTCCATCTTCATCTTGCTTGTTCTTGAATATCCATTTCGTGCCGATAATGGTTTTGTTTCGAGGACGGGGAACAAGGCGCCAAACTTTCAAGCTTTCAAATTGATTGAGTTCCTCTTGCATTGCCACAATCCAATCAGGATCATTCATTGCCTCGTGAATGGATGTGGGTTCAATCTTGCTTATGAATGAAGAGAACATACAATCGTTGGCCGAGGCGGCTCTTGTAGTGACTGGTCTGGTCGGATCGCCAATTATCTGATCAACTGGATGAGAACGGGTCCATTTGGTTGTATGAGGAAGCGGTTGAAATGCATTTGGATCCGGGGTTTCATCTTCATATGAGCCTAGCGGAAGATCTTGAAGTGATTCGAAGGTTGGAGCCAAGGCAGAGGATCTTGTAGCACTTGTGACATCCTTAGGGGCCGAAGTTGATGGTGGGGGAGAGGATTTCGGTTCCGCAGGATCTGGTTGAACAGCCGGTTGAGGTTCAGGTGGAACGAGAGGAGCATCCATTGAAACGGTTTGATTTGGAGGAGCAGTTGACGATGTGCTTGGAGATGCAGCAGTTAAGACGGTTTCCGTTGTAATTGGCGGTCCGGAAAGATTCGTGGTCTCCACAATCTCCAAGGTAGGCGGGGGAATCTGCAGAGAAGTATCAGTGGATGGTCCAAAGTAATCCGAGTAGAAGTACTCGAATAAGTCATCCAGATTTGACATAGCGGTTTTGGATGATGAAGGTTCAGCGGGGTTGGGAGCAGGTTCCGCACGAATGTGATCGGAAGCTAAAATGCCGGTTAGTGCGGGTCCAGAACTGTCGTGTTCAGGAGCCATTTCGGCGTTTGGATCGAATTGAACATTAACGCTTTCAGTGACGCAACGTGCGTATTTTACGTACACCCGATAAGATGACGCGTTTGGTGAGTATCCGAGAAAGTAAGCTTCATCCGCTTTTGGCTTGAGTTTCCCACGATCTTCTTTTTCATTGAGTACGAAGCAACGAGTGCCAAACGTTCGAAGATGCTCGATGGAAGGAACGCGATTGTAGACCAAGTGATAAGGTGTCTTGTTGAAGCGTTTGTTGATGATAGAGCGGTTTTGAGTGTAGCATGCAGTGTTGATAGCTTCGGCCGAAAGGTGGAGAGGAAGCTTGGAGTAAGTAAGCATAGTGTGAGTTGCTTCAACTAGAGTTCGATTTCGGCGTTCAACAACACCGTTTTGTTGCGGAGTGCGAGCCGCAGAGAACGTGTGGGTTATACCAACCGATTCGAGATAACCGTCAAGGAAACGGTTTTTGAATTCAGTTCCATTATCGGTGCGGATGGTCTGGGCAGTAAGTTCTAGCTTAACTTGGATGGCTTTGAGAAAAGAAACGTGATGATGGTATCGGGGGTTTCATCCTTTGATCGAAGAAACTTTACCCATGTGAAACGAGAGAAATCATCCACCATCACTAGAACATACTTCATACCATGTATGCTTTGAGTCCGCATCGGGCCGCACAAGTCCATATGAATGAGTTGAAGAGGTCGAGTTGTGCTGTGAACTAACTTAGGTTTGTGAGAGACCTTCTTCATCTTTCCCATCTCGCATGCGTCGCAGAGATTCGGTTTGTCGAATTTAACGGCTGGAAGACCAGTTACTAGCCCTTGAATGGAAAGACGATTGATGTTCTTGAAGTTTAAACGTCGATGCCATAACTATGTCTTCGGACTAGAAACATTTGAATGTAGACAAACACTTGAGGGTGCGTTCACTTGGGAAAGATCGATCGTGTATAGATTTGACTTGCGCGTGCCGGTTAGTAGCTCCTTTGCATCAAATGTGCGAACACAGCATCGTTCGGGTCTAAAATTTACTTCGAGTTGCTTGTCACAGAATTTGCCAATGCTCAACAGGTTGTGAATCAGGCCTTGAACATAAGAAACGTCGGAAATGGTGATGTTGTTTTGAATGATATCACCATATCCTTTAATCGGTGCCAAGTGATTGTTGCCAAATTTGACGAATCCGCCCTTCTTTTCAGTGTAATTGGCAAGCAGCTCCTTTTGTCCGGTCATGTGTTTGGAGCATCCGGAATCTAAGTACCACACATGACCGATCTGCACAAAATCAGACAGATTTAGGTACCCATTTGTAAATGGGTCCATCATTGTTAGTTGACATAGCACCCTTGGGTACCCACTTGTAGTCAGACTTATCGGCGTTAGTCATTCGGTTTTTCGGACCCCATTCACAAACAGGTGATGAAGGAAAAAGTTTGCGATTAAAAGAATTATGCATGTCAGGAAAATAATCATAACCATAATCAATTGGAGGTTTACGTACAAAATCATCCCCACAGCAATTAGAACATCAAATTTTATTACGAGAAAATTTAATTAATTGTCGAAATGAATGAATTTGATAAGGAAATCTAAAACGAGAATTGTTTCTTTTAACCTTTGAACGGAAAAATTTGTCTTCTTCGCGGGGTGTTGACTTTATTGAACGCGTGCCCTTTTTGACCCAAACTTGTTTGTTTTCTAAAGTATGAACCGCTGAAACATTGAAGGGAACACGGTTAGTATGATTTTGGAAGACATGATTGGTTTTCGTTTGTTTAGGAGTGATTTGATTTTGACTCGTGGAACATTCCGTTGGTTCCGTAGGTAATGAAACTGATTCCATTGGTTGTTTGCCTTTGTCTAAAAACTCTGTGTGATTTGGAAGTACAGGATTGAAGTCAAATTCATCACACATGTCATTTAAATACTCGTCCGATTCAAGTGAAGATTGGTTAGAAAGGGCATCTAATTCAGCAATTATTTGTTCGTCGGAATAGGAACATTTGTGTTTTGGAGGATTGGAATTTGGGTCCATTTTAAACAATTCTTCGCAATTATCTAAATAATTGCTAACGAACGCTTTACAAGTTGAAATGTTTGAAATAGTATCATTTTCATGAGTTTTGTTCAATTGTAAAGTCTCGTACTCAAGTTGTTGTATTTTAAATAAAAATGATTCCTTTTCCTTTTCCGGCAAAGAACGTTAAGTTTCCAACACTCGTTCGAGTTGAATAATTTTCTTTTCTAAAAATAGAGTGGGAATGTATGGTTTACATTCAGGAATCTTGTTTTGAAGTTCTTCGGCAGAATATGATGGAAAGTAGTTGTTTGGAAGAGCTTCACTTGAAGATTCCTCTTCTACTATTTGAGGATAGCAGAAAGGTATTTGAAAATAGTTTTTGTTTTGTCTCTTCCAATCTTCTCTTTCCTCAACACTAGGGTCCGGCTTCATAAATTGAATTTGGTAATCTGGACCAAGGTTCAGATATTCGAATTTATAAATCGTCGGAGTATTATAGATAGCCTTTGCTAAGTGTTTCGGGTTTTCAAAACCTAACCCGGCTATAGAGCTTAAATCTTTCGGTGCATTTAAGTGAATAGTGTGTTCAGTTTGACCAAGCTTGTAAAGTTTTAATTCTAAATTTTTGAGTTTTTCTAATAGATCTTGTCTTTGAAAACTGACAAAGTCAAACTTTGACGAAAATTTGGCAGTCTCATTCCTAGATGAGTGAAGTTGAAGCGTGAGATCAGATATTTGTTGTTTAAAAATATCATTTTCTTCTTTTGAAACCATTTTCTCCGTTTCGAGATTGTGTGCTATACTTTGAGAATTGACAAGGTCGGTTTGCATAAGAAGCAATTGATTATGATTATTTTCTAAGTTTGTTTCTAAATTGGAAACCAAGAGTTTCTCGGTTTTCAATTTAGATTGTAGTTCTTTTAATTGACACATTAAATCATGCATTTGAGATACAAAAGAGTCATAGTCAGAAGGGCTTACCTCGGGTGTGTAGTCGGAAGCGTGAGAAGAAGTATCATCAGAGTAAGCCATCAAACTGAAATGTGCTTGAGTATCCCTTTCCATGTCGTCTTCATCATCTTGATTAAGCCATTGTTCATCTTCAGCTAGAAGAACTTTACCGGCTTCTTTTTGTTTAGACAAAATCAGTTTGTAAGTGAAATAGTTGGAGTCCTTCACTATTGGCTTCTTGCATTCCCTTGCGTAGTGACCAGATTTGCCACAGTTGTAGCACAGGCTTTTCTGACCCTTGAACTTGTCTTCTGGCTTGGGTGTTGAGCGTGGTTCTTCTCTTCTTGGTTTTGGTTCAAACAGGGCCTTTCGCTCATGATTATTAGATCCCGAGGCATACCTTTGTTGGTTGGGATTCGAGCGACGTGAGAACTTTTGTTGAAAAGATCTCGTAAGGAAGGCCAGTTGTTGTTGAAGTTTGGCAATTTCGGGATCATAGTCAAAATCTTCGTCTTCCAGTTCGGGAAACATCTCTTGAGGAGTGGAAGAGAAATCTTTTGCCATCAAGGCGATTGGATCCGGGTTCTTCTTTGTATTTAACCCCATTAGTTCAAGAACCTCCTATTCGTCTTGTTGGAGGGTTTCATAGACTTCATGAAGATCAAGATCAACAAGATATTTGCTGTGTTTGATTTGATTAGCAAACCGGCGCCATTCCGGTTGAAGATTGCTAACAAATTTAACGTTGTTTTCGATCTTGGTCTTACGAATTTCGTTCTTGCTTAATTCGTTTACTAGTTGAACAAAACGGGTATACGTGTTCGTAAGATTTTCTCCATCTTTTGCCTTGAATTCTTCATATTGTGAGATGCAGTTGGTGATTTTGAGTTGTGTGCCAATCTTCGTTCCAAGCATGAACTTTTCTATGACCTCCCACATTTCTTTAGCCGTCTTCTTGTGGCTATCACTGCTCATATAGATTTCATTTGGGAGGCTCATAAGTAGATAAGAACGGGCAAGTTGGTCACCTTTCATTATCTTCTTCTCGTTTGCATCTCATGTACTTTTGAGTTTAACTTCCCTTCGTGCGGGCGAAGGAGGAGTATTGTTTGGCATAGCCGGAAACTCCTGATAAAAAGTTGGAGGAGGACCTTCCTTGATTGAACGCATGATCTCATCGGCATAGTCATTGCGTTCAATGAAGTCAAGAAATCTATCCTTCCATTGAGAAGATTCGCCCGGGAAGAGAATCGGAGGTTTGGTGTCTGATCCAATAGCCATAGCCTCACGGGTAGTCATTGTACTTTTGGGTGGACCTCGATCGATGAGTTTTTAAAAAATTTGAGTTGTCTCATGAAACAGTAGGGTTTTCTCGATAGACAAAGGGAATCGATAAAAAAATTTATCGATATGGGTCAGAAGCTCTAAGGAATGTTATCGGGTGGAAAATACTCGAGAAAAAAAATGTTATCGAGTGACAGAAGCTCGATAATAAAGATGTCGATTGAGATTAGGATCGATGAAAAAAACTTTTTATCGAGTGAAGGAGGCTCGATAAGAAAAATGTTTTGTCGAATGAACTTGGCTCGATATAAATTGTTAGCGAGTGAATGAGGCTCGATAATAAATTATTGTCGAATGAAATTGGATCGATAATAACTTTATATAACTCGATCAGAAAAAGATTTCGATTAAAAATTTTATCGAATACTGACCACTCGATCAAACTTCTTCTCGATTCAATAGGACTCGACTAAAAATCAAATACTTTAATTCTGAGTTTTCTGTTATTGAAAAACCAGAAAACCAAAACACAGGGTTCTTGACTAAAAAGAACTAGTCTTTTTATGGACAAGACTGTCTGGGTTTTCGAGTTTCTTATTTGTTCAATTACAAAAAAAAAATCAAGATTACGAGAGTTTATGATTTTACTAAGGAAATCTTTAATAAGAAAAGCTGCAGGAGTCACAAGTTCCTGAGTTTTCTTATGTAAAGATATTCAAAAGTAAAGAAAAATAAACTAAAGTAATTTTAACTAATCAGATTTAAATATTTTGTGTAGGAGTCGATAAAAATTCAAAATTTAAACAGTTGAATCGATAAAAATTCAAAATTTAAGCAGTTGAATCGATAAAAATTCAATCAACAGAAGAGAGATTCGAGAAAAATTCAATGAGCAGATATGAGGTTGTCGACAATAATCAGTATGATGTTTTATCGGGTAAAGCATGAAACAGTAGGACTCGACAAAAATTCAATGAACAGCAGAATTTGCAGAAATCGAAAAAAATACCTTCTGTTTCGTGATTTGCTCAGAAAATCGTAAAAGCTCTTGATCTTAGGCTCTGATACCACTTTTAGATCCCAGATAAACAAGCACAATGACAAGTAGATGTTAATAGCAAAGGTAATATGACAATAAAGATGTTAAAGAACTTACGTAGTCATATATCTCTTAAACGTATGATCGATTACAATGTAAAACCAGATTCAGCTCTCTCTCTCTCTAATATGAATCGACAAGCACAAAGGAAAACCCTAATGTCCTATTTATATTGCTAGGTCTAAGCTAATTAAGGAAACAAAGAGTTTAAGGAATTATAAACTTCCTTTTACAATCAAGCATATCTTTTCCTTATTTTGTCACAATTAAATAATAATAGACCTAACATTAATATATATAATAATCTATTTGAAATTCATTTTAATCAATATATTATATTTTTTTAACTTTCCTTCCATTTTATTTGTATTAATTAATATATTATATTATTAAAGATTTGTTCTTAATTATATTTTAAAATATTATAATTCATTAATTGTCAGTATGTCTTTTTTGGTCATTTTACATTCTTATAAGTTAGTTTTTTCAAACGTGATTTTTTCACCAGCTAGCTTCTCCGCTAACAGCTATTTTATCAGTCATCCGCTAACTTATCAGCTACCCGGTAGTTTATACGCTAGTTTGCCAAAACAAAGCCTAAGTCTTACATTGTTTTCTATTACCGATGTGTTTATTTACTTAAATTTGTGAGCATTTTTATCAAGGACGATGTCCCTAATTGACGTCCATAATGCATCGAAGATATTTATCATCGTTCGCGATTTTTTTCCTCGTTAAAAGGTTTTAATAGCATCAACAATCTCTTTGTCTTTTTTATTTATTTGTTATCGTGTTTATTTAAAAGTAGTTGATTTTTATTTGTAAAAGTTCCACAAACCAACCTTAAATTATGTTGGGTGTAGTTTTTGGTATGAACAGTTTGGCGCCCACCGTGGTTGTAACATCCTGTACACACAGGCCCATGCCTTGGGTTGTTCAATTGTGTTATCTGGAACACAGGGCCTCCAAAAAAGGAGGGGCCCAAAATTTTACAAATTATTTACCATATGTATGTTACATCTATCTACCTTAGCCTGTTGGCCCGCGTATGAAACCCTAAAAAAAAGACATGCCTCCTTTCCTTCCTTCTAGCTCTACGCACACAGCCACACCTGCAAAAAAAATCGGAGTTCCTAACCTAATCGATTATCTTATCCTGATAATATCTAATAGATTTTGTTGCTTTTTCTCTCCGATGGAAATGGAAGAAAAACGACTATTCAATTTGAAGCAACAAATCATGTCAATTTTGATCAAACAACGGCTATTTCCCTATTTTTGTTCGATTTCACCAACATAGGCCCCAAAATCGATTTCAATCACTCATATTGACAATTTCAAAAACCAAATATACAATTTGATTGTCTTGTCACTGCCGTATTGTACTCTACTGAAGTGCTCAATTACTCATCTTAACCTATACGGATACGATTCCAATCTTCCATTCAAGTAAGTATGTCTAAAACTACATATTTTAGTTGTTAATGTTTCCATTTTCTTACGGGTTTTTGTAATTTTGATTTTTAGTAGTTTACAGTTTACTACAAAGTTTCCAATTTTCTATAATTTTGATTTTGTGTCTACTTGCTTATTGTTTAGTATTTACAAAGTTTCCCTATAGACCACAATTTACATCATTACGGCTTCCAAATTAACTCTTCTTAGTTGTAAATTTCCTTAACAGTTAGCAATTAATTTTGCTACATGGTCATTAGATATGGAAATTGAAAATCGGGGTGTGTTTCACTTATGGAAATTATCTTATTAAACCAATTTAAAAGACGAAGTCTATATTTTATATTTTGAATAATTGAATCATTATCTGGTCTTCTAGGTTGGAGTCTTGGAAACAAAGGCATCGGGCATCATATTAACAACTGTTGAGTTGGAGAAATCAAGCCAGGTGTATTATTCCATTATTTGTTGACTCGCTTTGCTAATTGTTATCTTTAATAGTTTTTTCAATCATGTTTAGGAAACATGATTCTGGATGTCAAAAACATAAAAAGAAAAGAAGATTCGAACAGATAATCCAGTCACAAAAACGAGACATTGATAATTTTTTCATAAAAGAATCACAAGTTTTTGTTGATAATGCACCTAATGTTGATGCTACTGTTAGTTTCGATGAAAATGCTACCCTTGTTGATGTTAATGATGATACTATTGATGTGGATGCAACTGTTAGTTTAGATAAAAATGCTAACAATGATGATACTATTGATGTTGATGTTGTTGTTAGTTTGGATGAAAATGCTACCAATGTTAATGCTAATGATGTCACTTATGACAAAACTATTAATAATGTTGACGATGATATTGATGTCGATGATACTTTCATTAACTTTGACATATTTGATCCAAGAACTTGGGATGCATTGGATTCTAAAATGATAGATGTGCTAGTTGCTAAGGGTCCTAAAAGAGATTTGTCTATTTAAAAATGTCCTAAAGATAGATTTTTTAATTAAACAATTTTCTGCAACATGTTATACTAGAATTTTATCAAATGGAGAGAAGTGTCATAGATACTGGCTTGTGTATTCTCTAGGGCTTGATAAAATATTTTGTTTGTTGAATTTTTTTAAAAACATACATGTAATTGGTCAGTTAACAAATGATGGATTTAGAGATTGATCACGCCTTAGCATTAGACTTAAAGAGCATGAAACAAGTGCATAGTGTGTAATGAATATGAAAACTTGGTATGATTTACGTTTAAGACTTCAAAAGAACCAAACTATTGATAGAGTTGCTCAAAGTCAAATAGAGAAAGAAAAAAAATCATTGGAAGGAAATGTTATTAAGGATTTTTTCTATTGTAAAAATTCTTGCAAAACATAATCTTGCCTTTCATGGTTCTAATGGTAGATTGTATGAAAACAACAATGAAAACTTTTTAGGCTTGATTGAAATGTTGGCTGAATTTGACCCAATTGTTCAGGATCATGTTCAACGCATTACAAATGATGATATACATGTTCGTTATCTTGGTAATAAAATTCAAATTGAGTTGATAACTTTGCTTGGCAAAAGAATCAAATGTGAAATTATAGTAAAGTAAAAGAGACAAAGTATTTCTCTGTTATACTTGACTGCACTCCTAACATAAGCCATCATGAACATATGTCCCTAATATTAAGGTATGTAAATGTCAACTAATAGTATTGAGGAATCTTTTCTAGGATTTTTAAAAGTAGATGATACCACTGGCCAAGGTTTGTTTAATGTTTTACAAGGGAAATTAAAGTGTCTTGGTCTTGATATAGATAATATGTGAAGGCAAGGTTATGATAATGGTTCAAACATGAAAGGAAAACATCAAGGAGTGCAAAAGAAGCTCTTAGATTTAGATCCTAGAGAATTTTATACTTCTTGTATAAAACTTACGGTAAATTTAATCTGACTTTGTGTGATATAGCCAAAACTTACGGTAAATTTAGAGATTTTTTTGGAATAATTCAGCGTATTTATACAATATTTGCTAACTCTACTAAGCGTTGACAAGTGTTTAAAGATAATGTAAAAGGATGGACTTATCAATGACTCGTTAGGAGAGTCGTATTGATAGTGTAAAAGCCATAAGATTTCAAGTATTTGAGATAAGAGAAGCTTTACTTTAAGTGGCTTAAATTGTTTATGATTCAAAAATAAGAAGTGAAGCAAAATCTTTAGCACAAAATTAGCTTGGTGATTTTGAGTTTCTAGTGTCCACAGTGGTCTGGTATGAAATATTATATGCAGTAAATTTAGTTAGTAAGCAATTATAATTAAAAAAAATATGTTAATTAATGTTACAATTGAACAAATTAAAGGGCTAATTTTCTTTGAGGGATATAGAGAAGTAGGATTTTTAGATGCCATAGAATCTACACAGATGGGCTATATGTGGGATTGAAGTTTCTTCAAGACTTTTTACCAATCAAAAGATGGGTCCTGTTGAGATTTTAGAGTATTTAAAACATATAGATTGTTTCCCTAATGCCATTGATGCTTATAGAGTTTTGTTGACATTCCCGTAACGGTTGCATCCACATAAATAAGTTTCTCAAAGTTGAAGTTGTTGAAGAACTATATGCTATCCACAATGACACAAGAAAGACTCAATGGACTAGCCTTGATAGTTATTGAAAATGATATTTTTAGAGAAAGTTGATTATGAAGACCTTATTGAAGATTTTGTTTCGAAAAACATTAGAAGAATCATTTTATTTAAATGAATTCTATATATTACTTTATCAGTTTAAGAAAAGTTTGTTGTTTTAATTTGTAAGACTTTTAATGTATAGTATGAACTTTTGTAGCTTGTTTTTTTTACTATTTGTCTGATTAGAAATCGATAGTCTTGACATAAGTGTAACAAGGCCTCCAAAAAGGTTGGAACGACCTTGCCTGTATATGTTTGGAACCTTATAAAACTAGAGGGACTAATTTGTCAATAGGGGGAACTTTTAAGATTTGGATATCTCCTTAGTATTTCACGTTGGAGGTTTTGTGGTCAAATTAGGATGTAATTTGACTCAATCCTATTAATTTCATTCCATAAAATAATCCAGGGAAGAAAACAAGAAAAAAACAAAATCGAGAGCTAGGTTGAAATTTTTGAAGTTCCAGGTAACAATCCTTAGGTTTGTAGTTGGATTCGTGTCGGAAGTGTCGATCGTGATTTAAAGTTTTGCATCCGTTGAAGGCACACGAGGGATATACCATTGGTTAAGGTACGGTTCTGTATTTTCCCCTCTTTTGTTTTTATTAGATTCGTTATATATGTGTACGAATTCCAAATTCCAGTTGTGCTTACTCGATTCGTTGAATACGTATGGTTCCTTGGTTTTTGTTTCGAGTCACTCTATTCAATATGGTGAATAAGGTGTTGTTACTTCCACCAAAGTTATTTTGTGTTTTCGTTTGATTAGTTGATCGTTTGATCATGTCTTTTCGTAGATGATTTGGTTTGGTTTTACAACGATAAATCGAGGTTTGAATATTCTAGAAACGACAAATCCTATCTTTAAATTTGTTGAATTTCACTCTGAAAAATTTAGTGTTATTTGTAAAAATCATAACAAATCGCTCATTTGTCGGATTAATGTGTATGATATGTTTTTGTAAACATGGAGATGTCTTTTACGAATTGTTGTCACACAAGCAAGCTGTAATTTTTATGTTAAGGTGTATAAAATATGGGTTTTGCGAATCTGATCTTTCTCTAAACAGAAATAGCAAACATTGGTGTAAAATCTATTTTAAATTTGATTCAATTCATTCTTGATTCTTTGGAATCACAATAAGTTTATCTAAAACTTCTGTTTAGATATAGTTTTCTAAAACTTATTGAAAATATGATAAAATGTTGGATTTGAAAATGTGTAAAGTGTTGAAACTAATACAACTCTATTTTGAAAAGTTGTGAGTATGATAATCCTAGTCTACATTTGGATTTGATTCGACATACGTTTTCATTTTCAAACATTTTGCAAAGGTTCTCACATGAAGTTATGCCAATGGTTTACTAAACTCATGTTATTTTGAACTCCCTTTCCATTCATTAGTCTTTCAATTCAGTGTGTTCGAAAATAAAGCTTTTAAGGGGAGCAATCAATATTTTTTATAGTCAAATGTCTTTTTGATTTGTTTGTAATTAGTATGATTTGCTATCCATCTTCGTGTGGTCACATGTGTTGTGACATGCTTTCGTAGATTATGCATTAGGGTATAATGAGCTACTAACCACCTATGGGGGTTCCATAGGCACATCCTTGTCGCACCGATGGCGTGAAACCATTGTGGCGTGAAACCATTGTGGCAGTCTGATCAGTCCACGACATCTCTTTTCCATTTTTAGTGCTCTTGTTAGAGTTGGCCATGGTGTGATGGGTGATATTATTCAGGAAGCGTCGACCCTAGCATATTTGATTTGTTTGTAGGGTGGATGGCAGCGTAGTGCCCAATATTGCATCTCACATTATGTAGTGCAGTTGGATATGCATGTCCAATATACGTACATGTGGGTCTTATATCTGACACTTGCTATATTTGTCTGCGTGTGACAGCAAATGCAAGCTTATGAGATTATTTGTTTGAGCTCAATATACATTCCCATTTTATGATTTCATTTAAGCTTCTCGGAAGTAATCAATTTTTGTTTTAGTTTGACGATTTTGATATTTGATAAAATTAACTGTTGTGATATGATGAATTTGGATATATTCATTCTCTTATGGCTTGATTAAGCAATTTAAAATTGTTATTTTAGGTCTAACTTCTTTTCGTTTCATTTCCTTGGTTTGTGGATATCTCGATATGTTGTTGTTAACGTTGGATGTGGCATGTGTAAGAAATTTAAATTTCGTTTTAAAATTATGTTCCTTGTCCAAAGTTAGATTTGTGTTACATTCCGCGGTTAGTTTGATTATTTGTTTTGTTATCTTTGTATCTGTGCACTGAGCGTTTAGCTCAGTAGCATTTTTTTTGCGGAAGGTATTCAAGGGAAAACTAAGGAGTATGAGATTCAGAGTATCTACCTATCTAAAAAGTTTGTTGATGGAAGTTGTAGACTTATTAAAATTGGGAAGCTAATACTGAGGAAAAAAATTATGTATTATTCGAGACACATGTTATATTCGATGATCTTTATTTTAAATAAGGTTTAATAGTGCTTCGTATGCTTCTGTTGACAATTTGTTTTAAGTTCGAACGTAACCTCTTTTTCCATCTCGGGAAGGGGTGTTGCAGTGGGCCACGATTTGGAGAAACGAAAAGAATTTTATTTTTATTTTATTTTCACAAACCAAAAGTTTGAATTTGTTACTTTAAGACACATACTTTTTGTCCCATAAATGATTTTATTTCACATTTACCTGAATTCTTTATATTTGATCTTTTTATCAAAACAAGAATTACATTCTCATGGAAGCTACCTTTTGAAATCAAAGAAAGCTAGGGCCGACATTATATGGGTGGGCAACCTAGGCGACAGCCCAGAGCATCCCAAGCCCAAGGGCATCAAATAGCCCATTACTATTTGTATAGTTATTAAAAATTAAACACAATTGATACTTGAAAGATTCAAACCCGCGTCATCTAGTATACTCAAGAAGCATTTACCAACGAGCTAGAGATGATTTTGTTTGTCTTTATCCCAAATTCGATTTTAATACTTCGTTCCTTGTTTCCCATTTTCTTTTTTCCATTTTTTGATTAATTTTTAAAATTCAATTTTATCTTGTTTTTATAACAAAAAATATTTATTTGAAATAAAATTAATAATATCCAACATTTATTATTAGTATGACTTTTTATTTGAACAACCTATAATAATACTTGAAAAGTTATCATCTTTGTCATGTGTATCATTTTGTCAAACATGTTTATCCAAGAAATTGGGTGTGGATTTATTGCTCGCTAACGGACATCTCCATCATCGTTAAATCCCATTTTCACACAAAATAACTTCTTTCGGCAACGGGGGAGGCCTGGTTCACAAGATTATTGGCGGAACACAAAAGTAGGTCACACCTCAAACGTATTCATAGATCAACCACACTAGGTTTAGAGTTTAATGGGTTAACAAGCTCAACAACTCCATGTTTATCGCTCACAAGGGTATCGAGCTCAATAACTCCATTTCTATCGCTCATATGGGTATCATGCTCAACAACTCCATGTCTATCGCTCATATGGGTACCATGCTCAACAACTCCATGTATATTGCTTTCGGATAACAAGTTCAACCACATTAGGTCTATACCTTGATGTTTATAACCAAACAAGTTCAACCACACTAGATCTATACCTTGCGATAATATAAAATGTCGACTTATATGCCTATGGATCCAATGCACCTCAGTCTAATTTACATGACTCAAAAATGAATGACCAATGCACTCAAAGCATGTAAAAATGACATAATAATTCCATAATTGCATTTAACCCCAAAAGCTCGACGTATAGCCATTTAAATCGGACAAATGTCCACGGGACTCATTTTAGTCAAAACCGAGCAAAAGCTCTATAATCCAACACTTATGTGATTTACTAAAAACATTGGTTGAGACAAATCCTGTTCTAAATAAATCATCTTTGTATATATGTTTCATAAAGCAATAACATGTAATTTCCAATGGTTTATAAATCAATTCTCTCAAAAATGCATAACACCAAATAATCTACATGTATAAAATAAAATATCTAAACAATTCATCATTATGTTTTATTTATCAAAATGTCTAAGAATCCAAACATAAGAATTTTTCAATATTTATAAAATCCCTTTATACCAATTACGCACATTTCACTAAAACACTCATGCATTTGATAAACAACAAGTAAAACATGTTAATATTTCAAAATCGACATTTTTGGCATGTACATCATTTTCACAAAGCAACTTGAACTCACCTTGCTAGATTTAGGCTAAATCTAGGTTTTACCCCAAAAGCTCCATTTGATAAAAAGTCCAGATTTGCCATCGTTCTTCACTAGAAACCATATCTAGTTCATAAACAACCTATAACACATTAATGATGACCCCCCAACAATCAGATCTATAAAAGCTTAGTCAAAATCTCAAAACTTTCAAAACGGTCAAAACTCTAAAATAAGGAAGATACTTCCAAAAATAAGTTCTGGAGATCTAAACATAAAGGTTTTGACAAGAAATATGGTTTATAAGGGTTGGAATAACTTACAATCTTGTTTGTAGAAAAACCCCAAGACTTGGTTAACTATGGAGGAGGAGAGTTGGAGAAGATGAAGTGTAAGCTTGGATCTTGAGCCTTGAAGAAGATTTAAGACATTGGAATGGTTGGGGAAGAGGAGGATATGCTCAGAAAATCACAGCTAGGGCAAAGCTTGGGAGGAAAAACGAGTAGGGAAAGTGTTTGGGTGAAAACGAGATTGAAACCCACTTTATGGCACTCACCACCGCTCATTAGCACTCCAGGCGACTTTCCAGGCGCCTTAAGCCGCACCAGAAGCCGCCCGTCTTTATGAAGGTCGCCCAAATAGAATGTTGTGCGGGTAACAGTGCGGGTTAAGCCGCTTAGACACCCGCCCTCTTCTGGTCTTCACCCAAACAGCCGATTGAACGGCTAACAATGCGGGTTTAGCCGCTTTAATGCCCGCTTGGGTATGCTAACTCGTCTGAAAGCTCCTTATTCCAAGTCTAACCATAACCAAATTAAACCTCTTCATCAACAAAACGTTTAACCTCTAACGATTAACTCTGGGATTCAAAATTCATCAAAACAACTTAGTTTTAATCTAGGTAGACATTTACTTACAAGCATGGGTCCTTCCAATATTTGATTTTTCTTAGAATCTTTCGGATGTTACAGATTTTTTCTTCTAAAAATGTTAAAACAGTTATATTTTAAAAAATAGTAATGTCTATTGTTTGTTTTCTTTTAGAAAAACATACATAGTATTGTCAATTATTAGTGAATAACGAATCGCTTTTTATGTTCACTGTTAATAAACTATTTGTGTTATATATACTACATTATACTTTTATTAAACAATATAATACTTACATACGACAAATGGAATAAAGAAACTCATACACGCTCTTCACCTTTAGTAAGGTTTGAACCCCCCGACCCTCTAGGAGGCGCACATACCGCTAGACCAAAGGCACTTTGGTTTGTATATTATACTTATTATGTGATTATTTTTAGTTTTCTTGCTAATTAATTTATTTGAACCTTGTTTATAATTATTTTTTCTTCCACGCATATTTTAATTTAAAATAACTTATTTTTGAATTTAATAAATAATATAATCGGAAAAATATAGAATGACATTTAAAATTTTGCACAGGGCTACCAAAATGTTAGGAATGGCCCTGCATTTAGGTTCAATCATATTAATGCAATTAAGAATAAGAATATAATGATCATTTTAGGTTTGATTATAATGATACATTAATGAGATGTTACAAAAACTAAACCCCATAACTGTAGCTATAATAAATTGTTTATTTTTTTTATAGATTATTCGAATATTGTAACTCAAATGTATTATAAGAAGACGTGTGATCATCATATTCAAATTACTGTAATACACGTAAAACTTTTTTTAGGATAAGCATGGATGAAGGTTGTGGTCCACAATTCATGAACATTGAAGAGAATATAGGGGTTCATGGAGGCGGTCAAAGTGTTTTCAAAGGCAATCAACAAAACTTTGACATCGATTGCAATATAGTAATAATTGAAGATAATTTCGTTGTTCATAAGTGATGATATTTCCATAAGTGTGCATTTTTCATTGTCATGGAACAATCAAATGAATTTTTGTAAATATCCAAACAATGTGCATAACACAGGTGAACATATATGAACATACAAACACATCGTAAGTGAACCCATTGTTTATAATTGTTCATAAGTGAACTCATGTTCATATGGAAGGGAGATGTCCTTGTATATATTAATATTCATAATTAATGACGGTGAATTAACTATTAATTAGATGATAACATGTTATATTATTAATTATTATAAAATTGTCATTATAAATATCATCCATTGATTCACGAAATAAATGGTTGTGATAAGTTAACAAAGTTAACATTATAAATTAAATTAACAAAAGAACATAGCCATATATATATAAATATATATATAGGGTTGATTTCCGTTACAAACCACGTCAATTTTTTTTAATTTTTTTTCATGAAAGTGTTTAATATGATGAAATTGTTTCATATAATTTTTTTTTCATGAATTTGTTTTTGTTTCTTCATTAAAATGAAATTGTTTCATGAAACTCTAAATTTGATGAAACTTGTTTCACGTATTCTTGATTCACCAACCTTTATGTATTATTGATGAAATTTTTTCGTATATTATTGAATAATCAACCCTAATAATTAAGAAAAAGTGAAAAAAAATTAAAAAAAATATTGGTTTCATACGGTTTGTACGAATTATTTGTATTTAAAATCTCCCAAGTATATATAGATATAGATATATATATAGTTTTCACATGGATATATTAATAAATAACTGGATAGTAACTATTTACGCTAAAACGCAAATCTCATCCCTCTTGTGCATGGTTATCCCAGTCAAAATCCCAAAATCTACATCTTTATTCCTCATGCCATCCTTCAAATCCCAATCAAACAAGTAAATAAGATTAGCAAGTAAAAGATCCACCATCACATCTCCCATCGAGATCCCGGGACAGATTCTTCGTCCTCCCCCAAACGGGATGAACTTGAAATCGTTCCCTCTAAAGTCAATAGCGCTACCCACAAATCTCTCCGGCAAGAACTCTTCCGGCCTCTCCCAACATTCTGGGTCCCTTCCGATAGCCAATGCATTCACGAAAACGAGGGTTTTCGGCTTAATTTTGTAGCCGTGTAAAATGGTGTCTTTTGTTGTTTCTCGAGGTATTAGAAGAGGAGCAGGAGGGTATAACCTTAAGGTCTCTTTTACAACGGCCTTTAGATAGGTGAATTTTGGAAGATCGTCCTCATCAACTTTACCCTTCTTTCCAACTACATCTCTTACTTCTTCTTGTGCTTTCTTCATTACTTTAGGGTTATTCATTAGTGCTGTCATTGCCCAAACCACTGTAGCAGCAGTAGTATCTGTTCCGGCTATCAATACATTCTAAAACAACAATGGAAATTCTTTCAACAAAAAAAAACAATGGAAACAATTATACGTTGAACCAATACAACAAAACAAAAATGACTTTTACCCACAAAAATTATCCATACAAATTCCTGTGGGTATGGTAATCACCCAGAAAGAATTCCAATGGTTTGCCTACACATTTTTCCTTGGGAAATATGTTGCTAAAGGATAATTCCTGACAAAATCGTCACAAAAGTTGGTGGCTAAATTGTTGGTGGATAATTCAAATCAGTGACAAATTACTCAGGGATTCTCTGGGTGATCCGTTGGTATTTTATCGAAAACCATCGGATTTTACCGAAGCAATGTTATTTTTTGGGTGATTTGTAGCTAATCACCAACGGAAATTTTCCTGGCTAATTTTTGTGGAAAAAAGTCATTTGTTGTGTAGTGGTAGATTCTGATGCTTTTCGAGAAAATACCGATAGATTATCGAGATAATCCCCAAGTAATTTGTCACTGATTTGAATTACTCACCAACTTTGTGACGGCTTTGCGACCAATCACCTTTTAGCGACAGATTTATTAATAGAAAAGTCAATACGCAAAAGTCTTTCACTTAGTAGTGCAATAAACCACAGAATTAAAGTGATCAAATTAAAAATTAAACGGTTTCCATCGCAAATGGTCTTGAAATA
Organism: Silybum marianum; assembly: GCA_036898165.1. Lineage (NCBI taxonomy): Eukaryota > Viridiplantae > Streptophyta > Magnoliopsida > Asterales > Asteraceae > Silybum > Silybum marianum. The sequence continues at coordinate 9,074,465 of CM072529.1, read as the reverse complement.
AAAATTGTTTGCTAAATTAATAGAAATGATCAGGCATACCGGTAAACTTTTACTAGGATAATAAAGAGAGCATATGGTGATTACCATGAGTATGGCTTTAATGTGAACGTAAGTGAGGTCAAAGAGTCGATCTTTCTTGAGTCGTAGTAAAATGTCGACAAAATCCTCTTCTTCATCGTGCGACTTAGGGTTTTGAGGGTTGAGGTGTTCATCAATGAGTTCTTGGTAAAACGAATCAAAATATTTGAAGCATTTCTCTACCCGATCCATCTTGCCCAATAACTTATCAACCAAACCCACAAAAGGCAGACTAGGCCAAAGATCAGAAACAAAGAAATCTGCTGACACTGCTTGAACTTCAGTAATTAGTCGAAGAACCTCCTTTCTTTCATTTTTCATCTTGGTACCTCTTACCAAAACCAACTCTTAACATCACATTACTGGTCGCGCCCTTCATGATTTCGCTCAAGTTTACATGCTTAGACGAAAGAGCCAACACGCGTATATTCTTCATTGCACTTGAGACCTCATCTTCGCGAATGTGTCTAAAAGATGGTACCCTTTTTGGGCCTAACAAATGAAGCACGAAAATCTTTCTCATCTCTCTCCACTTCTTGTTGTAGGGTGAAAAAATTACATCTTGTGCATTGTATGTCACCTTTGATAGGCCAAATAATGATGGCCTACTGCAAAATATGAGATCTTGGGTTTTCAAGACTTCTTTCGCGAGACTTGCTGAAGAAACAACGATCGCTGGCATGAAACCGAACTTGAGAAACACGAATGGACCGTAAGATTTGGAGAGTTGCAATAGGGAGGTATGGAGGCTTAAGGAATTGATCTGGTGCAAGTTTCCAATGAAGGGTAGTCTGAGAGGGCCTGGTGGGCTTAATCTTGATTTGTTTTTGATGATTTTGGGAAGAAGATAGAGGAAGGGTAGGAGGGGAAGAGAGAGAAGAATAAATTGAAAAAGCAGGTCCATTGTTGAGATATAAATCTATATATGAGTTTTTGGTAAATTATATATAAATATATATATATAGACTTGATGGATCCATGATATAAGAACATACATTGATTCACGTTAGCACATGCATACATAAAATTATAAATCATGTATAGCGTTGTGTTTACATGAGAGGAGTCTCTTCTCGCAATACTCGTAAATCCATACTTTTATATTTAAAATTAAAAAAAACATATATATATATATATATATATAGAAATAGAGAGAGAGGATTGGTTCAAATACAAATCAGTTGAAAGGTAACTGGTTCAAATCAATATAAAAATAATTGTTTCCATGATTTTTTTTTAGCAAATGGTATGATTTAAATATGTTTGTTTCACCTTGTGAAAAGATTACATGTGAAACTTTTACACCATAAAACAAATATATGAGAAAATTTTTTATAAAAAATATATGAGAAACTTTCAACTTATGAAAACAAATACATGTGAAACTTTTACATTATGAAACAAACATATGTGTAATAATATCTTAAATCATAACATTTGATGTAAAAAAATAATGAAAAAAATTATTTTTATATTGATTTTAACCGGTTTGTATAGTTTGTACCATTCAACTAGTTTGTATTTGAACTTCTCTCTCTCTCTCTATATATATATATATATGTATAGGGGCGGGTTCAAATGAGACTCAATTTTGGTTGTAAACGTGAGGACAAATGAGAGTGCGACACGTGTCATATTCAATAATGAAGGAAATATTCGGTCTGAATAATACTACATTCAGACTGAACGTAGTATTATTCAGTCTGAATAATACTGAATATAGTATTATTCAGATTGAATAATACTATTATTCAGTCTGAATATTTCCTTCATTATATTCAGTCTAAATAATACTACATTCAGACACGTATCATGCTTTCATAAGTCCTTACATTTACAACCAAATTTGAGTTTGTATTTGAATTTTTTTTCTCTCTATATATATATATATTATATTTATTTATTGGATAAAATATTAGTATATTATTGATAAACTATCTCAAATAATTTAATTCAATAAAGATGTTGTAATTGATCATATGATTAAAGGATGATATCTTTTACACTCTACTCTATATATTTTAAACTATAATCTATATATATGTCTTCCAATTAAAATTGATAGATAATAATGGGAGTTAGTATTTAATCAATTAAAATAAATAAAATAATAAAGTAAGGTGTAAATGGGAATTAAAGTAGGGTGTAAAAGAAAAAACACATAACTAAAACGACTATATCTATGAGAATTAATGATGCGGGAAAATATGATTGTCCTAAAGTCATTTATGTCCACCAATAAAACTTTAACAAATCATTATTTTTTAAATAAATTATTTTATGATTGACAAAATCAGATGGAAACCTCATAGAGTTGAAAAAATGAATTAAACCAAGGCATGCCAAATCTGGAACAGGGAGCATCTTTAATGTATTCCAAATAATTTTTTGTTCCAATAAATTCTTTAAAAAAAATTAAAATAGAAAAAGTAGGAAAAAGAGTAATTTTTAAAAATTTAGAGAACTTTAAATAAAATAATTACTGTAAAAAGATAAAACCATTTTTTATTATATTTTACGATTAAAAAGACATTAAAATTAAATATTTAAAAAATAAATAAATTTTTTATTAAAATAAATTGAATATTTTAATTAAATAATTAACAAAGTAATCTTTAAAATAGAGAATTTTTTAGAATTGAATGTAAATTTTTGTAGACAATTGTATATTGATTCTCCATTTTAGAAAACTTTTGAAGAATTTGTTAAAGATGCTTTCAATTGTCGATAATGCATCCAAGTCAAGTTGCCATCGAAATGGTTGATCAATCAAACGCTAATAATGAAAAATTATAGAGAACATGAATAAGGAGACATCGAACCTTAAAAGCAGCTAATTGTGTCCATCAAGTTTTAGGTTAATTAAATTGATTCTTTAATTAATTAATTTATTTTCCTTTGGTTAACCAAATTGTGTTTTTCACTTTAGCTTAAAAGATTTTAGTGGACAATTAACTCTAAAAACCCAAAATTTTATAATACTGTTTTTAGGTGTTTTGCATCACGGATACAAATCAATTATCCTATAATCTCATGTGTCATTGTCCCAACAACGAAATTAAGCAAATCATATTTTTATTTATTTCAAATTTGTTTAATTTATGTTCACATCCTTTCTATGATTACATGTATTTATATTGTTGGTGGACATAAATAAATGTGGAAATTTTAAATAAGATTTTTTTATCCGGAGCTATATTTCCATAACTTACTTTATTCCTTGGTTAACAATGGAAGTTAAGTTTGCAAGCTTATTCTCTTGTGTGGATTCAAACCTTCAAGTCACAAAAAAATTCGGTGGTGGCCTTATGGAAATCCAACTCTCTATGTGGGCATGTAGTATAATTTTTTTAGTAAAATTAACAAAATGACTCATTCAAAGGGGAACTTAATAATTTGTGATAAGCGTGAGATCCAATATCAATCACAAGCTAAATAATAACTTACAAACTTAATAATTTGGTAATTTTGACTTAATTTTTTTAATTAAGATGCGTTTTAGTTATTTTAGAAATCTTATCTCTCCTTCCTCCAATAAATCTTATTTTGACGAACACCATCTGAACACAATATACACAATATGATACCTAAAAAACATCACACAGTTAAAAAGTTAGATACAAACGATCGTCACAATGATACCCAAGATACATTAATATGCACATTATAATACTCGTTGTATGCACGCACTACTAAAATGTAAGGCTTTCACCTACGGACATTTTCTTGGGAAATCAGTCACTAAAAGGTGATCCGTCACAAAACCGTCACAAAAGTTGGTGTTTAAATTGTTGATGGGTAAATCAAATCAGTGACAGATTACCCAGGAAATTTCTGGGTAATCCGTTGGTATTTCCTTAAAAACATCGGATTTCGTTGGAACAATTAGTATTTCCTGGGTGGTTCGTGGTAATCACCCATGAAAATTTCCCTGGGTATTTTTTGTGGGTGAAAGTCATTTTTTTGTAGTGACGTTGATACGTACTATGATACTCATCCTTTATAACGTATTCACAATATCAACGTTGTGATACTCACTGTGATACTCGTTGTATACACGTTGTACCCACTATGTTACCAATTTTTTACAAAATGGGAACATGGAGAGAGAGAGAGAGAGAGAGTTATTAAATAATTTAATTAAACACAAAATGGGAATATCAAATTACTAATTTACCCTTTTACTTTATTTTAAGATAAACATTCTTATCTTAAATGATTGAATTATATTGAATCTCACGGTTATCATAAATTATGTAGTTCTCATTTCATTAGGCCCTTATAAAAAATTTGAGCTTTGATTTAAATCAATTAAACAAGGCCTTCAATTCAAATTGATTAGTCAACTTTGGAAAAATGAGCCTATTAATTGTCGACGACTAACCCAATTTTCCATTTGCAAAGTTATGATTGTAATGATTAATCAAAATAATTATCGAAGGGTATTAGAAAAACCAAAATTGAAAAATCAAACCGAAAAATTGGCCACTGGTATTATATATGGTTTGGTTAATCGAACCAGAGAAAACCCTGATCTTAGGTTTATCTTTTGGATTTTTAAAGAATGATCGTAAAAAATTGATTAAAAAAATTGTTCATATTATAAAATCGTGGAAGATTTTAATGATGGATAGATAACGGAAAAAACCAAAAATTTAATTTTTTTAGGTCCAACAATCTACCGCAAAAAAAAACGTGTTTTTCTCGCATACTCAAAACGAGATACTACTTTTAACTCCCAAAATAAAGGTTGCGCCACGAAGTCGACCTCTCATTGACAAATACCGCCACCATCTTTCAACGGTGTTTTTCTCGCATACACAGCAAGGATGAGGACCCTATATTAATTTGTTTCTGTACTCAACCAACACAAAATGATACACGTATATTTTAGTTTATATATATATATATATATATATATATAGAGATAGAGAAAGGTTTCTTATTTTATAAACCAATCATAGGGTATAAACTCGTACAAATCAATATAAAAATAATTTTTTTCATTATTTTTTTCAAATGTTGTGATTTATACATATATAGAGGAAAGTTCAAATGCGAACTCAAATTTGGTTGTGAACGTGAGTACAAATGAGAGCGCGACACGTGTCCGAATGTAGATTATTCAAACTGAATAATCAAAGAAATATTCAGACCGAATAAAACTGAATATAATGTTTATTCAGACTAAATAAACACTATATTCAGTTTTATTCAGTCCGAATATTTCTTTGGTTATTCAATGTGAATATGACACGTGTCGCGCTTTCATTTGTCCTCACGTTCACAATCAAATTTGAGTTCGCATTTGAACCCACCCCTATATGTATACTGAATAATCAAATAAATATTCAGATCGAATAATAGTATTATTCAGTCTGAATAATATTACATTAAGATTGAATATAGTATTATTCAATCTGAATAATACAAATTCAGACACGTGTCGCGCTCTCATTTGTTATCACGTTCACAACCAAATATGAGTTCTCATTTGAACTTTCTCTTTCTTTTTCTCTCTCTCTCTCTCTCTCTATATATATATATATATATATAGTCCCCGTCTTTTAGGGTGCGTTTGGTACGCAGTCAGGACAGAACAGAACATAACGGAACAGAACAGAATAGAACAGAACAGAACAGCTGTTACACGTTTGATAAAACATGATATGACGGAACAGGTCAGAACAGAACAGAACAAAATGACCAATTTACCCCCAGTGAGCTGTTTAGTGTTTTTTTACCAAATAACCCCCCCCATATATATATATATAGAGAGAGAGAGAGAGGAGAGAGAGAGGGAGGATAGAGAAAGAGAGAGAGAGGGACGAGAGAGAGACGGAGGAGAGAGAGAGAGAAGGAGAGAGAGAGAGAAGGGGAGAGAGAGAGAGAGAGAGAGAGAGAGAGAGAGAGAGAGAGGGAAGGGGAGAGAGAGAGAGAGAGAGGAGAGAGAAGGGGAGAGAGAGACGGAGGAGAGAGAGAAGGGGAGAGAGAGAGAGAGGAGAGAGAAGGGGAGAGAGAGAGAGAGGATAGAGAGAAGGGGAGAGAGAAAGAGAGAGAGAGAGAGAGAGAGAGAGAGAGAGAGAGAGGAGAGAGAGGAGAGAGAATGGGAGAGAGAAGGGGAGAGAGAGAGGGAAGAGAGAGAGAAAGAGAGGAGAGAGAGAGTGTGTGTGTGTGTGTGTTAGGTTAAAGGGTAAAATGGTCATTTAATCCTTGTTCCACTTAGTTCTAGGGGGTAGGATAGAACAACCTTGTTCCACATGTGTTCCACTTAGTTCCACTTAGTCCAACATTTTATCACACCAAAAATGGGACAAACTTGTTCTGTTCTGTTCCATCCTGTTCACCGTACCAAACGCACCCTTATTAACCAAAGAAATAGTACAAACTTTGTTAACCGGGGTATTGTCGTCTTTTGATATATTGATACCATATTACTTAATTACCATATTCATTAATTATAACATTTCTTAATTATTTCATGCATTTAATTGTTTCATCTATGAACTTTGTTTCGATTATCCATAATTATCTCATATCTTGTTTCACCTATGAACTTAGGTAAAAAAAAATTGGAACAACAAAAGTTCATACATGAAACAACGTTATAAAATTTAAACAAAAATCATTGTTTCACCTATGAACTTTAAGCAAAAATTATTGTTTCATTTGGAAACTTTCTGGTTTCACCTATGAACCTTTACAAAGGTTGTTGTTTCGTCTATGAACTTTCTTGTTTCATCAATGAGCTTTCTGGTTTCCCCAGTGAATTTTGGCAAAAAGAAATGGAACAACCAAAGTCCATATACGAAACAACATTATGAACTTTAAAAGACATGGTATAATCACATGGGGCAGAATTTTGGGTTTTTAAATGAAATTATTATCAATTAGTGATACAAAATCAATATAAATCAAATTCAAACAAAAATTGGATACAAATCAAAACCCTAATATCGTATACAAAAATCGAATACAAATAAAATTCAAGTTACTATTTCTAAAACCTTCTTTCGGCGCTCCTGCTCCAAAAAAGAAATATGGTTTTCATCTCTTATTTTAATAATCATCACCCCAACCTAATAACGTCGAGTCATTGTTTATGGATGGATGTTTGATATCACAGTTGGTTAGTGGTGTAGAAAAGGGGATACATAGGGGAGGAGATCCGCGGCGAAGGAGAAAAGGAGTGATTGAAGAAAAAAAGCAAAGGAGTAGATAATTATCTTTTCCAAATATATGGTTAAATTAGGGATAATGATTAAATATTATTTTTTCTAAAAATAAAACGTATTTATTTCAAAAATAAAAATAATTTTGTTCCATATTTACCCTTCATTCAATTATATTTAATATATTTCCTTTTTAATCATATTATAATCTATCATTTAATCATAACCGTTGATCAATAAAATAAACGGTTTGAATGGGTTAATAAAGTTATCATTTTTTTCATATGGGCCCTATATATATATATGCATTTGAGAAATTGTAAATTTTTGAGGAGTAAAGAACTGATCATAGTCCATCATTTGGTCAACATTTGCGGCTTTAACCGTGAAGCCTTGGACAAATTCCTCGCATGAGTATGTGAAAGAGAGATGGGTAGTTTCATAACTTTTACAAATAGGGGATAAATGAGTTCATATGTGAACTCATATGATTCACATATGAACTATATATTCATATGTGAACCCACAGGTAGGGGTGTGCAATTGACCCGTAGGAAACGGCCCGAACCGGGACCGGCACCGGTATTGTCCAACCGGTCTCAGTCCTTCAAATCCTCCATTTTCGGTTCCGAAAACCGGTTCGGTGCCAATTTTTCGGGTAATTAACCGAGACCGGCCCGAAAGTTTAAGTAACAAAATAATGTAAATAAATATCGTTATAATTTAAGGTAATTACTACTTATTTTTTCAGTATTTCATATTTTGTTTATAAATTAATGTCGCTATAATTTAATTTTCTTGTTGTTAGACATATTGGCGACACAAATTTCAACCATGGCGTCCGAGTCCGCGTTTAGCACTAGTGGTAGAGTTTTAAATGAGTATCGGACTAGTTTGTCAACGTTGATAGTTGAATCTTTGTTGTGCACCCAGGATTGGGTTAGAAACTCTAGAAAGCCGATAATAGACGACATCGACGACATTTTGAAGGACGATGATATAGCTTTGAGTATTTTTTTCAATTTTGAAACGAGTATTACTTTTTATTAAATACAAACAATTAATCTTTTCGATTGTGTGTTTATATAGAGATTGCACAAACTTTAAACAAAGTAGATGACAAAGCAATGGGGAAGAGGACAATGGAAAACTAGAGTATGATTTTTATAGAAAATGGATTAACGGTTCCAACCGGTTTTTTGATCGAAAAACCCGAACCGGGACCGGCACCGGTATTGCCTATATGGTCCGGTTCTCGGTTCCAAGAATCTCTTATTTCCGGCTCCGCTTCCAAACCGGTTCGGTGTCAGTTTGGTCCGGTTCGGGGCCAATGCTCACCCCTACCCACAAGTTCATATATGAATCAGTTAAATGGTTCATATGTGAATCACATAGGTTCATATATGAATCATTTAATTAGTTCATATGTCAATCACAATTGTTCACATATGAATCAGTTAATTAATTAGTTCATATGTGAATTGGTTAATTTGAAAAATATGAATCAGTTAAAAGTCATTTGTTTTGTAGTGATAATAGTACCAAATTTGAATGAAAAATTTGATATAATGGATGGTAGTTCGGGAAAAAAAAACCCGATTCGTACAAAGGAGAAATTATGTTTTATTTGGTTTGGAAGATCCTTATCAATTGACAAAGCACATTGAAGATTATTGCAACAATAATGATTGTAGAGGTAGATTCATTGGTGATTCGTGGATGATGGTGGTTGCGGAGGACGTGAAGATGGTGGATGGTGGTGGTGGCGTTCCACAGTGGATAATGGTGGTGGAGGATGTAGTTGTGGCCGATGTGGTAGAGGCGGTGATTGTGTTGGTGATGGTGGTTATGGTGGAGGTAGTGTTGGTTATGATGGAGGTGGTGGTCGACAGTACTAGTGGTGGTGGCGATGGGTAGTGATGATTGGTGGTTGTGGAGGACGTGAAGACGGTAGGTTGTAGTGGTGGTGGCGTTCCACAGTGGTGGAGGAGGTAGTTGTGACCGATGTGGTGGAAGTAGTGGTGGTAGTGAGTAGTGATAATGGTAGCCGATGGTGGTGGTGGTTATGTTGGAGGTGGATACGGTGATAACTGACGATACTAGTGGTCGTTCGCTAAAAGTGGTCGTGGAGGTAGAGGCAGTGGTGGTTGTGGAGGACGTGAAGATGGTGGATAGTGGTGGTGGCAGTGGTGGAGGAAGTAGTTGTGGAGTAATGGTTGTAGTGGATAGTGGTAGTGGTAGTGGTAGTGGTAGCTGATGGTTATGGTGGACCGTGGTAGTGGTAGCCAATGGTGGTGTGGTTATGGTAGAGATGAGGTGGCCCACGATGGTAGTGGTGGTGGCAATGAACATTGGTGGTGGTCTGATGGTCGACGACTATTGTGGAGGTGATAAGAGGAGGTTGTTGTAATAGAGGAGGTGTGCAACAATGGTAGTGGTGGTGGCGTTGAGGACGGTGGTCGGTGGCCGACAGGGGCGGAACACAACCATTATAGTCTCGGGGGCCGAAAATAAAATATTACAAAAATTTAGAGATCTAAATGATAAGTACAAAACTTTTTTTATTCTTTTTTCTATGTTATACTACCAAACTTTAGAGAAAAATTGTTAATGAAGACTAAGAGGTCATTTAACAAACATTTACCTGATACGCGTTAATAAGCCATATTATCTTAGCTTACCGGATGGACATGACAAAGACCGAAAATCTTACCAGATAAGAACGATGGTAACGTCAAGTGTCTTACTTTGTAAGTAAAGATGACGATTCTTACTCGGTTAGCGTTACCGGATGAATTATTGCATATGATGTCATTTTGATGGAATACAAATCTTGCCCGACAAGGTAAATAATGGTGTCAAATTTTACCGATAAACGTTTACCGGATAAGTATTTAGATAAACAGTCTCTAAAACTCAAAACCTTTAAACTATTAACCAAAAATTGTAACAGAAATTTATTATATTTTTATACTATCGTTAATTAATAAAATCAAAACTTTTACATTATTAATATAACAATATATATATAATAACTCAAACAGTTTTTTATATTTTTAAAAGCTAATTTTTATATGTATTTGACATAAATAATTTAATATCATAATACATCAAGAAAGATAGAAAATTGGGGATGGAAAATAGAAATTAAGAAAAAAAAGACATTGGCGATGGAAAATAGAAATTGAGAAAAAAAAAAAGTATGGGAATATGGGATTCAAACCCAGGATCCCCTGGATGCAAACACAACGTCTTAACCATTGGAGCAATCGAACGATTTGTGTCAACTATTCGACCTATATGATATATTAGCGAAAAAGGCGGGGAGGCCATGGCTCCCATAAGTCCTTATGGAGTTTCGTCACTGGTGGCCGACAATGGTTGTGAAGGTGACGATGGACGATGGTGGTCAGTGATGATTGTTGTAGTGGATAGGGGATTAAGTGGAAGAGATCGGGGTCATATAACCCCCATAATATTTTTAAAATATTGTTTTTTTCATTGGTTAATTAATTTCTTTTGTAAATCTCTAGTTAACCTTGACATCCGTTTAAAGTTTGTTTGACCCCAAAAGTTCACCCAATTTTGAAATATTAATTAAAATAGTTCGGCCCAATCATAAATTTTATTAACCCCAATAAGAATTCATTAGTTCAATTTTGATTTCTCAATGGTATTTGTTTTATTTTTGGTGGCTAATTATTTATTGTGTTGTTATTTAAAGGGAAATATTTATTACAGGAAAAACACAATTACTTAAAATGAAATATCAAAATCATGTTCACATAAAGTTTGTTGTCTATGAACAATAATTATCGTCATACTTTGCAATCTTCATGTCAAAGCCAGTTTTTTACCAACTCTTATAGGAGAAATGATCATGAAAAGAGCATAATCGGCTGATTGTAGATGCTCTTGTATACATTTTCATTTACCTTATATGTTGTTTGAACGGTGGTGGTAGCGATGAACGGTGGTGGTTGGTCGCCGATGGTGGTTGTACAATACAAAACAAATGACTTTCATCCAACAAAAACACCCAGGGAAATTTTCGTGGGTGATTAACACGGATCATCCAGGAAATACTAATGGTTCCAAAAAAATCCGATATTTTCAAAAAAATACCAACGGATTACCCAGGAATTTCCTAGGTAGTCTGTAACTGATTTTTAATTTACCCACCAACAATTTAGCAACGGACTTTTGTGATGGTTTTGTGACGAATCACCTTTTAGCGACGAATTTCCCAGGGAAATATCCGTAGTTGAAAGCCTTCCATTTTAGTAGTGGTAGAGGTAGTGGAGGAGGTTGTTGTTCTAGAGGAGAAGATGGAGGTGGCCAACGGTGGTGGTGGTAGTGGCAATGGATCATGGTGGTTGGTGGCCGACTGTGGCTACTGGTGGTCGCCGGCGGTCGTGACTAATGGTGTTGACCATTAAAACAAGTATCATATTAAGGTTATATATCAAGTGAGGGTAGATTAGTGATATTTGATTTCCTGTCTCATTCTTGTCTCATCTTGTTCCATCTATATTGGTGGAACAAAAAAAAAACCATTTTCGTCCTACTCTGTCCCAGTTCCTGTCTCTGTCCTATGTCACGCCAAACGTGGGACAGTGAATTCTTGTCTTGTTCCATGTTGCACCAAACATGGGACAATAAGTTCTATCCCGTCATGTCCTTTCCCATATACCAAACGCACCCTAAATGTGGGACAATAAGTTCTTGTCATGTCCCATATCATACCAAACATAGTTCAATAAATTTGGTCCCTATCCTATACTATTAGTCCCATATACCATGGTCTAAGACTTTTCCAAGTGGCATTCTTATCATCATATATATATATATGTTAAATCAACACCATACATTCTCATCATCGTGCATACTATTACATATTTAATAAATATGCAAATAGATAACGTCTATATTAAGCTTTTGTTGTGCAACGTTAGGTTGGAAATTAAAGGCTGTTTGACGTAATAAAACAATTCTTAAAAAGTATACACTTCATACCCAACACTCAAACAATAATGTGGAATTATAAAAAATTAGGGAAGGAAAAACAAACCCAAGCTACAATACTATTTATATAACCGTACTCAATTTGATAAACATGTCTATTAAGTCGAGGTCATTAATCGTCATACGTAATGGTACCATGTTGTTCAACCAGATACCATTTGATTATCGGTACCTAGCTAGTTTCTCATTTCTAACAAAGTAATATAAGATTAAAATTTTAAATATATATTAAACTAGTTAGTAAATATATACAATGGGAACCGGTTGGTAGTATTTGTATTTTAGGAACCTATGGGACTCGGTAGTAGACCTGGCAAATGTGTCGTGTCGGGTTCGTGTCAGGTTCAAGGGTTAAACGGGTTGAGAGTGCCTAACCCTAACCCGGCCCGTTTAAATTTCGTGTCGTGTCAACCCGTTTAATTTTCGTGTCGTTTTCGTGTCATTTTCGTGTCAACCCGTTTACTTAAACTAGTTAAAATATATTACCAAAATCCATTTCATTCGTATCGAGTTCGTGTCTAGTTAGTATGTTGTGCCAGTTTTTGTCAGGTATACATGAAATGTACAATCACTTTTTATTAATATTTAGTATATACTTTGTTAAAAAAAAACTATAAAATGTGAATTGTTGACGTTATTTGCCTAAGGCCAAAGGGGCCTAATATAAACGGATTATTCGGGTCATTTTCGAGTTGAAAATTTTGACTTTGACCTTACCCGTTTAGTTTTCGTGTCGTATCGTGTCAACCCGTTTACTTAGACGGGTTGAAATGTATTACCCAAACCCGTTTAATTCGTGTCGAGTTCGTGTCGGGTTAGCGTGTCGTGTCAGTTTTTGTCAGGTCTACTTGGTAGCATTATATTTAATTTGTTCTTTCTTAATTTTAAAGTTGAACCATTTACGCAATAACATGTATGCAAAAGCGACATCAACATTATCCAAAGTTTAGAGTTGACAAAACAATTTGCTCAAAACTATCACATGTTATTATCAAGTTCAAATTATTATCATAAACAACAAAAAGCATTATCTACTCCCTTTCCTCCCCCAAAAAAACTTATATACTGTAAAATTTAAAACAATTATTTCAAAAAAAAGTCACTTTTAAGGGCCAATTTAATTAACCGGTAGGCACACTTTACTTTATCGGATAAATATAATAAGATAGAGAATCTTACTTGCTAAGAGAGAAGGCAAAGACCGAAAGTCTTACCCATGAACTAAGAGTGACGACTCTTATCCGATAAATAAGGACGGAGCCAGGGTATTAATCTAGGGGGAGGCCAAAAATATTGTAATAAAATTATGGTAAAGACTCTTTTGAAAAAATATATATACTTTTTGTTAAATATTTATTCATAGACAATAGATAAAAAAAAGTTGGAATGCTAAATAAGCTAATTAAATAACATACATAACTTGTTAAGAACAAGAAATTTGGGAATTTTTTCTGATATGATTTTATTGAAGAATACCACGGTTATATACAGGAAGATGAGCTAACTAGGGTTACAAAACTCTAGTTAATAGAAACATACTACTAACTAAAACAACATCTAATAAACTGGACCACTTGCAAGATAAAAAGACAAATGTACCCCTGATCGTAATACTCCCCCTCAAGATGAGCACCGTGAGTAAATGTTCTTTAGTGCCATCTTGGATAACGATGACTGAAGTTTGGATGCAGACAAAGGTTTCGTGCAGATGCCGGCTAACTGAAAAGCGGATTTGATAGGCATCAATGGAATCAACTTAGAATTGACCTTTTCTCTAACAAAATGACAATCAATGTCAATATGTTTGGTACGCTAGTGAAACGTCGGATTAGTGGCAATTTATCGAGCGGATTTGTTGTCACAAAACATTGGTATTGACTTAGCATGCTTGACACCTAAGTCCCTCAAGAAATAGTGAATCCACACTAATTCACATGTAGCGACGACCATAGCCCTGTACTCAGCTTCAGCCGAAGACCGAGATACAGTAGGCTGCTTCTTGGATTTCCACGAGATCAAAGATTGCCCCAAAAAAATACAAAATCCAGAAACTGATCTGCGTGTGTCAGTGCATTTGCCCCAATCTGAATCACAATATGCTTGTAATGAACAATCAACCTTAGAAGAAAAGAATAAACCTCGTCCAGGTTCTTGCTTCAAATACTTCACTAAATGACAAGCAGCTTGCCAATGGGGTATGCGTGGATTGGACATGAACTGTGATAATTTTTGTAGAGCAAAGGATATATCGGGTCTGGTTATATTCAGATAGAGTAATCTCCCAATCAAACGATGATATTTACTGAGATCAACAAGAAGCTCACCATCTTCTTCATTAAGTTGCACATTTGGATCCATAGGTGCTTTAGCAGGTTTTGCTCCAAGCAAAACCTGTATCTTCAAGAATTTGCAAAGTGTAGTGCCTTTGAGACACAGAAATTCCTTTTGTGGATCTTGCTATCTCTAACCCCAAAAAGTGCCTTAGATTTCCCAGATCCTTAAGCTTGAAGGTATTACTCAACAGACTTTTAATGGACTGAATTGCGCTCATCGATGCACCCGTGATAACTATGTCATCAACATAGACTAACAAAGCAACATAGATAACGTAGATTTTTTAGAATAACTAATTAAAGCTACAGAGGAGCTTTTAATGTCCTTATTTCGTTGGTTCTTTGTCTACTCATAGTTATGTAAAGTACCATACAAAGCAGTCAAAGACATATGATCAAGGTCCTTGGTGGTTTTAATGCATGTGCAAATATTTTTCCAAAAGTCTGGAAAATAGTCCATAAATTTGCACAAAACCTCCTCGTTGTCATATACCTTTTCCAACAGCTTAAAATCATTTAAAAGACTATTAAAACGATTGTAATAGTCAGAAAGAGATTCTTCCTTTTCATGAGAGAAAAGTTCATAGTTTCTTACTAAACCAATTTTCTTGTTTTTTCTTAACCTCAACAGTTCCTTCATATAAAACACACAGAGTATCCCACATCTCTTTGGTAGTAGAGAATTTACTAGAGAATGGAACACTTCATCATGAAGAGAGACATCGATATCAGATTTGACTTTGGTGTCCAAGGATACAAGACGTTTATATCTTCAGTATATTGTTTGGGACTTTTAGTCAAGTATCTGCCATGAGCCTCAGATTTTTCCTCATCAGAGGATTCAAGAGTTTCACCATTAGCAGTTTTCTTGTTACCATAGCGAACCCAGATTCTTGGAACTATGGGTCCTTCACTCGGAATGGTAGGTATCCGTTGTCAACCCCTTCCAAGAACAGTATCATACGACTTTTTCACAGATCAAAGTTATTGGGATTGAACTTTGGTGGTTTGACTACAAAACCAGTATCGTATGAACTAGCGAAAGGGTTTTGCATAACAGAACCTTGGTTTGAGGAAAAAGAGGTTGCTATTACAGATCAAGTTTATTATATTAAACTATTCTGCTTTGATGCCACTTGTTAGTCTCGTTTAGGGTAATGGCAAGTAAGTAAGAAATTGTAGAAAAGGGGGGGGGGGGGGTTGAATACAATTACACAATATTTTTCAACTTTTTAAATTCTTATTGATATAAATATCAAGAATTACACTTAGAAATCTGATTGTTATGGAAAAGAACAGATAAAATCAATTATAACAATCTAATCCTTAGTAAACAAGAACACAACTTAAATCACAAAGAAAGTTATTATGTTGTTTAAGAAAATGTCGAATCAAGCTGATCAGTTAGAAGATATATTGCTGAAAGCGTAGTTTGCATGAGAGTTTCTCGTTTCCTTTTATAGTGCCTCATGCGTTAAGTGCATGGGGATACTTGTCACAATATCATTTGAGGTTGAGTTACCTTTGGACAAATATGAGGTGTCTTCCTTTATCATACAGATGAAACGACATGACACTTTTCATCTTTTCTTTAAATCTTTTGTTGTCACATCAAACTTTAGATGAGGACAAACAAATCTTTCTGATGTTTAAGGAGAATGTTTATATTTAAAACTTAGATGACACATTATTCCTAATATTGATGACAAGAAGTATCTTCATAAATATCAACCGATGGAGTTGAGAACTTTATCGGCGGATGCAACAACTTTAAGAGATCAGCGGGTGAAGAGTGGTATTTGATAAGAGGTCACATCTTCATTTCCACAAATGTTGATATGTTCCTTTGGTATCATCTAGTCTTCAATTCGCTGAACTTGTTGGGTATAACCAAACTTTTGCAAAGAACCCGAAATAGAAAATATTTTGACTAAGGAAAAATCAAGGAGTCATAATCAAATTATCGGTGACCCAACATTTTCTAATTATGAATCATTAATATATTTAAATAAATATTTATTGCAATCAATTATATATATAAGGCACAAGATGAGCCTCCTTTTTTGGAATTCATAAAATTCTAAATAACAGTATGACAATTGTAAGTTATATTTTTCATTACTCTTTACAAATATTTAATTCACCTTTTGACCCCTTATAAAAAATGTATGTTTCAATATAATTTGGGTGTTTAATCGGTTATTTTACTTGCAAAACTATGTTTAACATCAAATTATCCAACTTTTTTGTCTCTTATAAATCTTCCTCTTTATTCATCTACTTTCATGTTTGTATTTGAGGGGTGTACCTCATACTTATCTTGAAAGTGTTTTGATGGTTAAAACTTGAATGAGGTATCGTTGAAAATCCATAACTTTTATTTTCTGTGTTACAATTTTTAATTTCTATTTTGTATTGATTTATTATTTATATTTGATTGGATGTGTAATATGTAATGTGTATTATGCTAAACCTTTTGTTCTTTTCGAAGCAAAGAAAATCATGAGTGATGAATGAGAAAAAAATTGTCCAATTGCTTCAAAAGAGATGGATTTTAACATATGAACCATTACAAGTGTGCTTATAAGGACCGACTTATTTGACATACACTTAATAAAAAGAAGTCATGTAAATATGATACACCTATTTGGCATCCATTTAATGGATCGACTTATTATGTTAATAAATTACATTGTAACAAAAATATAAGAAAACATATGAAAGTTCATTTGTTAATTAAAACAACATAGAATGAAATTGTGAATAAGAAATAATTCGTATTCAAAAGTAGATTTCTTATTGAGGTAAAGAACTAGCACAATGGCTAGGTGTGTATCCATTTGGCAAGAGGATATTAGTTGTTCGAACCACATCGGGTTAGAAAATATTGCATTTTACTAGTTGTCAATTAATAAATTACGTTTTATCTAAACTTTGTTTATATTCTATAAAATAAATATACTTCATCACCGTGCAACGCGTGGTGCAATATACTAGTATATACATATATGTGTATGTATTTGAGAGGCAATTGGTACAAAAGGAGGGAGTCAAACCCAAAACCACTTTTAACTTTTTTTTTATATTAAAAAATGTAGTAAAGTATTAACTATTATATAAAATTTAATTAACTATAAAATATAATGGATCGAGCGAGCATGTCCGATTTTTTTTCCCATCGCCTGAACCCACCTATTCACTTTAGCGGTCCAAGTAGAACCTATCAAAATTTTCGGAAATGGTTATTCCAACCCATTTTAATTGAAATATTTAAAATAAAAAAACTGTTGAAATTAAATATAAATATTTTATTATAATTTTAAACTTTGATTCTTCATTTTAAAAAACCAGATAAAAGATCTCTTAAGTTACATTCATCAACATAGCATATGATCGTGTGAGAAATAGAGTTAAAGTGAGAAGCATAAGAAGAGATCTGAGCCATTGTTCACTTTTAATCTCATACCCACCCATGAATTGTGTCTTAGAAGAGAGTTGATTCAGTGCATCTTGTCTTAATATGCATCCAAGGGTGGAGATCTCTTCTTATGCTTCTCACCATAATTTTCGTTCTCATCTGAACCCAACCCTCGTCAACATTACACCAATATTGGAAACATTAAGGGGTTGTTTGTTTAGATCTGAATGAAGCCATCCAGAGGCATCTCTGAATCGTGTAGAGATAGATTCTTGTTTGGCAAAAAACTTAAAGGCTCTGAATGAAAACAAAAGCCTCTGTACGATTTTGCATATGAGGGGAAGCAAAATGGTTCAGATGCATTTTTTTCCATAACTGCCCTTTCTCACGCTCTCTCTCTCAACACCCTCTCTTTCTCATGCTCTCTCTCTCTCTCTCTCTCTCTCTCAACACTCTCTCTTTCTCACGCTCCTCTCAACACGATCTGCAGGTACTCACCGATTTTTTCTCTCCATTTCACGATCGATTTCATCTTTGTTCATCGATATCACGCTCGATTTCATCTTTGTTCATCAATTTCAAGATCGATTTCATCCATCCATTTCATGATCGATTTCATCTTTGGTCATCGATATCACGATCGATTTCATATTTGTTCATCAATATCAAGATTGATTTGATAGTTGTTCAACGATATCACCATCGATTTCATATTTGTTCACCGATATCACCATCGATTTCATATTTGTTCAATGATATCACCATCGATTTCATATTTGTTTATCGATATCACTGTCGATTTCATATTTGTTTTGATTTTTTGGGTTTTCTTTTGATTCATATTTGCTTCCCTTTTATTGCCTCTTTGTGGATGGTTGTGGTGGTTTTGAAGGTTGTCGCCATGAATATACATATTTCTTGAGAAAGAAAGAAGGAAGGAATCGAGAGAAATAAGCAAGAGGAAGGTGATTGAGATTTTGTTCAATATGTTTGATTTTCTGCATTGAAATCGATTTATGGTAATCCTTCAAAATTGATTTTGCATATTTCTATCGATTTTTATTACAGAATTCTGTCCAAGGTTCAAACCTTCAAAAAAGATTTTGCTCAATATGCTTGATTTTTTGCAATTTGTTTGGTTTTGCAACTTGGTTTCTGTTGATTTTTGGTTTTTGCAATATGTTGTAATCATATGTTGTAAAGGGGAGGTGTCTGGATATGTCTGAAGTGTCTTAATAGTGGGCTATTTGGTTTAAGCAGTGAGCTGTTTAGTTCTTCCCCTTTGGTATAAATGCGATGTTCTGCTGTGAAAAAAGAAAAAAACTAAAAGAGGATGGAAGGAGGTGCAGGTAACTGAATTAGTTGTAGTAGAAATTGGGTTGGAATATTTCTTCAATAAAGTCTGTTGTGGTGGGCTCTTGTTGTATTTTGGTTTTCAAGGTTCAGCCGGTCGTATACCTTTGGTTTGTGCTAAGTTTTATCAATAAAAGTTATTGTTTGCTTTGCAAAAAAAATAAGCAATTTGTTGTTGGTGTTAAATCATACTGAGGATTAAAATGGAAATTTGTTCTTATTCAAAACGGTTACCAAACAACCAATTTTCATTCTGCACTATATCATACGGAGTCTCTTAAAGCATTCTGACCTCCTGACCATCCAACACTAAATCATCCAACAACTACCAAACAACCCTTAAAATAGATATTTTTAAATTATAAACCTCTAAACTTTTTAAAAAGAAAAAAAAACATATTTTAAACAAAAATTGAATAATCGAGTATGATGTTATGATAAAGGTATTGTTTGGCAAAAACAAGATAGTTTATAAGTCACTTTATAAGCTACCTTATCTTCTAGGTACATGTATGAGAAACTAACTTATTACTTATAAGCTAACTTATTGAAAATGTAGTTAAGAGTGACTTATTGAACTTTTTATCAATTTCTTTTAATTATACCCCTGATTAATATTAGTTATTATTATTCATGTTATTTTAAATTTTATTAAATAATAATAATTATAAATTAATATTTATCTTATTAATTAATTATTGATTAATATTAATCGTTAATTCATTCTAAGGTTAAATTATTTACTAATATTAATTCATTATTATTTAGAATTGTTACTTATAATTTTTAAAAAAATATTAATTAATTAGAATGTGGTTGATGAGTTATTCACATATCATATGTAATGGTTACTTAAAATAATAAAAAATCAATGTAATTTTTTTTCTAAACTTTATTTTAGCGTATCCATAATGTATAATATATATATGATAATCAATTTAATTTGCTAAAATAAACATATTATATTATTTATTACTTTTTTATTTGAATTAATATATTATTTTATTAAATATTTATTTTAAATATATTATAAGTGACTAAATTTTAAAATGATTTTTTGGTTATTTTACATGTTTATCAGTTAGTTTTTGTCAAACATAACTTATTCATCAACTATTTTATAAGTAATCATCTATTTTATAAGTTACGTTATCAACTAGTTTGTTAAATATAGTCAAAGTTGGGCTTTGATGGTCATTATTGGGCTAACTTGGTTAGTGGCCTAGCGGGAGAAATAATTAGAACCAGGCCCACCCGGTTCAACCTTCTGTACCCTTAGCTAGGTGTATACGTAGTACAAACCCTAAAATCTTTGATTTCTTTTGTCTTCCTCCTCATCGCCGCTTTGAAACTCAACTTCGATCAATGGTAAGCCTTTCCGTCTTCTACGTCTGTTAATCGTTCAAGTTCTTATGTTTTCTGCTTCTGTTAATCTTACTAAATTTCTCCATTTCTTATGTATGTTTGTTTTTTCTTCACCGAAAGTTTATTTTTCTGTGGATTGATTCTAACATGTCTCTGTATCGATTATTTTTTGATTTCTCGTAGGGTCCAAAGAAAGGTGGGAAGCCGATTGCAACTAAGAAGAAAACGGTATGATTATTAAGATTTGGTTTAGGGTTTTCACTCATAACGAGTAGCTATCTGTGATTAACGTTTTCTTTTAAACTAATTTAGGGTTTTTGATTTATGTACTTCGATTTGATCTTTTGCTCTCCAGGAGAAGGTAGTGAATCCGTTGTTCGAGAAAAGGCCGAAGCAATTTGGGATCGGTGGAGCATTGCCACCGAAGAAGGATGTTCATAGATTTGTGAGATGGCCACAAGTTGTTCGCATTCAGAGGAAGAGGAGGATCCTCAAGCAGCGTTTGAAGGTTCCACCTGCTTTGAATCAGTTTACCAAGACCCTTGACAAGAATCTTGGTAATGATCAGTTATACTATCGCATAATTTGCCTCTTTCTTTGTGTTTTTCTTGGTTTCCTTCTTCATTGATTCAATCGTTTAAACATTTGGGGAAAAATATATTATGGACATGGTATATATGGGGATTTTGGCATGATCTTTTTCCCTCCAATTGTACCACTATTGTTCACTACCTAGCCTGCTGTTTCATTCATGACCAATTGCAGAAGCATGAAAGCTTATTTTTGGATATCTATAATATATGTTGAAATTTTGTATTGCCTTCAAATTGATTGGTATTTAGGAATCTATTTTGCACTTTTTGTTGGGCTTCCTTAGCTCTCTATCATTTTGACCAATTTCTTTGACTATTTCTTGATTCTTCAAATGCTTTGTCTTGTTATCGTAGGGGAGTTACTGCTTATAAACCTTAATCGAGTATTTATTGAAATTACCCTTCATATTAATAAAGGGATGAAACTTATATTAGTTATTACATGCGATAAGTACAAAGAATACTATTGTTTTTTTGGATTCATTCCCTCTTTGAGCTTGTTTTTGGAACTAAAAATTATTGATTCCTTCCAGTGACATGATCTTCTATGCTGTATATGCCATTAACTTTACCAACCTTGATAAAATATTCGTTAAAGTTCTACGGATTTTTAGTTGAAGAAGTTAGTTCAGTGGGAAATGATCACCTGGCAAAGTTTTGCTGGTCTTTTGTTTTTATGAGTGCAATTTAGTTTTCAAATCCACAAAACTAATGGTATAAAGATGGTACTGTTACGGAATGGTATCATATAAAACCTAAAAAAGTTCAATGATTTTGTAGATCCAAAAGTAAGTTCAAGATAGAAATATGTCCCTAAACTAAAAGTTTGTCGGTTTTCTTTGCATTTGTACTTTTCTTCACTTATTTATCTTGATAAATAGCTAATCTGTGAACGGCCATATGTTTTTGCTTCTTTATTTGCAGCAACTACTTTGTTCAAGATGCTGCTCAAGTACAGGCCTGAGGATAAAGCAGCAAAAAAAGAACGGCTTCTGAAAAGGGCTCAGGCTGAGTCTGAAGGGAAGACAGCTGAAGCCAAGAAGCCTATTGTTGTTAAATATGGTCTGAACCATATCACCTACCTTATTGAGCAGGTTTTTTCATTTCCACTGTATAAATATAATCTCATTTGAATTGTTGCTTTTTGAAACAAAAACTGACACTGCTTTTTATATTTGTGATTGAAGAACAAGGCGCAATTAGTCATCATTGCTCATGATGTGGACCCCATTGAGTTGGTTGTCTGGCTTCCTGCATTGTGCAGAAAGATGGAAATCCCTTACTGCATTGTGAAGGGAAAATCTCGATTGGGAACTGTAAGTGTACTACTATTATACTGTATTTTTCTTTAGGGAAATTAACAAAAATAGCCGTTTCAGCCAGTCAGCCTTACGCATTTACCTTTTAGGGTCTGTTTGTTAGCAGCTTAATGAGCTTAACAGGACTCGCAGCTTATTTGGTCAGCTATACATGACTGTTTGGTAGTGGCTTAGTGATATTGAAAGTGGCTTGTTCAGTAAGCTTCTAGGGGGGAGCTTTATGCAAAAACCAAGTTTTTTTTCGAAACCTGCCATTCCCGATTAAAAGACATGCTTGTTCCATCTATGAGAAAACCTATCCAAACAAAAACCTTCCCAATCTATACAGACATATTAATCCACACAGACAGCTTTATTCATACAGGACTTAATGGAAAACCAACCAAACAGCCCCTTGGACTTTTTTTCTCCCAAAATTTCCAATAAAGGTCGGTAAATTTGTCCCTGCTGAAATGACAGTAAATTTGTCCCTGCTGAAATGGGTATATCTGTTGATTTCCCATTTCTTTAATGACCTTTATACCCTCGATTGGGAGCTGACAAACTTGTTTTTGCTATACGTCAGATTGTCCATCAGAAAACTGCAGCAGCTCTGTGCTTGACTACGGTCAAGAATGAAGATAAGATGGAGTTCAGCAGAATCTTGGAAGCAATCAAGGTCTAGTTTCATATAAAGTTTCTTTGATCATAAGCATGTAGCTTTTATAGAAATCATATGGGCTTATTATTTTGAAAACTGATTTATGTTATTTCAGGCCAACTTCAATGATAAGTATGAAGAATACAGAAAGAAGTGGGGTGGTGGGATAATGGGTTCTAAATCTCAGGCTAAAACAAAAGCAAAGGAGAGGGTTCTTGCAAAGGAGGCTGCTCAAAGGTTGAATTAGAGCCCTTCATATTATCTTATATAGTAAGTCTGCAGAGTTCAGAAGGCTATGTTTTTAGTACGTTTGTTACATTGGGTCAGTGTTGATTCCTTTTTTTAACTCTTTGAAGGCAAGTTATTGTGTGCTTTCTTACATGTGCTTTGATTATGTCACAATTTATTCAATTTTGGTCGGTTATATTAGCAAACAATTGTTTTCCTTATGCTTCCATATTCAGATACTTCTTGTTACCACCAGCCTCTACTACAGGTACCTGTGGCGGAAATATATGTACACCAACATATGTATATATACTACACACACATATATATATTTATACAGCATATATCATACTAAATTACTAATAGGCGATGGTTTTGGTGTTTCTTGACATTGAGTTCGTTTGGCTTTGACTTTTAGTTTTTTAAATTAGAAAAAGACAGTCTAGGGGTGTGCAAAACCCGAATAATCCAAAATCCGAACCTGAAATGAAAATAAGGTGTGTGCAAAATCTGAATGCTCTGATATCCGAAAATCCAACATCCGATTTTTGGGGGGATATGTATGTTCGGGTTGGGTTTGATCTTTGTTCACCCAACCTGTCCGATATTTGAGGTAAATAGCGGTCCGTAATACTTATATTCTCAGTTGGGTCTCTTTTAGCCTTTTGGATCTAATGCTTATGGGTCTGGCTTTATTTTGGCATTTACTTTCACCTTGGTTTTTATTTTAATTAGTTTGTTTATCGACATTTTTCCTGTTTCGATGTTGATCTTTATTTTAATTAATGCATATAATATGTATGCATAGAGGGAAGTTCAAATACCAACCACTTTAATGTTACAAACTATACAAACCAAGTTTTAGGTCTCATTTAAACCCGCTCCTATATATATATATATATAGAGAGAGAGAGAGAGAGAGAGAGAGAGAGGAAAGTTCAAATGCGAACTCAAATTTGGTTGTAAACGTAAGGACAATGAGAGTGTGACACGTGTCTAGATTTTCAAACTGAATATACAAAGAAATATTCAGACTGAATAAATACTATATTCAGTCTAAATATTTTTTTTGAATGAGACACATATTGCGCTTTCATTTGTCCTCAAGTTTACAACCACATTTGAGTTGGCATTTAAACCCGCCCTTATATATATATATATATATATATATATATAGATAAGAAATATTATATGAAGTTTTTATACAAATATGCCACCATGATAACCGCTATTTTAAATATCATTCATGAACGCTATTTTCTATTTTGATCGCTGTAGTAGCATACTTGCCTTAAAACGATTTTTAAAATTATGCTTATATTATATGTATCATCTGCTCAATGGGGTTTACCCCACTTCTATAGTCTAGGGATGGACCCACTTTAGTGGTTAAGGTGACACGTGCTACCATTTCACTCCTCTGTCGTAATATAAAATTTTCTAAGTTCGTAAAAGGTGTAACAGTATTGATTTGTTATGTATTATCATATATAATTTAAAACTACAATAAGGACATAAATTTTCTTTGTAGAGATGGTTTGCAAGATTTTTTCTTTCGCCTCAGATCTGAGTTTGAATCTTGTTATTATCATTTTTTTAGTTTTAGATTTATTATGTTTTTAATTTTTTTTAATAATAAATGATTAAACACAGGACCTCACATATGAAAAACTAATGAACTAACCAACAGACCAATTATGATGTTATGAAAAATATACTGATATTTGTACCCATCGTTTGATTTTTTTTTTGGGTCCGTGTTGTTCCATACCAACACTCGATTTTTCCACAATCAACCAAAAAGTACTTAAAATGAACAAGAAACAAGATTTGAGGACGTGTACGACACTATCCTTGAAGTTCTGTTTGCTTCCACTAGGCTTGTAGCATATTAAAGAAACCATAGATTGTTGGTATAGAACTAGGGTAAACACATTGAGCTTAAAAAGATGACACATAAATAAAAAGTTAGAAGTACATTTTTAATTCTCTAGAATGTAAAATGGGAAATATATAAATAAGGAAGAAAAAACCCGCGGTTTAACTCCACTTGTTTGGGTAACATTATGAGGATCGTTGGTTAGTGTGTTTTATCTGATAAACGCTTTTCGGGCAAGAGCACCACTTTCACATACCTTATTGGGTAATATTTTCGGCTATCTAAATAGATTGTCTGTAAGCGTCTTTTACCCTTGAGCGTTTACCTAGTAAGATTCTTGGTTTTTGCTATGCCTTTTACCTGATAAGATTCTTGGCCCTGCCATTAATTTTCACATGGAAGGCAAGTGACACGTGGTAAACGTTTTTGGTAAACAAACTCTAAGGGGTTGTTTACCACCCAATGCTTGTTTGGTAAACACTTACCAATAAGAGTCAACTCAGTAACTTATCGGGTAAAATTTTACTTCATTAAAATGATATCATATGAAACATTTTTATCTGGTAAGCGTTACCAGGTAGGAGTCGTCACTCTTACTTACCTGGTTTTGGTTCTTGTTATCAATCTTAATTTGTTGGATAAAATTCTCAATTTTTATCATTTTCATTCGATAAGATAAATAAAGTGACTCGATAAATATATACCAAATAAGCAGTTAGTAAACAATCCTTAAAACTTAATCATTAGACCCTTCTTTATAAGCACGCATAAAATTTGGCAGTTAGAACATGATTTTCCATTTAAAAAAGTGCTAAATAAACAAACAAATCCAATAATAAACTTTTTGAGTTTTTTCTATATCATTCAAAAGAGTGCCTAGCAAAGGAAGACCCTAAATTTATAGGTACGGAAGAGGCAATTGAATTCGAAATTTAGTTAAACGAATTTATGACGATATAACAAAATAAATTCATATATTGGAAGTTTACATACCTAACAAATCTATGTTGTGCCAAAATAACCGGGCCAGATTATCAACGATCATTCATACCACATCAGAATATTAACGAGTCTGATATTAAAGAATTTAAATCATGTTGCATATCAAAAACTAATAAGATATTGAAAATGTAAGAAAAAATAAATATCGCGTTAGGGCATACCATGTCACAAGTTTAATGTGGCATCGGCTATTGTGGCGAGGCTTTTAGAACACTGAGATGGATTTATGACAAATAAATGCCACCGTATGTTATGTTATGCTGACAGTTTACAAATAAACGTCACCGTATGTCATGTTACGGTGAAGGTTTTGACAAATAAACACCACCGTATGTCATTCGACGGTGATGGTTTTGACGAATAAACGCCACTGTATGTCATGTTATGATGACTGTTTTGAAAGATAAATGTCCAACGTATATCATGTTTGGTGACGGTTGTGACAAATAAACGCCACCATATGTCATGTTACGGTGATGGTTTTGACAAATAAACGTCATCCTATGTCATGCTACAATGACAATTTTGACATATAAACGTCACTAAATGTCATGCTACATTGACGAATTTGACAAATAAACATCAACATATTTTTTGCTATGGGTGACAATTTTGCAAAATAAACGCCAAAATATGTCATGATACAGTGACAATTTTGACAAATAATCATCACCGAATGTCATGTTATGTTAACAGTTTTGACAAATAAATGTCATTGTATCTCATGCTACAATGACGTTTTTGACTAATAAACGTCATTGTGTGTCATGATACAATGACGGTTTTGAAAAATATACGTCACCATAGGTCATGCTACAGTGACGATTTAAAACAATAAAAGTCACCAAATGTCATGCTACGGTGACGGTTTTGAAAAATAAGTGTCTCTGTATGTCATGCCATGGTTATGGTTTTGAATTATTAACATCACCGTATATCATGCTTCGATGACAATTTTAAATAATAAATGTTATCGTATGTAATTCTAGGGTGGCAATTTTAAATAATAAATGTTATCGTATGTAATTCTAGGGTGGCAATTTTAAATAATAAATGTTATCGTATGTAATTCTAGGGTGGCAATTTTAAATAATAAACGTCAACATTCTACGGTCACGATTTTGGATCATAAATGTTGTTGTATGTCATGTTGTTGTATGTCATGTTGCAGTGACAATTTTAATAAATAAAAGTCATTGTATGTCATATATAGTGACAATTTTGAAAAATAAACGTCATCGTATGTCATGATAAGACGACGGTTTTAGAAAATAAATTGTTTTTCTAATACACCTAAGGTGACAGTTTTATCTTATCATAACGGTTTTTGATGTGATTTGGTGATGTTTTTTTAAACGTTACCAAAAGTGTATCAAAAGTGACGGCAATTACGATGACGAGTTTTATGTTTACAAAAACTGTTACCAAATACCTACGATAACGGTTTTTAACCATCACTTAAGTCCATTTTTGTTCTAGTGCACGCCACGTTATACCCGAGGCATGCCACTGCATAATGCACAATCTTTTTAAACGTCGGAGATATTATAAAAATACTAGCAAGAAGCTAGAAAGAGAAATTACATGTAAGAAATAGCAAGAAAGGGGTGTTTTGTAACCAACTCACCCAATTAATGTTAAACTAACTACCTCTATTCGTGACCCAAAAGAACGAATGGGTTACAATACTACTCCACAACACTACTTTGTTAGGCTTAGGAAGCCTAAAAAGAGTCTCATGCTGAAAAGACCAAATGCACGATTTTGTAACACGATATTTGATTTTACTTATCTTTTCAGTGTCTTATTTGTTAGTTTTTAGTATATAACTTAATTAAATTACTTAGTATAACTGATTTATTGAATATTGAGTAATATAGAAAACATATGCTTATGTCGTGACCTCGCTGTGGCTTCCAAAGCTTGAGGCTAACCTCGCCGCCACGCCATAGCTCACGCTATTTAGAACCTTGATATTTTATAGATATAGATAGAAAACCCGTGCACCAATTTCACAGGGACGATATCATCACTCGCTCCTGGTGATATCACCGTCCATGAAACAACCGACAGCCACCACCACTACAACCTCAGTCCACATCCTCCCTCCCCCTATCAAATCCACAAAGAAAAGTCACATGGACGAAACTATAGGGGAAAAACCACATGGACCAAATCACGGGGAGGAACATCTCCCTACCCCATTTTAGTCCCTTACATCTCTGGCCAACACACAAGGACTTCCATATAGAATCCAATTCTCTTTCCGGTGATGGTACTCACAGAAGAGAGGGTCTTGGTGATAGTCGTGGTAGCCATATTTTTCTTGCCAATGATGGTACTCACGATGACGATGATGGTCTCGATGATGGGGATTGTACCCATAATGGGTTGTTTCCGGTAGAGCCACCAAAACCAGAAGCAGAATAAAGATGAATGGCCCCTTTATGGTAAAACAATGGTCCTTGTGTGTGTAAATGATGAATGGTCACTAAGGTTTACCAGGAGAAACGTTGATATCGTTACTGTGATCTAAGCTGTGACCTAACTGCAAAATGGTGACCCAAGACCCACCTACAAAATGGTGATCTAATCCTTGGCCAATACTTTATACCCACCTAGAGATGTGTCAGTGTGTGAGAGACACACAACAAGTCAATAATCATTTTCTTCATCAAAAAGCATCGTTTTAAAACTTCAAATCAAAACCCGAAAACTCTTGGAAGTTATATCTTGATTTAATATTATGTGGGACCTACATCATCTGTGGTCCACAAAGTGTTTTTTTGTCCCTTTAAATAGGGGGCGTTCTTATATGATCCCTCCCCTATATATATACACCATTGAATCAGACATGATTTTTTAATGTGTGAGACTCACATCATATGTGGTCCACAAAGTGTTCCTTTGTCCCTTTAAATTTATAAATTTCTCATTTGAATCTCCCTCTCTCTCTCTCTCTCTATTAATATATATGTATATTAAAGGTGATCATTTGCGGGTTTAGGTCGATCCTGGGTCGGGCCTAACATAAGTTCTTTGTCCAATGGTCCTAATATAGCAAACTCAAGCCCGTTTTTGCAAGCTTATGAACATACCTGCACCCACCTTATAAACGGGCCGGGCATGCCCACGGGCTAATGGGCTTAGTCTTTTTAAATTTGAAAAACAAAACTTATATAAAGTATTAAGTTTTATAAATTCATTCAAACTACAAAACGTCCCGAAAAAAAATAGTTTCACAAGATATAGAATATGAATATTTTGTCTGCAACGATTTATCAATTTTCAAAGTCCGAGATTTTTCAATAACAAAATATTTAACATATAGTATTTCAAGATCGAAATTCGAGACATGTTATATAACATATTACATGTAGGAATGGCAACGGGGCGGGTTCGGGCCGGGGATCGGTATCCCCATCCCCGAAACCGATAAGGAAAACCGTCCCCGTCCCCGTCCCCGTCCCGATCCCCGTCGGGGATTTTATCGGCGATACCCGTCGGGTCCCCGTGGTTTCCCCGATCCCCGTTGGGGAACCCGTTAAGAAAAAATATCACCGTTACCCGTTGGTTTTACCCGAACCCAAAACCGAACCAGAACCCAAAACCGAATAGAAAAATCGTAAAAGTTTTCAAAAGTATTTATATTGGCCTATTAATTATTAGTATACTTAGCCCATTTATTAATTTTTAAAAATTATTTATATTATATATTATTAATATATAAATATATTTATATATACACACTATCGGGGCCGGGCCGGGGCGGTGAGTACCATCCCCGTCCCCGTCCCGGCCCCCGTTAAGATCCCCGATCCCCGTCACGTCCCCGTTAAGACGTCCCCGAACCCGACCCGAATTGTTCGGTTTTCGGTTTTCACCATCGGTTTCGGGGGTTTTTACATGTTATGTATATTTGCATGACGGTTGGTACTTACTTGAGAGAATCCAACCCAAAGTCATTTCTAAATATTTTTGATAAAAAAATAAGTTATTAATATATATAGATATTTACATGTTATATATATATATTTTGCATGACGGTTGGTACTTACTTGAGAGAATCCAACCCAAAGTCATTTCTAAATATTTTTGATAAAAAAATAAGTTATTAATATATATATATATATATATATGTTAGTCCCATATTACAACAGATCTGATATAGATTGATCAAAACATCATGTTTATTGATATGAAATGTAGAAACCCTTACAAGGAAACACACACTACACCTTTTAGACGACTCTTATGTATGAAGTTCACTTATGGTGTTCAACTTCTAACTGTCTAATAGACATTCTATTTATACTACAAAGATAAAGCTATAGTTACATGTATTTAAATCACAACCCAATTACATTAAGACACGTCATCAAAAACTCTATTCAGAATTTCCTCAGGACTTCTGAACTGTCTTCAGAACTTCAGAACTTTCACTTTAGAACTTCTTCAGAAGTTGTCTTCAGAATTCAAAAGTTATCTTCAAAACTTTTTTGTCTTCAAAAGTTATCTTCAGAACTTCAGAACTTCTATTCTGAACTTCAGACTTCTGAACTGTGACCTCTGAAGTCTGAATATATGAACAATGACTTTACAAAACATTTCAAACATAAGATCCAAATTCATATGATTATTAGGATCCTAACAATATATATATATATATATATGTATATATATATACATCATATGTGGTTTCAAATGAGTCTCTTTGTTCTTTTAAATTTACAAAGTTCTCATTTGAAACTCTTCCTATATATATATATATATATATGGGCAGGTTCAAATGAGAACTCAAATTTGATTGTGAACATAAGGACAAATGAAGCGCGACATGTGTCATATTAAGACGGAATAATCAAATAAATATTCAGACTGAATATAATATTTATTCAGTCTGAATAAACATTATTAAGACTGAATCAGATTAAATAAGCATTATTCAGACTGAATTAATACTATATGCTGTCTGAATAATTTTTTGATTATTCGGTCTGAATAATCTACATTTAGACACGTGTTATGCTCTCATTTGTTCTCACATTCACAACCAAATTTGAGTTCGCATTTGGACTTCCATCTATCATATATATATATATATATCTATATATATGTATATATATATATATAAATTTAATCTACCCGTCAATTTTTTCTAAAAATAATTATTCATGCACATTTTTCTAACGGACCGGGTCTAACGAGCAATGTTACCGCCGGTGAACAACATTATAAATGCTGTGTATCGCTTCTATAATTTTCATATATACATATTGTTGGATATTGATTGATGATGTTACATTAATATTAAATTTTGATTATGTAGAACTGAAAAAAATTCAAATAAAATGTATGTTTAAATAAAAGTAAAAGTCATAATTCTACAAAATGTTATTTAAAAATGTTTAATTCGTTTAATAATGATTGTTACCTTACTATTAAATTTTTTTATTATGTCAAAGAAAATAAAGAGGTATAAACAATAAGTTATAATGAAAATTTATTTTTAAAAGTGGACGTTTTTTTATAAACTAGAATAGTAATGTGAATATTTAAATCCAGATGAAGGAAATAATTGTTTTTAAAAATGTATGGTAGATAATATTTTGATGTGTTAAAATATTGATGTTGTATAGAATAAAATAAAAAAAAGCTAATAAAGAAATGAAATGGTTGAAATGAAAATTTCAAAATTGTAAGAAAATTTTACAGACTCAACCGAAGCTTATTTTTAATCATAGTTTATCCTTAGACCTTAATCATCATAGCCTTAATCGAGGCTTATCCTTGTTTGAAATTAATATTAATAATTTATTTAATATTAAATATTTTAATAATATAATTAATAATTAATTTTTAAAAATAAGAATGTCATTTAGGAGATTTCCCTTTTGTCACAGTTTTAGATATTGTAAAAGTATCCCTTGGGGAGCCTTAAAATAAGAAATTGTTTGAATTTAATACCTTTTTTAAAGATTTTTTTGTTTTACTCCTCTTTTGTGAAAAAATTAATTATAGAATAACTATTAATATATTTCTAAGATTTCTAATATATTTATTTAATTTAAAGCTATAGCTATAATCAAGAAAATGATGGGTATAACCACAATACATTTTTTAAAAATAAATATATGCAAAAAATGTGTAGACACCTAATTTTTTTGTTAAATACTAGTTTAATTGTCATGCATTATGGTGTTGGAGGCTTAAAAAAAACTACATCTAGTTGAATATATTACATAAATTATGAGTTTAGAAAAAGATGACTTCAAATTTTTTTTTTAGAAAAAGATATATGTATAAAAATGCATTTAATATATTGTTGACTTTTATATTTAATTACATATTGTTATAAATTAATTTCGGTAACAATTTTATCAAAATCTACTCAATCGTGGACGTGTAATTTCTTTTCTATATATGTAAAAGATATTTCCATCAACCATCACACATTCTTATTTAACTTTCATTAATTTATTTTAAAATACAATTAAGAAATATAATGTCTGCGTGACCAAGAACCACTGCATCAAAATATAATTTATTTCTCTCATTTAACAATATTTTTGGGAAAAAATTAAATTTTAATTGTGTTTCTAGACTATTCTTTAAATTTAGAAAATTTTAAAGCTTCTCTCTCCTACTTTCTCTATTTAGAGATTATGTTTAAAGCAAAAAGATAGGCAAAAATCGCCAAAATCAAAATTTTCTTTATTTTAAAAAATATGTTAAATATGTTCTAAGATATCAAATAGCGTCCACTATAGTTATTGTAACATTTTTACATATAAGAAAGGAATTTTTTAAAAATATAAAACAACCTTGCATGACAAATACATTTTTGGTAACCTATAACCAATTTTATTGTAGTAAATATAGTATAAATACCAGATACCCTAAACTTAACAAAGACATGTTCTAATGGAGCAAATCAACAATGCTAACCTTGAACACAAAACCGCGAACACTTACCTAATTATCAACCAACAACCCCATGATCAGTTTCCCAAGCAATACATTTGGCCCAAAACTGATAAAGATATTGTTACTGAAGTGCTAAATGCACCAGTAATAGATCTACATGGAGTTTTTATGCATGATGAACATGCTATAGCTAATGCAGTCAACCTTATTAAGGAATCATGCATGAGCCATGGCTTTTTTCAAGTCGTCAACCATGGCATTGATCTTGGACTTCTTGCAATGGTTGATGAGCACGGTCGTGCTTTCTTTGATCTCCCAATAACCGAGAAAATGAAATGCAAGAAAAAAGAAGGTAGCATGATTGGTTTTACCAATGCACATGTTAATCGGTTTTCTGCAAAACTGCCATGGAAAGAGATGTTAAGTCTCGAGTATCATGAGAATGGTCCTGAAGAAGTTGTTGTTGATTACTTCAGTGCAACATTGGGCAACCAATACCAAAAAACCGGGTATGATTTCATAACTATTTTTTTTTTGATTAACCTGGATATCCAACCCGCTATGCGGGCTGACTAATCCCAGGACGACTACCTGCTTCGCGGGTAATCCGGAGTCACCGCATATGAACCTCCGTGGCCACAAGGGGATTTTTTTTACCCCTCCCTGGATTGGAACCTGGGACCTCCTGGTACTGTTGACCTTTGGAGTCCAAGCTCAAACCAGTGAGGCACCACCCTTATGGTTAATTATTTTTTCTTAGCTTCTCATTGTTGTTGAAAGAAAAGGATATTAAGTTTTAAAAAAATTATGATTTTCAACCATTTTTATTTGATCTTTCACAAACACCATGGATTTTGAAATAAATGGCAAATAAAAGTTGTTTGACATGGGTTTAGTTTTTTTTTATAGATATTGAATTTTGATTCTTCATTTAGAACATTAAAAATTTGTTGGAGACATTCAAAATTAAAAATTGGTTGTATGCAGCTTGATCTACCAAAAATGTTGTCACTTGATGAGGAAATTAGCTCTTGAACTTATGGAGTTGTTGGAAATTAGCTTGGGTATTGAAGGGAAAAACTACTATAAAAAGCTGTATGAAGACTGTATTTCACTGGTGAGATGCAACTATTATCCCAAATGTAACCAGCCTAGCCTAACACACGGGGTTGGACCCCATTGTGATCCGACCACAATAACCATACTCTATCAAGATCAAGTTGGAGGACTAGAAGTGTTTGTGGATGACAAATGGAGATCAATCACACCCAATCCTAATGCCCTGGTCATCAACATAGGTGACACCTTCAAGGTAAAAGTGCTTAAATATGTCTACATGTCTTATAAATAGATTGTTCATATGATATAAGTAAATGACTTAAGTTTTTATGGGCAAACAAATCTTCATCCTATGTAAAATGTTACATAAGTTGATATACAATTTTTCGACGTCCTAACAAGTTTTTCAGGACACTTGAAATAGTTTTTTTTACGACATTTTTGAAAAGCGTTCAATCAACGCATTTTTTTTATAGGAAATGTGTTTTCATAAAGACATTTTTCAAATAGTGTCATATAAAAAAAGACCAATATTAGGTTCTATTTTAAAATTATCCCAAAAAACTTGTTCGAATGCACAATTGTTTGTTCTTATATATCTACGTCTTATAAAACAATCTATTATGCTATTTAGACATTTAATGTTTTGTAAAATCAATTTAGTTATACAATATTGAATCCAAAACTTTAAAAGGTGTATAGATTCATCGATAACATTGGGCCAAATGCCACTTTGTTCTTACTTAACCTTATATATATAATATTCAATATGTAGGCGCTATCAAATGGGAAATACATGAGTTGCTTGCATCGCGTAACAGTGAATGCGTTCGAACCAAGGCTATCGGTAGCATTCTTCTTGAGCCCAAAAGGAGATAAAGAGCTAAAACCACCACAAGAATTGATCGATAGAGATGGAAAACAAGCATACCCTAGTTTCAAATGGGAACAATTTCTTGACTTCACTCAAACACAACACAGGGCTGATGAGAATACTCTTGAAGAGTTTACCAAATCGCTCATGTCTTCTAAAAATCCACAAGATATAGGTGTTTGAAAGTAATTCTTTATATATGAAGCTCTTATCATATATAATGAATAGTTAATGAATAGCTAATATCTTCTATGTTTTTATGGTTTGTTAAAGTTTTTTTTTTTGTCTTTGTTATTTATTTATTATATCAATAGTCATTCTGGTTTGCATTTTTTTTCCTTTTCGTCCCTTATAACCTAACATTCGTTAGTAAGGTCTGTTAAGTATAAGACACATCGCTCTTTTTACTTTTATTTGTATTTTTCTATTTTATTTGATTAGAATTTTTCCCTATTTGTCTTTTTCTATAGTCAATGCAGTAGCACCCCACCCCACCTCACTCCCTTCCTTCACGATCATCTTCTCCGACGTCTCAACAAACACAATAGAGGAGGTACGAGACCTTTTTAAATGCAATAACCTAAGCTAAATGAAGCAAGTTCATGCACCCATATACAAATCCAATCTTCATATTGTTATAAATTAATATATATATATATATACACACAAAATATTTGTAGATAGCTGTTGTTATATAGTGTAATAGTTATGCATTTTGTTGATGGATGTTAAAAAAGGCGTTAGAACTACGTTTAGTTGAAGAGGCTGAGTTGGGTTTACGTGATACCAACTTATTTTTGTGAGACTCGTGAGATCATATTTTTAGACTTAAAACTTCACAGCAAAACATTGTGAAGGTAAAAAAATCCAAACCTTCACAGTATTTTACTGTGAAGTTTCAAATGTAAAAAAATGGTCTCAAGATCTTACAAAAACAGATTGGTTTCGCATGATCTCAAGTCTTCGAATATAAGTTTAGAAATAGATTTATGTAATAAAAATGCATTTAATATATTGTTGATTTTATATTTAGTTACATATTGATATAAATTTCCGTAATAATTTTATTAAAAAAAACTACTCAATAATTGTGGACACATAATTTCCTTTCCTTTTTTGTAAAATCTATTCTCCATCATACAATTTTATTGAATTTTCACTAATTTATTTTACAAATATAAATTATAAGAAATATAATATGTGTAACAAAGAACATTGAACAAGAAAATGAAGATTTTTTTTAGATGTATGATGTAAATCCTTCGAATACCTTTTTAACTTCTAAAACATACATTAAAAAAAAATCCAAGAAAGAATTAGAGTTGTTGGTGCAAAAAGACCAAACCCTTTATTCAAAGAACCAAAGAGATGACCTTACCTACAACTTCTATGAGATCCAAAATCATCATATAACTAGTGTTTCCAACCGCGCGTTGCGCGCGGTAATCACATATCATGTTAATTTTATTAAATTTTGTAAAAGGGTAAATAATTATTTTCTATATTCATGACATGTGATAAACTTAAAAATTGTTGTTCCCAATTTAACTTATAGGAATATTGGTTACAAGCCTATGTTGGCACTACATGTATACTATTTTTTTTAGTTTAGATGGAGTATAAATAGATTTGTAGAAAATGTTTTATGGAATAAATAATGTATTTGAATCAATATAAGTTGAAAAAAGAATTTCGATTCCTTGTTTCTTATTTGGTATTAGAGTTGAAAGATAAAAACCGTTCGACAGGTAATGCTAGTACTTTTTATTTTGTGAATATCAATCGAATAATGAAAAGATTTTATAAAATCATTGACAAACAGATAGGGATAAACCAAAAAAATAAGAATATATAAAAATATAGTATAAAACAGATATATAAATTTATACAAAAATCATAATGTTGTGCTTGGTTTTTATTTCCGTAATTCAATTGAATTACATTTAATTATAACAAAGTTCTTTCAAAACCTTTACTTTACAAAAATATCATGAATGGTCAATGTAGGTTGAGGACGACAAATTAATAAAATCTTCAAAATAAATTCATACATAAAGTGATATAAAGTATACAAATAAATCAAAATGAAAATTGAAGTTACGATTTTAGAATGCTATAGAATTACTTATTAGCAAAACAATAATTGACTGCTACAACTCATTTGCACAATTCCATAACAATAGTTGTCGTTGCATAATCATAAGAAAAAAGACTATCACCGGTAACAAACAATGTTTCCCACCCATCCCTTAACTTGAAAAATTGTTAATCTAAGATTGAAGAAAACTAATGCAGTTTTTAAGGAAAAACTTGCATAGTATGTGTTTTTCCATCATTTTGGTGTGAACATCCCATTAAATATAAGATTTAGTACAAACTATAAATAACAAAGTATTTAGCACTATCAATTAACAATTTCGATTCTAATATTGTGCAATTGAAGTGCTTTTTCAGCCACCAAATCTTACACCCTCAAGAACTCCAAACTTTCAATTTCTCTACAAAAAAAACTTGATTATAACTAAATGCAATGATGTTGATTGATATGACAAACCTCGATAAATTTGAATTGAATATGAAGTGGTAAAGTTATCACCATGATTATGATACACTATTAGATTGTCAAATGGTCGTGAAAAATAATAGTATAATGTATTATAAATAACATAGGGGGAAGCCTTATCTAGAAATCTAAGTTTTTTCAAACATGCGCCTCCCACTTAAACAACATGTTTCTTACTTCTATGAGAAAATCGTCCCAAACAAAAAGCTTTCCCACATATACAGACAACTTAATCCATACAAGTTTTATGGAAACCAACCAAAAAGCCCTCAAGAGACTTGAACTTATAGCCGAAGTAAGCAGAAACATTCAACGTCCACGTGGCATCTCCTCCTCTTTCCTTGATTTTTCCTTTTTTTTAAATGTTAATTATGTAAAGACTTTTATGGCCTTATATGAAACAATGTACTTTTTATTGCAATTGGGTCATGTTGGTCATTTTACAACCTTTTTAATTAACTTTTAACCTCCAAACCCTTTAACTTTTTAAAGACTTTTTACTTTCCTCATCTCTTAATTCATCTACAACATACAACCCTTTTACTTTCTTCATCCCTCAATTTCTACATTTTGATTTAGGTTTGTTTCTCTTCTTCATCACTTAATTTTTTCCATTTTGTTTTTGGTTTGTTTTTATTTGTATCGATGTCTCTCCATCCCTTAATCTATGTCTCTTTATAGTGTTTCTTACCAATTCTCCAACCGGCAAAGAGAGGTATACACATCGGTTTAATCAAGTAAACCTTTTCAACTCACAATTTGTTCCTCGATTTGGATTTTTTGTCATGCTTGTTACTTCTTGCCATCCAATAGGAGCTAATACTAATTTCAATTTATAGGTCAGTCATATTAGTTTTTCAAATAATAAATATGGAATGTTACAAACATATCATCCACTTAATCTATCAACCAATATTTAAGCTTAATGTTGTTATCAAAAGTCAACTTTGAAGTTAAAAATCCCTACATTTTATAACATGCATTATGCTTCAGGTTTGTGATAAAAGTGTATAATTTCAAATCATTGTTTTTTAGTATCATGGATCTCTACATCTCTTAAATTGACAAACAACTTGTAGTACATTTGTTTCTATGGTAATCAACCCTTTGCAAAATGACATAATATGTGAATCTGAAATGTTATATTTACCTGCAAAGCTTTGTACATGCAAGCTTTAGAGCCACCGGAGAAAGATGCAAAGGCAACCGGGCATGGTCTTCTTTTTAGATCCTTTATATACAAAAATATGACCGACCTATAAATTGAAATTAGTATTAGCTCTTTTCGAGCGGCAAGAAGTATCAAGCATGGCAAAAAAATTCCAAATCGATGAACAAATTGTGAGTTGAAAAGGTTTACTTGATTAAACCGATGTGTATACCTTTCTTTGCCGGTTGGGGTAATTGGTAAGAAAAACAATAGAGATACATAGATTAAGGGATGGATAGAGATCGATACAAAAAAAAAAATTCAAGTGATGGAGAAGAGAAACAAACCTGAATCAAAACGTAGAAATTGAGAGATGAAGAAAGTAAAAGAGTTATATGTTGTGGATGGATTAAAAAATGAGTAAAGTAAAAAGTCTTCAAGAAGTTAAAGGGTTTGGAGGTTAAAGGTTAATTAAAAAGGTTGTAAAATGACCAAAATGACCCACTTGCAATAAAAAATACATTGTTCCATATAGGGGCATAAAAGTCTGTAACATAATAAACATTAAAAAAGGAAAAATCAAAGAAAAATGAGGAGATGCCATGTGGACTCCCAAAGGAGATGCCACGTGGACTCCCAAATGTTTATGCTTTATAGATATATATAGATATACAACCATCTTTGTTCCCATCTTGACGATCTTTCAAGATGAAATTGTAGGAAAAAGAATTAATCAAATTGGATAAGAAATGAGAGAGTTATGGTCAAATGAAGGAAACCCCAATTTTATGCACTGTAGGATGACCACGATAGTGACATGCGATTGTGACAATGTTAGTATTGCATGGCACAATTGCCCGAATACCACGATCCTCTTCCTCACTTGTGCGATGCTGACAGGCGATAGTGACACTGTCAGTATCGCTGGAGACTATATCGCACACTTTTCACCCGTTTTGAGTCTGTTTTTGGCCTAAAAGATGATACACAATATAATTCACTTTAGAATATTTATCTCAACTATTCTAAGACTGAAAGACAAAGAGGACTTGAAATTTCACTTTATCAAAGACCCGGTTAATACGTTGTGACATTGTTCCTATAATATGACACAATTGTCGGGACCACCAACCATTTGGTGTCACCTTGTGGCAGATGTCACTATCTCATAGCACCGCCGCTCAAACTCTGCAATTAACTTTTCTTTACTGAATGGCCCGGTTTAACACTTTCTTTAACTGGAACAAAAATCAGGATGTTACAAACACAAAAATAAAAGTCTTGGTTCTCAAAATATTTATGGTTTAATAAAAACTTCCTATATATATGTGTGTGTTGTATGTGTGTGTGTAAATGGGGCAGACAATTCACGTTTAAGATAATTTTTAGAGGTTTTATTATTTTAATTTGTAGTTTTACATGTATAAATTCTATACATATTACATGTTACATTTTTAAGTAATAAGGATGTATCTAATAGGTTTTCAAAAGTCCAATGATTTATTTAACAAGTTTCAGAAGTCTAATGATTTATTCAACAAAAAAATGTTCAAGTACTTAATCATTCAAAACGGAAAAGTCAATTGGGTTTTTTTGGACTTTTTCCTATAGTCAGTGTTGGATTCTCCAAAATGGAAAATCTACTGAAGATAAATATAACTTTTTTAAAGATTTTAACTTTTGGTTCTTCATTATGAAGAAATTTTTGGAAATCTGTTGCAGATGCTCTAAATTTCTATGAATTGCTTTTATAGAATTCTTTTTAATTTGGAGATTTTTAAACTTCTCTTTTATACATTCTTCATTTTGTAAATTATGTTGAAGCGAAAAAAAGGCATGAATCTCCAAAATCCGGTTTTCCTTTATTTTATAAAATATGTTCGAGATGGTCTAAGACGTCAAAAGAATGTTTTATAAATTCATTCTAACACTTTTACATATAATATACAATCATTTGGCCATATAAAAAAAGTCTAATACGACAAAAACATTTTTCTAACCTATAAACCCGATCCAGTTGTAGGGGAATCTACTATAAATACCACGATACCCTCAACTTTTCAAATACATATTTTAATGGAGCAACTCAACAATGCTAACCTTGAAGACAACACCACCAACCCTCCCCTTGTTTTCAACCAACTATCCCATGATCATTTTCCCAAACAATACATTTGGCCGAAAAATGATAACGATATTGTAACCGAATTGCTAGATGCACCGGTAATAGACCTAAGAGGATTTTTTACGCATGATGAACAAGCTATAGCTAATGCAACCAACCTTATTAAGGAATCATGCTTGAGCCATGGTCTTTTTCAAGTCGTTAACCATGGCGTTGATCTTGAACTTCTTGCATTGGTTGATAAGCATGGTCGTGCTTTCTTTAATCTTCCATTAACCGAGAAAATGAAGTGCAAGAAGAAAGAGGGGGTCGTGCTCGGTTATACCAGTGCCCATGTTCATCGGTTTTCTGAAAAACTACCATGGAAGGAGATGTTAACTTTTGAGTATCATGAGAATGGTCCTGAAGAAGTTGTTGCAGATTTTTTCAATTCAACATTAGGCAACGAATACAAAGAAACCGGGTATGATGTTGTTGTAACCATTTTCTCCATCTTTTCATCATCGTTAAGAAAAAGGATATTATATTTATAAAAATTAACACTTTCAACCATTTTTATTTGTTCTATCACAAACTTAATGGATCCTGAAAACAGAATTACAAACTAAAACTAATGATAATAAAATTATTAATTCAATTCATTTTAACCCATATATTATCGTTCTTGAAATAAAAATATGTATCGTGAACAAGTTTATTAAAATTTTATTACATTCTCATCAATAAAAACCTTCAATAAATGTTTAGAAGAAAGAAATAATATTTTCTTAAATGTATTAATATTATAATAATATAAATAATTTTATAATCTCCATAATGAAGAAATTAGAGTGTAACTTTTATAAAGACCTTAAATTTTGATTCTTTATTTTGAAAAAAAAAACAGTATTCGATTGGAAATACTCACCGTTCGAAATTAAATTGCTTATATACAGCATAATCTACCAAAAATATTGTCAATCAATGAGGAAATTAGCTCTTGACCTTATGGAGTTGTTGGAAATTAGCTTGGGTGTTGATGGCCAAAACTACTACAAAAAGTTGTATGAAGATTGTACTTCACTCGTGAGATGCAACTACTTTCCCAAGTGTAACCAGCCTAGCCTAACGCATGGGGTTGGACCCCATCGCGATCCAAACACAATAACTATAGTATATCAAGATCAAGTTGGAGGACTAGAAGTGTTTGCGGATAACAAATGGAAATCAGTTACGCCCATTCCTGATGCATTGGTCGTCAATATTGGTGACACCTTCAAGGTAAAGATTTAAATATGTATATGTGTCCTAATAGATTGCTTATATGATATAAGTATATGGGTTAAGTTGATTTGTATGACCAAACATATGTGTCTCATCTGTAAAATTGTTACAATAAGTTGATAGAATGTTTTTGGACTTCCTAACAAATTTTTCAAAACACTTTTGAAATAAATTATCCTATTAGTTTTTATATTAATTGCAATGAACACATTTTTTTTATAGGTAATGTATTTTCATAAGACATTTTTTTTTCAAATAATGTAATAATAAAGACTAATTGTACGTTTTATTTTAAAAATATCCCAAAAAAACTTATTCGAGCCTGCAATTATTTGGTGTTATATACTTAAGTCATATAAAGAAATCTATTATGACATTTAGATATATTTGACGTTTCATAAAATCACTTTTGTTATAGTACTGAATTCAAAACTTATAAAGGTGTAGAGGGCCAGTGATAAAATTGGGTCAAATGTCACTTGGTTCTTAATTAATAGTTTATATTTGGTATTCAATATGTAGGCACTTTCAAATGGCAAATACGTGAGCTGCCTTCATCGCGTATCGGTGAATAGGTTCAAACCAAGGCTATCGGTGGCATTCTTCTTGTCACCAAAAGGAGATAAAGAGCTAAAACCGCCACAAGATTTAGTC
This sequence comes from Silybum marianum, assembly GCA_036898165.1. Taxonomy (NCBI): domain Eukaryota; kingdom Viridiplantae; phylum Streptophyta; class Magnoliopsida; order Asterales; family Asteraceae; genus Silybum; species Silybum marianum. The sequence continues at coordinate 9,031,445 of CM072529.1, read as the reverse complement.
AACAAAGATGGAAAGCAAGAATACCCTGATTTCAAGTGGGAACAATTTATCTACTTCATTCAAATAAAACAAAGGACTGATGAGAATACCTTTGAAGAGTTTACCAAATGGCTCATATCTTCCAAAAATACCCAATACATGGGTGTTTGGAAGTAATTCTTATACATGAAGCTCTTCACACACACATATATATAGAGAGAGAGAGGGGGAGGTTCAAACGAAAACGCTAAGTATTTAAGAAAACAAGAAAACCTTTTTTCATGTACAAAATCACATAAGATTTTGTACTAACATGAAAAAATGGACAAGCGACTTTTGCCGCAGGTTAAGTCGCGGGAAAAATCGCGACTAATCATATATGATTTTGTATGTGAAGCATATATGATTTTGTACATGAAAAAGGTTTTCTTGTTTTCTTAAATAGGTAGCGTTTTCGTTTGAACCTGCCCCTATATATATGTTTGTGTGTGTGTATGTGTGTGTGTACTACATGTTCAGGATCCATTAGAAACCTCATTTTCATTAAGAATTAGAGTACCGTTTATCATGTGACACGTGACATATTCATCAGGAATATGAATGTGTTATTAATCAAGAAGGGACATGCGTGCGTTGTGGGTGGTTCCTAAGATCACAACGAAAAATAGGTTCCGACCAAACTTACACCCCTCTATGATCTATTATCTAAAAATAATATAAACTTCACTCCATTATGGTTGTTTACGAGTAAATTACGTTATTATTATATAAAGTTCACTCCATTATGGTTGTTTATATAAAGTTCACTCCATTATGGTTGTTTACGAGTAAATTACGTTATTATGGTTAAAGAAAATCCCAATTTGTTTCTAGTCTACATTTATTAAATTGAGAGTCATTGTAGTTTGCATCTTATTCCTTTTTCATCCCTGGCTCTAAGAACCGTTACTGAGGTGCTTTAAGTATGGGACACATCTGTTTTTTGATTTTTATTTGTTTTTCTTCGGTTTTTGTTTCATTAGAATTTTTTCATATTTATCTTGATCTTTAATTGATATCCCTAACTCACCCTGACCCTCCTCCCTCTCTCTCTCTCTCTCTCTCTCCTCTTCCTTCATTTCATTGATGATTAGGGGTGTAAATGATATAAGACAACTCGTGAGCTACTCAAGATCGCCTCAGTAAAAGCTCGTTCAACACTCAACTCGAATAGGCTCGGCTCGGACTCGAGCTTGACTCGACATATTAGCAAGTCGAGTCGAATTACCTAATATTCGACTCGAAAAGCTCGTGAGATAATAAAAATGTCTTATATTTTTAGAAATTTGAACTAAATAGTGCATTTTTTATATAAAAACTAAGCAATTTTTTGTAATTAAAATCACAATTGAAAAATCCCGATACATGACGAATTAAAGGATTCAGAAATAGGTCAACTATATCTTAATGGGTTTTTGAACAATCAAATAATCAAAATCCTAAGCTATTGAAACGGGAAATGAAAGGGAAAGCAAACATGGTACTATTTGGACATTTCAATTTTCAAGATTTTAATATCACTTTAATTTTCAAGAATTTCTATTCAATTTTAGATTTCAGATATCAGACATCAGTTTATAAAAACAAACAGTTTTATTAATTCAAATTTTAGACTTCAACGCCACCTCTTATCAATCAGAAGTGAAATAAGACTTCAGGTCCACCTATTAAAAAACAAAGCAAACCCAAGTGAAAACAGTAAAAAAAAAACACACTTTTAAGCACATGATATTGTAGCTTATAACTCTTATTTGAGAGTAACCATATTACATCATGACATATCCAATTGTGTACCTCAAAAAGTCCAAAAAAATGACTAAATTGAGAGAAAACTACATATTAATAGTACTGATTATTAAAAGGATACACAATTAACAATAACATGTTAGAGAAGGGAAATGGTTAAAGAAAGCTAAAGTCTTTGTAACATCTTGGAGTCAAATAAAGATATACAAACCAATCAAAAAACATAACCTCTGATTTTAAAACCAAACTTTATTAGGATGTAACTCAATTAACTGGTATTATGTGTACCTCTCAAGCCATTATACAAAGTTTGTAATATGTATTTTTTTTCCTTATAAACTAGGATCACTTGGTTGACACTTCTTTTTCAAATATTTTCCCAACTCATTCTTCTTCTCTATAGTTTTCAAATTCCTGTTTATCACATTCACACTCGTCCTTCTCAGTATAACAAGAATTACGAGTCGAATTTAAGTAGGACTTACAGTATCCGGTAATTCTATTTTCTTTCTATGTCGAGGCATAGAAGAGACATGATGATAGGAACACTGTAAAATGACTTGATATTTGAGGACAACATAATCTGATTTACGGCCGAGATCAAGGATGAAGAGAATAAATAATTTTTTTGGTATTATCTAAAGGTGATCATTTGCAGGTTTGGGTCGGGTCTAGGTCATGTCTAACATATCTAACGGGTCTTATATAGCAAACTCAAGCTTGTTTTTGTGGGTTTGAGAACTTGTCCATGTCCGCACTATAAACAGAGACGGCTTGTCCATAGAGTAACTGGCCTAAAGGTTTTTTATTTTACAAATGAAAAACAAAACTTAGATAAATGATTAGTTATATAAAATCATTCAAATTACTTAATTTTTTCTAACATACATAAAAACCAATGTATACATAGGGCAAGAAAACCATAGTTTCACCAAATATAGAGTATGGACATTTCCTCTTTAATAATTTATTAACTTATAAGGTCGGAGTTTTCAGTAACAGAATATTTAAACACCTAATATTTCAAGACTGAAATCCAAGACCTACTATATGACAATATATAACATATAATATGTATTTGAGAGGTTTTTGGGACTTGGGACTGAGTATAAAGAGTCCAATCCAAAGCCACTTCTAAATCTTTTTAGTAGAAGAACAATAAGATATGAACTATATATATAATTTAATGTACTATAATAATATAACGGGTCGGACGAGTCTCTCTAAAAAAATTCTTATTTCTCGAACTCGCCGATTAGCCCATTTGTTTTTTTCAAAAATAGTTGTCCAAACCTGTTTTTCTAATAGACAACTTTATATAATATATCCAAGTAGGCCAATATATAATAACCACCCTCTATATAAGGAATCTTCATTTTAAGTATTTGTTCAATTAACCTAAAATCGGGTTGAGTTTAAGTTTTTTGTAAATATTATATATGGAGAGAGAGAAAGAGAGACATGAAAATTCAAATATGAACTCATTTTTCATTGCGAACTAGGCATGAGAATAAGACTCGTCCTATTGGAGAACCCGGTTTACCCGTCCTGAACGGAACGGGGATTCCCCACAAAACCGGGGATCGGGGATGGGGATCCCCGAAAGTTAAAAACCGAGGATGGATTTGGGTAACGTGGTCCCCGCCCCGCCCTGTCCCCGAATTATTAAATATGTTATATATTTTTATTATTAAATATAATATTTATAAACAATTAGTTTTAATATATTTTAGATTTATAAATAGTATTTCGACATTTATTTATATACATTTTTTTGAGTTGTCTTGCTTCTTTTTAGATGAAAAAAACGTTGGAAACTGAAAGCGTTTGGTTAAAAATTACGTATGATGTTGTGATTTTGTTCGTGTGTCAACGTTTGATACTCTATAAAATAAAATTTTGTAAATATGTGAAATTTAAATATGAATTATTATCGCTCGAGTATGGTGTTTAATATAATTTGATTTAAAACATTTTTTAATTAACGGGGAAAAATTTCCCCGATTCCCCGTAGGGGACAGGGACGGGGATATGATCATCTTATCCGGTGGGGATGGGGACGAGGATGGAGATGGAGATTGGAATCGGGGACGGGGATTGGGGTCACCGCCCCTTTACCATGCCTATTGTGAACATGAGAACAAAGGAGAGTGTGACACGTGTCATCGACGTCCACGTTAAGTATGAATAACGAAGGCCATTCAGTATGAATAACGAAGGTAAATGATACAACATTCAGTATGAATAACACAATATTCAATATGAACGTCGAGGACACGTGTTGTGTTCTCCTTTGTCCTTAGGGGTGTAAACGAGCAAAGCCGAGTCGAATAGTAGGTTAACCAAGCCGGGCTCGAAAGTTTAATACTGGGCTTGAGCTCGATTAATTTTTCAATGTAGAGCTCGAGGTCGAGCTCGAATATTTTTTGAGTTATCTAGCTCGAGCTTGATGCTCGTTTATGAATTTGAACTCGCGATCGATTAGCTCGTTTATCGGCTTGAGCTCGATAATTTATATATTTTTATTGTATGATTAATAAATATATAAGCATGATTGACTCGAAAAAAGGTATATGCTCGAATGGCTCGACTCGGCTCGGGTCGACTCGAAAATTTGAATCGAGTTTTCGAACGAGTCGAGTCGAACATTAGTGTTATAAAGCTCGACTCGTTTAGTTAAACGAGTTCTTTTTTATGTTCGAGTTCGACTCGAGCTCGAGAATTATTAACCTTGAGTAGCTCGTTAAAAGCTCAAATCGTTTACAAATTGTCCTCGTGTTCGCAACTAAAACTCGGTTTTCATTTATAGGCATATATATAGCATATTCAAATACAAACTTTTGCAAACCAATATAAAAATAAATTTTTTCATAATTTTTTTTCTTCATCAAAAGCTATGATTTAAGATATTGTTTCACATATGTTTGTGTTCACATTATAAGAAATTACATGTGAAAAAAAAACTTAGTTCACTTTCACATTATGAAACAAATATACATATGGTGAAACAAACATATGTGAAATAATATATTAAATCATAATACTTAATGATAAAAATCATGAAAAAAATTATGGACCTAATTTTTTGAGAACTCTAAAATTTGTGAGATCCGTGATAACTATCTTAAGGCTTTGTTTCATATGATTTTTTTCAACTAAATATCTATACTATATTATAAAGCATTTAGGCAAAACTCTTAAAAGCATATTATAATGCATAAGGTACAAATTTTTAATACACGTTACTTAAATTTCAAATTTACAAACTAATATTGCATCAATATAACATATTGAAGCACACTAACTATCCCAACCATATTTATCTCACACGCATCCTAATCCCTAAAATTGCTCTCATCTTAAGCCCAAAATTCTTTTTTCATCCATATCCTCCTAACAAAAAGATATTCAAAGTACATAACCTCCAAGTCTCCAAGTCCCTAAAATCTCTCAACCACATCTCCCTTTTTCCCTCCTCAAATAGGCACCTACCCTTCAAATCGCCCAAACCACTTCCCAAATGAAATCCTCTTCGTGGAGGTAATTTTCAAGGTACGCAAGATCAATTCCTCTTAGTTTATATGTATGTTGTAGATGAATTTAAACTATTATGTTGCTTTGTCTGTCTAATTGACATTTTATTATCAACATGAGCAATTTTACTCATATGTGAAGGGATAGAACTTATACATAATGAAACCTTTCAATTTGTAACGAAGTCATTTTTTTACCATGCAGGCTGGATGTTGATCAGTTGTTCCTCCCCCGAAGAATGATTTACGGAGGTAACTATGATGTGTCTTGATTTGTCATATCATTTAACAAGTTGGACTTTGATAGAATCTACAAATATAAGAATTCGACTAAGAAAACGAAATACTAAATTCTATTTTGATACTAATATCGATATATTTTTTTCAAATTTTTATGATATCCTCAAATTTATTTTTTATCAAAAATAAAAACATTATGGTTTTCTCAAAACCACGTGAAACTGTATTATAACATCGACAATAACAAAGAATAAAACGAAACACTAAAATCAAGATGTATCGCTGCATTGCGCGAGTACCCTTCTAGTAATATTTAATGTGTTTGTTTCATATTTAGTCGGTTCATAATATAAAACTTTTTACGTGTATTTTTTGTTATACAAGCACGTCAAAAATGTTAATATTGTAAACTAAATATATATAAAACAAACATATTGTAAAACAAATATATGTTAATTATTGTATTACATTCTAGCCACGGTTGAAAAACAATTATAAAAAATACCACATGTACTCACAATTTAAGACTTTTCAAAAGTTCTCATAATTATATATATATATATATAGAGAGAGAGAGAGAGAGAAGTTCAATGGCAAACCAATTTTCGGTTGTGAACCGATGGACAAATAAGAGTGCGACACGTGTATACGACATCCACATTCTGTATGAGTAACGAAAGGAACATTCATGAATCATTAATGCTAATGATATAATATAATAACCCGGATCCTTGTTAACATTTTAATGCTTGTAAGTATGGGTGGCTGGAGTCTAGTTTCCTAAACTTCAGGGACTAGTTGTGTAAAAGTCTAAAAGTAGGTATAAAAAGGGAAAACCCCTCATTTCTTGGGCATTACGGCTGAAAGTTTGTGTGTGCAATTGGTGTGTGTTCTTGGTGCGATTTTGGAGAAGAAAGAAGAAGAGAGAAGGATTTCAAAAAGGAGTAAGAATCAGCCATCAATCTGAGGTATAAATACTCATTATTATCATCTCTATTTCTTGTTGAGTCTAATAGAAGATTATTGAATTGGGGTTTTATGCCTTGACATGTTGAATGTTAGTTTTGGGTTCAAATAAGTAGTTATTGGGTTAATGGAGTTACTATTGAAGTATTCTTCAAGTTTGGTGATTCGTATTTCATTCTAAAGGATTTGAAATCAATGAAAACCTCCATTGTTGAGCAAGGTTCTTCAATGAGTAGGAAAAATCCATTAATCAATGGATGGATTAGATTAAATGGTTTATTTGTGGTTGGGGAGAGTTTTGGTATGAGTTTAGGCAAGTATTGTGTCTGTTTTGAGGTTGGAAATTGGTAGAATGGTGTTTTTAGAGTTTTTGATTCGAGCAGTTTTGGTGCAGGTCGAACAGTGAGTTACGCGATCTGGTCCGCAGCTTCAAGTCGCGCGGCAAGCCGTGTAACTCACTGTTTCAGCATTTTGAACTTTTTGCTAAAAGGTTTATTAAGTGGGTTAAGTGGTGTCCTAGCCTAAGGGTTTATAGGTAGGATATGTGGAAGTATAATTGGGTCATTAACTTGTAGTTAATTGATCTAAATCAGGTGTTCGGTTGGTGTATTCATAGTTGGAAAGTGAGCTAGGTGGCTTGACAATTCAGGTGAGTTCCCTCGTATGCTAAACCTTTAAATTGAATGTTTAAATTGAAACGTTTAATTCATTCTTATTGGAGGGTGTGTGTCCTTCCTAATGATCAAGGTGTGTGTGTGATCACGTTAGTCACGGTGTGTGTGACATTAATAATTACCGTTGCAATAGGTACATAAGTGTGTGGATAAGTGTGAGTTAATATTCATGACTAACCGTTTTCCTCTTATAACTGTCATGCATATATTAACTGATTGTTTATGGGAATTCACTAGACTTTTCGGTCTAACCCACTCTTTTATAAAACTGAAAACCTTTCAGGGAAGCACATGGTAGAGTGTTCGGGTAAAGGCAAGGGAAAGCTGTGAGCCCGGGTGATAGAAGTGAGACACTATGCGTTGAGATAGTAGCCTAGATAGTAGATGATTGTAATAATCTTCGTAGCTAGTTTTATTTTCCGCTGCAAACAATTGAGATAAAGTATACTTTGGGACCATTTATGTTCAGTTCCGACTTTGTTTTTAAAGCAATAGTATGTTATACCTTTGTTTTAGAAATGTGGTTGTTACATACAACATTCATGATAAATAATATATGATCATGATCCATGTTAAATAGATTCACTATTCATAATGAATAATAATGCACATCATAATGAATGATAAATTATTCATGATGAGTAACCTGTAGACGCAAGAACATGTGACACGCTCTCTTTTGTCCCCTGGTTCACAACTGAAAATCAGTTTTCATTTGAACTCAGTCATGAATATATATATATATATATAGAGAGAGAGATAGAGAGGAAAGTTCAAATGCGAACTCAAATTTGATTGTGAACGTGAGGACAAATAAGAGCGCGACACGTGTAGGAATGTAGATTATTCAGACTGAATAATCAAAGAAATATTCAGACTGAATAAATACTATATTCACTTTGAATAATTCTTTGATTATTCAGACTGAATACACATTATGAAGTCTGAATTCTTCTTGATTATTCAGTCTAAATAATCTACATTCTGATACGTGTCGCGCTCTCATTTGTCCTCACGTTCACAACCAAATTTGAGTTCTCATTTGAACCCTCCCCTATATATATATACACACACACACACACGCACACACACATAGAGGAGGGTTCATAAGAGAACACCCTTTTTTTAAAGAAACAAATGAATGTCCTTCTAGCCACATGTTTTGTAAAAACAAATGATATTATATTAGATGACATTATATTAATTAATGTATGTTGACATATGCTTTCCACAAAGGGTTATTTCTTTTAGGGGTAAAAATGGTATAAGAAAATATTTTCAAATTATATCAAAAATTATATTATATTATAATATAATATATCACACCACCCAAAAAATGACTTCCACCAACAAAAAAATACCCAGGGAAATTTCTGTGGTTGATTACCACGGATCACCCAGGAAATATTAATGGTTCCGACAAAATCCGATGTTTTCAAGAAAATACAAACGGATTACCCAGGAATTTCCTGTATAATCCGTCACTGATTTGATTTACCCATCAACAATTTAGACACCAACTTTTGTGACGGTTTTGTGACGGATCACCCTTTAGCGATAGATATCCCAGGGAAATGTCCGTAGGTGAAAGCCTTCCATTTTAGTAGTGTCAAAAATAAGATAATTGACATTGTAATCATGTATGAATAACATTTGTACAAAATCACATATGATTTTACATTAGCATTTGTACAAAATCATATATGATACTGAAATCATATGTGATTTTTTGTTGGCATACTTGGCATTGTAATCATGTGTGAATATCATTTATACAAATTCATGTATGATTTTACATGTACATTTGTACAAATTCACATATTATTTTACATTTACATTTGTACAAATTCACATATGATTTTACATTAACATTTGTACAAAATCATATATGATACTGAAATCATTAAATTTTGTTGACATAATTGGCATTGTAATCATGTGTTGTTCTTACACGATCATATAGAAAACAATGGAACTATTCTGAGTTTGGTGGGAGTTTAAACAATGGAGCTCTATTTTAATTCATGAAAATTAACGGGATCTTGAATTTTCTAAATATATTTGTGAGATATTAATCTTATATTTATTATATATATTTAATATTTAAAATATAATTACTTTCCACATTGTACAATTTTATCATTAATAGTAACTTTCTAAAAATAATAGTTTGACAATAATATCTTTTCCCTACTTATATTAATATTAATTAATTTTTTGATTTCTTAAATTATATATGGGGATAGAAATTGTTCCTTTATTTCTTTAAAGCGAAAAAGTTTTCATTTGAACCTCTCTCTCTCTCTCTATATATATATATATACACGAGAAGGATCGTGTGAGAAGAAGAATTAAGGTAATAAGCACTAAATTTTTTTTGAATCTTGATCACTTTTAATCTCATGTCTACTAATGAAATGCGTTCTATAAGAGAATTGATCTGCTGCATCTCGATGCACCTCGTTAGTGTTGATATTCAATTACGATTGATCCGATGGTAGGAGACATTTACTTACATTTTCCATCATAACTTTCTTTCTCACCGGAACCCAACCCTATATAGGGGAGGGTTCATACGAGAACACCCCCCCCCCCTCTTTAAAGAAACAAATGAACACCTAAGTAGCCATATATTTTGTATAAAGAATAGTTATTATAATCAATAGCATTTTGGTAATTAAGGTTCATCGATAGACACTTTCCACCTAAGGTCATTTCTTATAATAGGTATAAGAAAAGATTTTGAAATCAAGGTCATTATTGATTGAATAATCCTTCTAAGGTAAATCAAATAATATGGTTAGATGATCACATATGATTTTGTGCGTACTTAAAAAAATCATATGTGATATTGAAAGTAATATGAATATTAGACTTGTAAGCAAAATAGATTACATATGTTTTTTACTTAATTTTAAAAATCACATGTGATCTTGAAAGTAATATTGGATATTTTACTTGTAAGGTAAATAGATCACATATGATTTTTACTATAAAATTTGAAAGAAATGTGGATATTAGAATTTGTAAGCTAAATATATCACATATGATTTTGTACGTATTTTTAAAATATTGAAAGTAATATATATGGATATTATACTTCTAAGCTAAATATATCACATATGATTTTTACTTTGAAATTTTTTACAAAATCATGTGTGCTTGCATTACAAATATAACCTATATAAAATAATATGGTTCTAAGATTAAGATTGATTTTGTACGTAATGTTAATGTAAAATCATATGTGATTCTGATAATAATGTGGTTTTGCGCTTTTGGCAACGAATCTTAAATGGACGTAATTTTATGTTTTATATCTTATGTTTAAAAGGTACAATTAGATTAAATACTTAATTTGGTGAAATTATATTTTATGTCTAAAGGTACACTCAGATTACAATCAGATATAAATAGTGTATTGCAAAAAGTAATAGTTTCCTAAAATACCCTTCAATAAATCAAATTAATATTGATTTAATTTTTGGGTCCACCAAAATATATACGAGGTTCAAATGAGTTCCTTTGTTATTTTAAATAGGAAAAGTTCTCATTTGAACCTCCCTTTCTCTCTCTCTCTCTCTATATATATATATATAAAGAGAGAGAGAGAGAGAGGGAGAGAGAAAGAGAGAGAGGGGGGGGGGGGGGGTTCAGGGGAAAACCTTAAAAAACTGAACATCTGGACCATATGCATTTGTGCATAGACAGTATGCACAAATGCATACTAGCGATTGAAGCTATTTTTTATGCACAAGTGCATATGCACGAATGCATGTTACAAATTTTACAGTATACATTTGTGCATACCCTCCAGATGGAGGGCTCCCAAGGTGTTTTTCAGTTTTCTTTTTCTTTTTGAGGTTATCATCTGAAGCTGAGTGTGTGATGTATATATATATATATAGAGAGAGAGAGAGAGAGAGTGTGTGTGTGTGTGTCATGTTCATATAAGAATGATACATATTTAAGATAATGGTCAAATCACATGTGATTTTACGCTAACATCACAAATAAAATCATATGTGATTCCCCACAACTTGCCCCGCGGCCCGAGGTTGCAGGAAAAGTCGTATGCATCTTTTTTTGCCCATTAATGTAAAATCAAATGTGATTTATACGTAATTTGGTTATTCTTTTTTTTTTAAATAGGTATCATTATCTCGTATGAACCTATTTCCATATTTAACTACTTAATCAATTAAAAGCATCTTAACCAATTTAACCACATGTATAGTAAATACTTTGATGGTCACGTTTTAACCGTTTGTTTGGTTGCTACTTTTTTAAATCACAATTTGTGATGTCTTTGTCACCACAATTGTTTTTTTTTTCCCAAGGATATGATATTTAAAAAGATACGATATTCACTTTTTTATTTTTTAAATTAAAAGAATTCCAGTCTATTATATATATAAACTTGTATGGGCCTTCTATTTTTATTCTCCATGTGCGCATATTCTTTATTTTTCTGCCAATTAATCATAAAAGCTAGTTCGTCTAAAAAAATTATAAATGCTAGATTTGAGTTGTTACCGTCTTTGGCTTAGTTGTTGCACCAACATTTTTTTAATCGAGGATGCACAGGTGAATTTATACGTGTTTTGATTAATCTTACGGTCTTAAAAAACAGTCAGAAAAATCTTTAATGACCTTATAAGACTCGAGCTACAGATATTTAAGAAAAATCCACAAAAACTCAAACTTTATTGTTAGGTGTACTTAGTCAATTGCACATGATAACCTTGGATGGGTTGGTTTTGTTTATGTCTCATGGATTTAGGACTTCAACATATATAGTGTGTAGATGGTGTTAGACCCTAGCTCTAAAACCAAATGATGATATGGGGATCCCTATTAGGTTTTTCTTTAAGAAAACACTTATAGAAAATGTGGAGGTGTGTATATATATATATATATATATATAGGCTCCTTCAAGTGTTAACTTAATTATTTATGTTAATCGTGTTAACCCATCATTTACTGGTGAACACCATGATCATATACTGACGAATGGTGTTCACAAGTGAACGAGCATGCATGTATGGAACCATTCGTTCACTGATGAATGGTGTTTCACCAATGAACGAGCATGGTGTTCACCAGTGAACGATGGGTTAACACGGTTAACACAAATTATTGGGTTAACACTTGAAGGGGCCTATATATATATATATAGATGTTGGTTCATTTAGAACTAGACGAAGGGTAGAAACTATAGAAACTTTGACAAATCAATATAAAAAATCATTTTTTTCATGATTTTTTTTCATCAAATATTATGATTTAAGATATTATTGCACATATGTTTGTTTCAAATGAGAACTCAAATTTGGTTGTGAACGTAAGGACAAATGAGAGTGCGATACGTGTCACATTCAAAGAAATATTATAGTATATATTCAGTCTGAATATACAAAAGAATATTCAGTCTGAATATTTCTTTGTATATTCAGACTGAATATTACTTTGTATATTCAGAATGAATATTCCTTTGTATATTCAGACTGAATATATACTATATTCAGTCTGAATATTCCTTTGTATATTTAGTCTGAATATTGCTATTTTTGCACATTTTAAAATAAACGCGATTGTAATAATAAGGAAAATCAACAATATAACATACAAACACCAACAATAAACATATTTTGAACGAAATTAAACACAATTTTATTAGTATTAAAAATGAACATTGAAACATAGAAGTACCAATAATAAAATAATAAACATGAAATTTTTTTTTGTATAAAACAAGACCCTACAAAGAAATAAATGAAACATTCTTAATCACATGTTTCATTAAATCAATTGTTGTAATATTGATGACATTATTTGTAATATATGGTAGATAAAACTTACCTTCAATTTTTAAAGATATTTTTAAAATAATAAACCGTTTCAATTTTAAGTTTTAAAAATAATAAATTTTTCTTTAAAAATATTTCATATTTTTCAATTTTTAAAAATAATAAACTTTGAAAAGTGATTTGAAATAAGAAATCATGAATAGTTAAATTGGTTTCTTATTTCAAAATTCTTAAATCTATCGAATACCATTTGACAATAATGCCCCTTAGTATTTGTTTATTTTCTCATATAAATTACTAAATTTTAGAGATTTTTTTAAATTTAAGCTTTTAATCAAATCATAACAATAAATCAATGATTAAAAAAATACAGAAAAAAACAAAACAAAAGAAACAAAACCGATCAAACTTTATCTTTTGTCTACACGACACCATTATTTATTTCGTGCTCTTTCTCCTCTTCGTCTTCTATACGACGCCATATTCCATTTCTTTCTCTTTCCCTCTTTCATATGTTACAATTGTTATCACTTACTGACGTTGTTAAGATAATAACAAACGACAAAGTAAGAACCGACCACCATTTTAAGAAAGTGGGTAATCGCCATCACCGGTCATTTTCCTCTATGGGTAGGTAAGATTGAACTTAATTAAATGACAGTTTGTTTTAAATTTGAATAAAAACTTTTCATATTTAATTAATAAGACATTCATAGAGTTTCAAATTAAATGTAGAAAAACAAACATACGTACTCAAGGAGTCATACGTTTTTGCATTTTCAGATACGAAAATGCAAGAGTAACAATTATTTGAAGATAAATAGTATTATTTAAATAATCTTGAAATATATGCTAAATTATAAATAATATTAATAAATTGAGGTAATCCAAATGGGGGGGGTGGGGAGAGATCAAGACTCGAGCATACACCACGACTCACAAGAAATAGGGGCTCAATTTTTTTTAATTATAGTAGTTTTTCAGAAAATTATATAAAATAAACCTTTTTTATAATATCTAATAGGACTGAAAAAGATTTTTGTATTAAATTAATGACTCGTACTTATATTGATTAAATTACATTGGAGAAAATAATATGTAAAATTTAATTGGTCGTTCATTTTATATTATTTACTTATTTATTTTCTAAGTTTTTTATTTAGTATCAAAAGTCGGTGGCGTTTGGTTCACAGATTCTGAAGGAATTTGATAGAATTGGAATGTTGAATTATATTGACCAAATTCATTTCCCTCATTTTGTTCATTGTGTTTCATGGAAGGAATCTTCAAATTCCATTGAATTCCACAAATAAATGAATTGTACATTCCTTGGCAATAAGGTGGTATTATGACAGAATGGAGTGTTCTAATTTCATAATCCCAAATATGCCCCTTAACCAAATAATGATAAAATAGTCGCACACCTCCTTCTCAATCTGAACCACCACCAACCCCCATCGATCTGAACTATCGCCGACCATCACCGATCTCAAACACCGTCACTCGGAACCACCACCGATCTCAAACACCGCCAATCGGAACCACCACCGATCTCAAACACCGTCAATCGGAACCACCACGGACCACTGCCAATCTAAAAACCGACCGCCATCGATCTGAATTGTCGTCGGCCACCATCGATCCAAACCACCGCCGATCTGAACAACCGTTGATCTGAACAACAATTGACCGCCACCGACCTGAATTGTCTCTGAACACCATCGATCTGAACGACTGCCGAACTGAACTACCACCGACCACCATCTAAACCACCGACAACCACCATTATTTGAACCACCGATGACCACCACCAAGCACTGAACCATCACCTATCTGAACCACTACCAACCTGAACCTCCATCGATCTGAAGCACCTCCGCCATTTGAACCACCGACGACCACCACCAATCTGAACCACCGCCGATCTGAATTGTCGTCGACCACCATCAATCTGAAAGCACCGCTGATCTGAACTACCGTCGACCACCATCATCTAAACCACCGGCGACCACCGTCATCTAAACCACCGCCTGACCACCGCCGATTTAAACCACCGCCGACCACCGCCATCTGAACCACCACCGGTCTGAATTACCGCCTGCCACCATCATCTGAACCACCGCCGACTTGAATCACCACCGACCACCCTCAATCTGATCCACCATGGACCACCGCGGATCTAAACCACCGCCGACCACATCGAATGTAGTAATTATTTTATTAAAGTTTTTTTAGTTTAAAAAATTAAAATTATCAAAAGGGGTATTTTGGTCATTTACCAGTATTTCATTTCAATTCCAAAGCTACATTATGTGAACTAAAAAGACAGATTCCAATTCCTTTGACACATTCCATTCCAATTCTACCAACCAAACAAGTAGTCAAATCTCACAACATTTCATTCCAATTCTTTCAAAGTCAAATTCCTTTGACAGATTCCATTCAATCTAAAAACATTCTGCGATCTAATTGCCTAAAAACTTTGAAGTATTCTCTATCATTTATTTCCCACATAATTTTTTTTCTTATTATTTCATCCGCATGAATTAAATTTTGGTATTAGAATATAGTAGATTTCTTGTAATTAACTAAAAAAACTCCTATCTTTTTAATTATCAACTATACGAGACGGTTCACTTAATTTCAAAACTACCTTTGTTTTTTCATACATTATTACTTAATATTGCGTGCATGAATCTTATGTACTCTATTATCTCTAAAATATGAATAAGATCTCAAGCTATAATGAACATGGGTTTTTTATTCTAAGAATGGTGATTCCAAAAAAGTTTGTTTTAACCCTAAAAGTTTAAAACGGTGATGAAAAACATTAAAATACGGTAAAGATAGAAACCCAACTAATTTATACGATTTATATAGAGTGTTACTCCGAATGGTCAACATTGTGATACCAAATAATATCAGTTTATATATTAAAAGTATATCATAGGGTTTGATTATAGGTGTATATAACAATTGTGGCAATTAAATTTATCAAGACTAGTTTTTTAGAGCATCTCCAACATCATCTTCATAATGGAGAAAATGAGAAAAATAGAGATTTTGGATGAAAATTGTGCTCCAATAGCATCCCTATAAGCTTCTCCAAAATGGAGAAATTACGAAAGAGGGTGTTTTTTTCTCCATATTTGGAGATTACCCCAAAAATGATTACCAAGGGAGAGAAATTAATATTTTATTCATGATCTCACTTTCCCACTCAAAAAATCAGTGAAAAGTTACCACTCTATAAAAACTTTATTGAAAATTATCATTTTATAAAAATTTGTTAAAAATCACAATTTTATATATAGTCTTATGAACCTTGTTATTTTATGAAAAAATCGTTGAAAATTATCATTTATAAAAAATATGTTTAAAAGATATCATTTTATAAAAAGTTTGTTGAAAATAATATAAATATGTTTAAAAGTTAGTTAATGTTTTGAATATTTAAATAATATAATTAATGTTGATTTCTCCAAAATGAAGATGCTGTTGGAGATGATTGCATATTTTTTTAGAGATTTTCACTTTTTAAGTCTCTATTTTAGAGAAACTTTAGAGATGCTGTTGGAGATGCTTTTAGAGCATCTCTAAATTTTTTCCAAAATGGAGACACAAATGTCAAAATCTCTATAAAAAATTGCATTCATCTCCAACAGCATCTTCATTTTGGAGTATCTAACATTAATTATATTATTAAAATATTCAATATATTTAAAAGAATATTAAACTAACTTTTATATTATTGGGAGGTGAGTAGAGTATGAATATAATATTAGTTTCTCTCATTTGATAATCATTTTTTGGGTAATCTCCAAATATGAAGAAAAAAACACTCTCTTTCATACTTTCTTCATTTTGGAGAAACTTTTAGAGATGCTTTTTTGGAACACAATTTTAGTCTAAAATCTCCATTTTCCTCATTTTCTTTATTTTAGAGATGCTCTTATAGTCAATTTATTAGGATTAGTTCAAATATAACCTGAAACACCCTTAAAATAAAAATATCAGTTACATATGTCTCAAAATCAGAAGAAATGAATCCAGAGGAAGTCCAGAGGTCCTGATCACACATACTAGAGAGATGGTCCAGAGGCCCTGGACACACAGTCCAAAGGTTTGACACTTGAAAAAACTAGACAAGTTCAGAGCTCTGAACCTAAGTCTCAGAGGCTCTGGGTCCACATCCTTTGAACAACACTTAGCCAATTTAACCAACTTTCAGCAGTATTTTGAGCAGGTTTCCAACCTTCTTAAATATGTTCAAAGTGTCCTAAAACTCAAAATTCCTAAGTAAATCTCTTCTTAAATCCGTAGAAGCTCTGCTTTTTGGACCCTTCAAGATGGCACATCCCCTTGACTCTCACCTTAAGACAGTCTAAAGTGATAGATGCAACATTTGTGAGTGTATACTCCGCACCTCCTAACTCACTTATATTTACCTTATCACCATATCGATATCACGTAAATCACAATCGTTCTAAAATGATGGATGACACTGACACCAACTGGTGATAAGAATAAGTTCATTTAAAAAAACGAACACTTTTATCAATAAACACACACTCACATGAGAGTAAAATATTAATCTAGTGATTAATACTATACGTTTCCTTCATAAAAACGGGGATGGTCAAACACGGCCCGCTCTAGTCCTGGACTGGTTATGGCCCAACAGCCCCGACCCAGTTATAATTTCTCTAGAAATTCAGGCCCAGACCTATTAAGACCTGTTATGGGACCGAGACAGTATACATCTAAGGTCCAACTTTAAAAAAAATGAAGTTTTTATAAATTATAATATACGCTTTTCAAGTTTTCTTTTAATTTTTAGTTGTCAAATAATAGTGTTTTTTATACGTTCTACTCCATTAACGTAACATATGGTGTAAATTGTAGACTATACCACCACAAACCTATAAGAAAGATAAAATTTCATAGGGATATTATGTAAAACATCCCAAACACCTCCTTCCATTCACTTTTGAGCGAATTTTTTCACTTTTGCTGCATAGGAATATTACAAATAAAGGTGTGCAAAAATCGGGTTAGATAGGGTGGAAAAAGCTAAAACCCGATCAAATTTCAGGTGATTATACAAAAACCCGAAATTCAGTTTCGAATTAACAATATTTGCAGGTTTCGGTTATCTCGAGTTTCGTGTGCGTTCGGGTCGCATTTCGGGTTTCAACATTGCAAAAAGGACATCGAAATAAAACACAATTTCTACAAAAGCTTAAAACTTTACTCCATTCTCAGCCAACAAAAACACAACATGAGGTGGAGGCAGTTCCCTTCCATCACTACTAAAATGACAGGCTTTCACTTACGGACATTTCTCTAGGAAATCCGTCGCTAAAGGGGGATCCGTCACAAAACCGCACAAAAGTTGGTGGGTAAATCAAATTAGTGACATATTACCCAGGGAATTTTGGGATAATCCATTGGTATTTTCTTGAAAACTTCGGATTTCATCGAAACCATTAGTATTTCCTGGGTGATACGTGGTAATCACCCACGAAAATTTCTCAAGGTATTTTTTTATGAGTGAAAGTTATTTTTTTTGTAGTGCATACCAAAAGCTATATAAAATGCTTGGTTAAAAAGACTTCAAATCCAACAAAAGGTGAAAGAGAATTTGTATCTTGTAGATGAAATATGTTTCTAGAAAACCCATCTTAACAAATCATATCACAAAAAGAAAAAGGAAAAGGAAAAACTTATAGATTTTGATATTGATACAAGCAACAAACTATAGCACAAGGATATAAAAGAGAAGAAACTTCAATATATTGACCATCGTACATTACATACTCAAATTGATCTCCTTTGTTCAAAAGGTCATATGAAATGTTTCTTTTACTTCATGAACCTATATCTCATCTTAAATGGAGCAACCCGTTACATAGGGGTGTTCAAAAAAATCGGAAAACCGATAAATTGAGCCGAACTGTTTAATTGATTTGAAACCGTAAACACCGATAACCGAAAAATCTGAAATCTAAAAAACCGAAAACCAAAAAAACCGGGTATTCACGGAGTGGTTTCGGTTTTGAATTTTTTAGGTGACCGCGGGTAACCGAACCGAACCGAACCGGATATGATGTATATAAAATATTTAATATTAAATATTCATACTATTATTTGTATATTTATTAGCTCAAAGTTAAATGAGTGAAGTCTTTTACGTTTTGGTATCAATAATTATAGTGGATGATTAAATTTGATTGTATGAAGTCGTGAAAGAGTCGACATTAACGGAAAAACGGATTTTAAACAATTAAAATTTCACCTTATGAAACAAATATATGTGAAATAATATCTTAAATCCTAGCATTTGATTAAAAAAATCATGAAAAAAAATTTATTTTTATATCGATTTTTACAAGTTTGTAATCTTTTTATGGTTTTTATTTGATTAAGCTCATATATATATAGAGAGGCTTAATCAAATAAAAACCACAAAAATGTTACAAGTTCGTAAAAACCGATATAAAAATAATTTTTTTCATGATTTTTTTTATCAAATGCTAGAATTTAAGATATTATTTCACACATATTTATTTTCATAAGGTGAAATTTTCACATGTATTTGTTTCACCATATAAATATTTTTTGTTTCAGTAGGTAAATCAATTTTCTTTTTCATATGTTTATAAGGTGAACACAAACATATATGTGAAACAATATTTTAAATTATAAATCTTGATAAAAAAAAATATTTTTATATCAGTTTTTATCAAAATTTATAATTTAAGATATTGTTTCACCTTATGAATAATTGATTCACTTAGTGAATAAAAAATATGCATAAAAATGATTCATATGGTGAAACAAATACATGTGAAAATTTCACCTTATAAAATAAATATATGTAAAATAATATCTTAAATCCTAGTATTTGATAAAAAAATTCATGACTTTTTCTATATCGATTTTTACGAATTTATAACATTTTTACGGTTTTTATTTGATTAAGTCTCATGTATGTGTCTATAAAGTTTGGATATTTGGACGTTTTGTTTAAGATTCTCCAAACCCTGCCTAAATTGAAAAACGTGAATAAATTTTGGTATTGAGGTGTCAGGTAATATCTCGATCGGGTATCACAATAAATAGGTTATTTTCTGTTCGAACTGGATGGTTTTCTGGATTTTGACGCATGGCCCACTTACGATTTTGTATGTTTTTTTTATTGATTTTGGTAGAAACATTTTGCGAAAAAAAAAATGAGAACACTTTGCAATTCACGTAATTATTTTTTTGAAATTTTAAATAAAATACATTTAATGTATTAAATATGGAAAAAAAATATCCGCTACTTTTTATAGAAGATAACCGCTAATTTTTTTTAAAAACAATGCATTTTATTCACCATAAATGTATTTATGTAACGCTTCAAAACCGTCCAAAAAATATTTGATGTTTAGTAATAAAATGAACGCTAAATCCTTTTACCCAATCACAAACAATAACATATTTTTTAAAGGACGTTTATAAACTACTACTTTAATGCATATTCAAATATAAATCAATTCTAGCTAGTAACATTTACCATGAACTCCAACATTTTTAATCAACCCATAATAATAATAATAACAATCCTTGGCATGCTTAAAACCCGCTCGTTGGATTCCATTTTTACATCTTGCAATCCAAGATCTTCTCTACATTTCGTCTTTATTTACCTGGGGAATGCATGTACGTTTTTAAGCTAAAATCGAATGCAATACATAGTTTTAATATATACAATTTAATGTCATAAAACATATTTTCGTGCACCATAACTTTTTACATGTAATGTGTGGCCCATCTTAATGAAGTGTGTGCCTATCGTCAAAAGACAAGTGTTACGGCGTCCCGAGCATCATCCATCGTTCCATCAAGGAACCTCACTCTTACGCACTTTTTGTAACCAATCAATCAACATTATCATGCAATGCACATAACCACATTTTCAAACTTTTTCATATAAAAGCGTTATAGCACATGATTTAATATATATATATATATATATATATCTTAAGTAATACATTTCATCCATCCTTATAAAACATGTAAAAATCTATGTATTCATCTTAGCTTTAAAGTTCTCAACATTGATCTTTGGAAGCCCTTTTGTCGTGCTTGCCATCTCTTGCTATGTGGATTCCAACTATGGCTTTTGATTTTAATTCTACTCGCTAAAGGTGAGACTATTAATCCTCTAAACTTATTTAGTAAAGATGTTCTCAATTGCTGGGATGGGGTTGTGAAACAAAAATAAGGATGGAACTAAGAATGTGAGGATGAAGTGACGAAGAAGAATAAGCAAATGAGGATATTTATAGAGAGGGAGAGACAATCATATTTCACCATGTGACATATCTTCCTTTCTTAGAAAGTATTTCATTTTGCCACCATTTGTCATTTGTTGCATAAGAAGAGACACTTGTATACAACTAACTTACTCGTCACTTATCTACCAATCATTCTTTAACACCCATCCTTTACACCAATCAAATCCCAACACATATTTCCTATATTTTCTTTGACATACTATCAACAGGTGTTTCCATTCTATTGTTGAATCATTCATCTTCTACCGCACTATCACTTTAAATGCCACCATACCACTCGTCATTGGTCCAGGAATCATATATTGGCACTTATCAAATATAATGGAACACATGTCTAGCTTTTGCCACATAACCTCTTTTATATCATTATTCATCTTGATGCAATCTATATCTAATCATGGTATAAATCCAATCACCATTGAGATCTTTGTAAATTTTATAGAAACTCGATTTTTAATTTGATTCATCGCATACTCAATAAAAGTAGTTGTTTTAAAGTTATAATGATCATTTGCTATCTCTATTATCAGTGACTTAATATAAATACACTTAACATTCGACAAATGTTGACTTTTAACCTTCAAATGTCTAGCTCCTAAATCGAGTTGTTATAATTTAAGAGGTTTATAAATTGCAGATTAGGTTTAATAGTGTATTAGATGAATTTAATTTTAAAAAATAAATTAAATGTGCATGCGGTCATTTGTGGAATTTTAGGAATATAGCATTGAGTGACATTTTAATTAAATTTATGACTTTTCACATATATGTCATTTAAGAAAAAGTATTTTACTTAACGCCTAGTGAGTCTAACCAGTTTATAAAATAAGCAACTAATAAATGAAGATAACATTTTCTAAACTTTACCAACCCCAAAATTAACATAATTCAATTAGGGACTATAAAACCCCAAAATTAACATAATTCAGTTAGGGACTATAAAATTCCGATTTCCATGAATAGTGGCGAAACAGAAAAGTAGACGACATTCCATACCATAGAGTTCCACTATGGATCAATGGCCATTGAGTTCAACCAATCGTGATCTATAGATCAACTCCCCCATGATCCTAGTTATACTCATTCACTATAAATTATACCATATGACCAATGACCAATATTTGACTCCATGAATCTGTACCATAATGCCCCCGATGATCCAATGCTTATTTCTAGTTACAAGGTGGGGAAAACCATCCCGTTTCAACTCAAATCGTGTATTATGCCTATGGATTCATTGCATTATAGTATGATATTTAACGTATTCTAAATGTGTCAAGCCACACCAAACATATATATATATATATATATATTACGCATCCCAACTGGCCAAAGTGGAGCAATCCTTATTTTACCAAATTAGGCCCAAAACATGACACATTCAAGATGACACAAAGCTCAATATGTAACTCTAAATACTTCATAATTTAGGCAAGATTGCTCACAATGTCATTTCCAAAGTGTTAAATACAAGATGGGTCGCCCCTTCTTCTCCAAAATCATCTAAATGGCAAGAAATCACCAAATAGGAAAATGTACAAAAATATCATCCATATGTTAAGAACTCTCCTTTATACCATATTTGAGCAAGCTAAACTTTCATTTTGTCAAAAAGTTATAACCTTCAAGTTTTCCAAAATATTTAAAATTGGTCCAAATCCATATATATGTAAAATACATAAAAAAAAAGGAATGTTTGAGAGATTAAATCGTAGCATATTGACATGTATAGAAGTTTAGAAAAGGTTAAACTGAACTCACATTGCTTGGTTTTGGTAAAAACCTAAAAACCAAGAAAACCCTAGAAATAGTGGTGATATCTTGAAGCTTAAACTCTAAACTTGAATCCTTAACATTAATGATGGAACCCTCTTGAAATCTATGGGAAATGACCTTAAATGCTTTTTAAAACCAAAATAAATGAGGTAGATGAAGAGAGAAGTGAAAGAGAGAGAGAGGTGTAGGTATAATAAATGAACTCTCTTACGAAAATCAAAACCGACGGTCCCTGAAATGAAGGAACCGGAACTGGTTATACTGATTCTTTATATTTGGGAACTGGTCCCGAAATTGCTTGGAACCAGTTCTGGTACCGGGTACCCAATGTCTTTTTTTTTAAAAATTTTTATCGTTTCATACTACAAAAAAGTAAGTATTAGTCTATTACAAAGTACCAACTTAAAGAAATAAATACTACAAACTGTGAAAACTAATCCTAAAAAATTTAAGAACTAATAATTACATATAATAAGCATATAAAATGATATATTTCGATTAATAACTTCAATTTAAAATTTTTAAATATAATAAACATGTTTACCTCCTGATCGATCAATAGAGTTTTGGATTGAATTGATACCAGGAGCCGTGCCGATAGCACGATCACCATATCGGTTAGCTCGTTCTGAATTGAAAGAGTTAATGATGCAGTTGAAGGAATTGCTCGTCAAAGGCTTCATTCGACCAAGTATATCTCCTTGCGGTGCACCAGTGTTATTTGTAAAGAAGAAGGACGGGTCAATGAGAATGTGCATTGACTATCGTGAATTGAACAAGCTGACGATTAAGAATAAGTATCCGCTTCCAAGAATTGATGATTTATTTTATCAATTGATTAGGGCAAGTTACTTCTCAGAGATTGATTTGCGGTCCGGTTATCATCAGTTAAAGATACGGGAAGAAGACGTGTCGAAGTCAGCTTTCCGTACACGATATGGCCATCATGAACTTTTGGTGATGTCATTCGGAATTATCAACGCACCAACAACATTTATGCACACGATGAATAGAATATGTCATCCATATCCCTATAAATTTGTCATTGAATTTATTGATGATATATTGATATATTCTCGGTCCGAAGAGGAGCACGCGAATCATCTTCGAGTTATTGAAGCGAGAGAAGTTGTATGCCAAGATGTCAAAGTGTGAATTTTGACTAAGTTGATCCACTTAAGATTGAAGCTATCGAGAAGTGGGAAGCACCAAAAACATCGACAGAAATCCGAAGTTTTCTTAGACTGGCCGGCTATTATTGAAAGTTTATCCAAGACTTTTCTAGCATTGCTACACCGTTAACTAGACTTACGAAAAAAAACATGAAGTTTAAGTGGAAGGAAGCACAAGCTGAAGCCTTTCAGATGCTAAAAGACAAGTTGTGTAGCACGCCAATTCTATCCTTACTTGACGGTTCAGAAGACTTTGTGGTCTACAGCGATGCCTCAAAGTTGGGTTTAGGTTGTGTGTTAATGCAACGTGGAAAGGTTATCACTTATGCATCAAGGCAACTAAAATATCATGAAAAGCAATATCCTACACACGATATGGAACTGCAGTCGTAGTTTTTGCTTTAATGATCTGGAGGCACTACCTGTATGGCACGAAATGCCAAATTTTTACCGATCATAAAAATTTGCAGCATTTATTTCACCAACGAGATCTAAATATGCGGTAGCGAAGGTGGTTGGAGTTGGTTAGTGATTACGATTGTGAAATTCTATACCATCTGGGTTAGGCCAATGTGGTAGCTGACGCACTGAGCCGCAAAGAGAAGAGTGGGACGATAAAAGCTATCGCTTTAAGAGTTGAATTGTTGCCAAGTATTCATGAAGAATTGCAATGCTGCCAAAATGAAGCAATCAAATAAGAGAACATCAAGTGAGAATGACTTGGAGGTTTGTTATCTGGTTTAGTAAAAGATAGTCGTGAATTGATGTGTTTCAGAAATAGAGTTTGGGTGCCACGATTTGGTGACGTAAGATAAAGAGTTTTAAGTGAAGCTCACAAATCTCATTTTTTTATTCACCCAGGTACTAACAAAATGTATCGTGATCTGAAGCAATTTTATTGGTGGCCTGGAATGAAGAAAGATGTCGCGCAACACCTGGAAAGATGTATGACTTGTTTGCAAGTCAAAATAGAACATCAACGACCTTACGGAAAGTTGCACCCGTTAGAAATTCCGGTTTGGAAGTGGGATCATATCACTATGGATTTCATAACAAAGCTGCCTAGGATGCCAAAAGGTTTTGATGCTATTTGGGTTGTGGTGGATCATTTATCGAAGTCTGCACACCTCTTACCAATGAAAGAGTCGTACTCCACGGATCGGCTAGCGAAGTTAATATATAGATGAAGTGGTAACACGTCATGGTGTCCCCTTATCGATTATTTCTGATCATGATAGTCGATTCGCTTCTATGTTTTGGAAGAGTTTTCAAAGAGAAATGGGTTCAGAAGTAAAGTTAAGTACGGCTTATCATCCGCACACAGATGGTCAAAATGAACGTACGATCCAAACACTTGAAGATATGTTGCGGGCGTGCATTATTGATTTTGGAGGATCATGGTATATTCATTTACCTTTGATCGAATTCGCCTACAACAACAATTATCACTTAAGTATTTAAGCGGCACTTTTTGAAGTTCTTTATGGACGGAAATCTCAAACACCGTTGTGTTGGAATGAAAGACGAGAAACAATTAGCTGGACCCGATATAGTACAACTAACATCCGAAAAATCAACCAGATTCATGAAAGAATGAAAACAACCCAAGATGGCAGAAAAGTTACGATGATAAGTGCCACAAGCCGATTGAATTGCAAATTGGAGATAAGGTGATGTTAAAAATATCACCTTGGAAAAAAAGCGTAGATTTGGTAAGAGGGGAAAATTATGTCCAAGGAATGTTGTACCATTTACTATCGTTGATCGAGTCGAAGAAGTGGCATATAAACTAGAACTTACAGTAGAGCTAAATGCTTGTAATAACCCAAGTTTTAATGTAGTTAATCTTGGGCTTTGTATTTTATTATGGGCTAGGAGAAGTTGGGTTCAAGCCCATTGCTTTTAGGGAAAGAAAATTTGGGTTTTACCTCAAGGAGCTCCTCATTTATATTTTCAGCATTGAATGTGTGTGTGAAAACGTGAGAGGCAAGCAAAAGGAGATTTTAGAGAGGCTTATCATTTATCAAAGATTTATACATTTATGACTAGAATGGGCTAATGTGTCACTATCAAAAGTTCATAAGTTCGGAGAAAATTGAAATCCCAAAACCACATTTGACCAAAATCAAAGTCAATATTATGTATGACTTGTTTAATAAAGCCCAATGAAATCATCAATAAACCAATATACATTTTTAAGGGTTAAATTAGTATTTTGCCTCAAATTATCCAAATATCCAAGAAGTCTCATATGTTGCAATAAATATCATTTGGTGTCTTAAAATACCCAATAAAATCATCATAAAATTCTCTAAAGATTTTGTAACCCAAATATGGCCAAAAGCATAAATATTCACAAAACTCATAAAAGGCGGAATAAACCCATAGAGGTGTGTTCAAAACTCAAAATGAAGATATTTTTTTAACATGTATATTAATTTTGCAAGGCAATTAAAACTCAACTTGCTAGATTTATGTTAAATCTAAGTTTTACCCTAAATATTGAGTTTCCTTTAGTGAAGACTTGAATCTACTAGCAAATCTTCTAAAACTTAGCTCTAACATTCCCAAAAGATCTCTTCCACCTCCAAAGACCCAAAACTTAAAGCAAATAGAAAAGGAGAGGAGAGGGGATGAAAAATGCTCAAAATTCTATCTTTAAGTTGAGAGATGATAAGGTTACCTACACCAAATACTCTTGAATCCACCAAAAAATGCTCCTCCAATGCCTCAAAATCAGACCCATGTCTCTAATGGACTTCAAAATTGAGGGGAAAAAAGTGTGAGGAGAAGAGTGGGAGGAGAAATGGTGAAAAAGGTAAAAATCGGGTTTAAAAGGGTTTCATTTGTCCTACACGACCTGGACTGCGACTTGGATCGTATGATAGGTCGCCCGCACTCCAAGACTACCAAAGAAGAGGCTTACGCGGCTTTGTCCACGACCAAGTCACCCAGACGCCTGTGCCACGTGCGTGCCTTGCGGCGAGATGTGGTCCATGTCACTCCGTGTCGTGGTGTCATGGCCCATACCATATCGTGTCATAGACCGACCGTTTTCCCGGTCATTCTCCGTCTGTTTTCCAAATTTTAAATTTTAATAGCAACAACGGAATTACGATTGTTATAGCCTCCCTCTCATCCACACCACCATGTCCTTTTACAAGAACTTTGGTTCTCACATTGAAGTTTGTGTGAAATGACAATTTTCTAGCTTTTTATATATTTATTGACTTTATAATTGTTAATATTGTATAAATATATATATTTAACTTATATAATTACTACAATAGAGGGAAGTTCAAATACAAATCAGTTGAAGGGTACAAACTATACAAACTGGTTCAAATCAATATAAAAATAATTTTTTTCATGATTATTTTTCCATCAAATGCTATGATTTAAGATATTATTACACATATGTTTGTTTCATAATGTAAAAGTTTCACATGTATTTGTTTTCATAAGTTGAAAGTTTCTCCTATATTTTTTTATAAAAAAGTTTCACATGTATTTGTTTCATACTGTAAAAGTTCCACATGTAATTTTTTCACAAGGTGAAACAAACATATGCGCAATAATATCTTAAATCATAGCATTTGATAAAAAAAAAATCATGAAAAAAATATTTTTATATTGATTTAAACTGATTTGTACAGTTTGGACTTTTCAACTTGTTTGTATTTGAACCAGCCTTTGCTACAATATATATTTATTTATTCAACTTATATTACTATATATTTAACTTATATATAATATGTCACCTGAGAATAATCTTTATACTATATATAAATTAATATAATCATTAATACGTGTATATATAATATAATATTATACATATAATTATTAAGAGCTTTTCTTGTCTAAAAAAACATTGTCTAAGAACCAGTAAGAGAGTGAAGGAAAGATGTTGAGCGTGCATTTGGAGTGTCTGCTAGTCTATTATCAAAGGACCATCATGAACAGTGGCAGGATGCAACATAGAAAAGAGGAGAACTGTAAAAAAAATTACACAGGCTAAAAAATATCAAAAATACTAAATTTAGTCTTAGTTTCCCCCAGTAAAATTTTCCAAGGGACCCCATCTTGCCGACGATTAAAAAAAATACTAAAAAAATCTCTTGAAATCAATAAAAGAACCTAAAAAATCTTTTGAAATCAACAAAAACACTAAAAAAAATCTTTCAAAATCGACAAAAACACTAAGAAAATCACTTGAAATCAACTAAAAAACTTAAAATTTTTCCCGAAACACATCGGGTGACTTTACGCGCCTTTAGTCTACCTTAAAGGGACCTCAGTGGACAAAAATCCTGGATCCACCACTGATCATGAATGTGGTATAAAGAACAATTAAGGGACATTATGCATGTTGTATTCTATGACATGAGAGTGATATGTTGATTAATTGGATCGATGCTGAAACAAATAACTCTACATAAGTATTTCAAGGCTCTACTCATGAATTCCAAGAACATCTTCACTGAAATTCTGAAATACTATCAAATGAAATGCATCATCAACTTTGTGCTGGCTTGGTACCGCGATTACGAATGATCTATCTACTTATTATGGGGTTGTTTGGTGCAGAATGATTAAGTGGTCGGAATTATTAAGAGACTCTTATGATATTGTACAAAATGAAATATAATGTAACACCCTAAAATTTAGAATAAAATTGAACCGAAATAACATGCGGAATATAAATAAAATCACCCAATAAGTGGGGACGGAATATGGGAGTTTACATCTAAACGTAGATATTAAAATAACAACCTAATAGTCTATGCTTTTTGGACTATAGATTATAATTGGGTGTTACTAATATCCTCAAAAGAATATACTATTGCTCCAACTATGTATGTGCTCTATGAGCATATCTCCAAAAAGTGTCCTCTCTCTCGACACATCAACCCGCTCTTCTCTAAAGAGCCCCGTCACCCTGTTTACCTGCTAAACCACATTTAAAATCAAGTGTTAGGCTTACGTCTAGTGAGAACAAACAGTTAAATGGATAAGGCAGTTAAAACATTTAAAAGATAAGATACAGCGCGTTTATCCCATTCAACTTCACTTGAAATAACTTACTCTTGATGAGCAAGGATCTTTTAAAAACAACCGGGGGAGACCCGGTGTCCCATCCTTAGTGACGGATACCAGAAGTAGGTCACTACACGATGTTTGAGCTAACTGTAAGAGCCAATGGCAACCGGTCAATGACCGATTATGCACCTTAGTACACGGCCCCCGCTGACTTCTTACAAAAGCCCGCGCAATGGTCACTGGCAACCGGTCTATAACCGATTATGCACCTTAGTACACGGCCCCCTGATGACCCCAAATTGCGCATGCATAGAGTCAATGGCATCCGGTAATGATCCGGCATTATACCCAACGGTAAGAGGCTCCCGATGACTTCTATGCTACCAAAAAGGGACAACAATCCCGTTTTAAACCGACTATATGCCTATGCATCCATTACATACTAATCCTACGACCGAATACATCAACGAGACGCATCGCTAGTTTTCCAACCTTGAAAACCCTTTCAATAAACCATTTCCTTTTCAAATCCAAGTTTTACCAAAAACTAGGTCAAACCATTTTGAGTTTCAAAACCAAAGATTATTTCATTTTATAACATTTCCAAGTATTTTAAACCATTAAAGATGCTCATCCCATCATTTACAACAAAATACTCCAAAACCTCATTTTGACCTAAAACCTCCAAACTTACCCAAATACACAATTACTTGAAAATAAGCTTAAGAATCAGTAAAATGCTACATTTACAACAAGTATTGGAGTTTATAAGTTTAGATTTGAACTCACAAGGCTAGAGTTATGAGAACCCTAGAAAAGCTTCTACGAGGATGGAGGTGATCAAGAAATCTGAAAGGAACCAAGAGTGCTATCACTTGAAGCTTTAACTTCCAATGTCCAACTTGATCTCTCCTCTTTAATGTTGTAGTAAATGCACTTGAGGGAAGTAGGTGGAAGAAGCAAACCCTAGAAAATCGCCTCTGATGCTTTGCTCTCGATGCTAAAACTCGTATCTGATAAAGTGAGATGAAAAGCTGAAAATCGCACCTTATTGTGCCTGCTGGACCTCGCGGGCGACATTGCCTTATGCGACTATGACATGGCAATGTCGCCAATGTCATAGTCGCCCCAAATGTACCGAAACCCTCGAAATTTACCCGATTTTCCTTTCCCGCGACTATGCCTCGCGACATTGACATGGCAATGTAGCCTGTCATTGTCGCCCAAAACGTACCGAAGGTCGTTTTCTGTCCGGCGTTCGTTCCTTTCCTCCAATCCATTGCAACCCATCATTATACACTTGAAACCTTCCATTTGGCAATAAAGTATAATATTACAATACTATTCTCATAATCCTTTCATACGAAATTTCCGGGTGTTACAATCCTCCCACCCTTGAAATAAATTTCGTCCTCGAAATTTTATAATTAGGTGAACAAATGAGGATATCTTTTCTTCATGTCTTCTTCCGCTTCCCACGTCACATTCGACCCTCTATGATGCTTCCATTGCACTTTAATCATGACGATCTCTTTGTGACGTAACTTCTTAGACTTGCTTTCTAAGATTGCTTCCGGTTCTTCCACACATCGGGTATTATCGACCCGAATTTCCGAGAGAGGTATTACACTCTCTTCTTCCGCTAAGCACTTCCTTAGGTAGCATATGTGGAATGTAGGATGTATGTCGGCCAACTCGGGTGGCAGCTCCAATTTATACGCTTGTCGTCCCACCCTTTCCAAAATTTTGAACGGTCCAAGGAAACGAGGACTAAGCTTCCCGCGTTTTCCGAACCGAATGATGCCTTTCCATGGAGACACCTTGAGCATGACACGCTCACCCACTTGGAACTCCATCGGTCTTCGCTTCTTGTCGGCATAACTCTTTTGACGATCTTGTGCCGCTTTTAGTCGTTCCCGAATAACCTTCACCTTGTCAGCTGTCTCTTGTACAATCTCGGGCCCGGAGAATTGCTTCTCACCCGCTTCTAACCAACATACTGGTGTCCTACATTTCCGTCCATAAAGTGCCTCGAAAGGCGCCATTCCAATACTAGAATGGTAACTGTTGTTGTACGCAAACTCCACCAACGGTAGATGTGAGTCACAATTCCCACCGAAGTCAATAACACATGACCTAAGCATGTCTTCAAGAGTCTGAATGGTCCTTTCGCTTTGACCATCTGTCTGCGGGTGAAATGTTGTACTTAAGTTTATCTTGGTGCCCAACCTTCTTGTAACCCATTCGAAAAGTTAGAAGTGAACCGGCTATCCCGATCCGACACAATAGTCAAAGGCACGCCATGCCTTGCAACTATCTCATCCACATACAACTTGGCCAGTTTGTCAACTGGGTCGGCTTCTTTCATTGCTAAGAAGTGAGCACTCTTCGTCAGTCTATCCACCACTACCCATATGGTGTCGTGGCCTCTTAAGGTCTTTGGTAGCTTCGTCACAAAGTCCATAGTGAGATGTTCCCATTTCCATTCCGGAATTTCCAACGACTGAAGGCTCCCATACGACCGTTGGTGTTCCGCCTTGACTTGCAAACAAGTCACACACCTCTCCACATAGCTAGCAACATCCAACTTCATGACGGGCCACCAATAAGATAACTTTAGATCCCTATACATCTTGGTACTACCCGGATGTATAGAGTACTTGGACTTATGGGCATCTGCCAAAAGTAGTTCTCGGTTACCCCCAAACTTAGGCACCCAAACACGCCCTCGAAATAGCTTCAGACCACGGCTATCTTCAGTCAACATCAAGTGTTGTTTCACCATCACTTCATCTTTTAAGTTTTCCTCAAGTAGTGCCTCCACTTGAGCTGCTTTGATTCGGTCAATCAAACTAGACATCACCTCAATCCGTGTAAGCATGGCACGTGTTCCGCTACCGTACTCCTTTCGGCTCAATGCATCTGCTACCACGTTGGCTTTACCCGGATGGTAAAGTAGTTCACAATCATAGTCCTTGAGCAGTTCGAGCCAACGTCGTTGCCTCATATTCAGTTCCTTTTGATCAAACACGTACTTCAAATTTTTGTGGTCGGTATAGAGTGTACACTTGGTTCCATAGAGGTAGTGTCGCCATAACTTCAAAGCGAAGACCACCGCCGCTAACTCTAAATCATGGGTTGGGTAGTTCCTTTCGTGCTCCTTTAGTTGCCTTGAGGCGTAGGCAATCACCTTGCCCCTTTGCATTAACACACAACCCAATCCCATTTTCGATGCGTCACTGTAAACCACAAAATCTTCCGTCCCTTCCGGCAAGGATAGAATCGGTGCTTCACACAACTTCTTTTGAAGAGTCCGAAAAGCCTCTTCTTGCTTGTCGGTCCACACGAACTCCACGTTCTTTCTAGTCAAGGTCGTCAGAGAAGATGCAACCTTAGAGAAGTCTTGAATAAACCTTCGATAATATCCCGCTAATCCTAAGAAACTTCGGATCTCTGACGGGTTCTTAGGCGGTTCCCAATTCATCATTGCTTCTATCTTGGATGGATCCACTTTCACTCCCTCATGGGTGACCACATGACCTAAAAATTGTACTTCCTTCAACCAAAAGTCACACTTAGAGAACTTGGCGTATAACTTTTCTTTCCTTAACACTTCGAGAACCTCCCGAAGGTGTTGCTCGTGGTCTATCTCGTTCTTAGAGTAGACAAGGATGTCGTCAATAAATACTATTACTGATTTGTCTAGAAAAGGTCGACACACGCGGTTCATCAAGTCCATAAATTCCGCCGGCGCGTTCGTCAAACTGAATGGCATCACTAGAAACTCATAATGCTTGTACCGCGTTCTAAACGTCGTTTTTGCTACATCATCTTCCTTTACCTTCACTTGGTGATATCCCGAGCGTAAGTCGATTTTTGAGAAACAACCCGCTCCTTGTAGCTGATCAAAGAGGTCGTCAATTCTCGGGAGTGGGTACTTGTTCTTCACGGTCGCCTTATTCAACTCTCTATAGTCTATACACATCCTCATTGTGCCATCCTTCTTCTTCACAAACAAGACCGGAGCTCCCCAAGGTGACGAGCTTGGTCTCACGAAACCCTTCTCAAGGAGATCTTGTAGTTGCGTCATCATTTCTTGCATCTCCGATGGTGCCAACCGGTAGGGTGCTTTAGCAATCGGAGCGGCCCCCGGTATAAAATCTATTCGAAATTCTACCTGTCTATCGGGTGGCAAGCCAGGTAAATCCTCGGGGAACACGTCCGGGAATTCACAAACAACTCGAACATCGCTTATTCTTCTCTTCTCTAACTTCGCCTCCACAACGTAGGCTAAATAAGATAGGCACCCCTTGGCCAAACACTTGCGTGCCTTTGCTAGGGTTAACAACGCGACTTCACCCTTCCTTCTTTACCCGTAGACCAACGCCATACTACCATCCGATAACGGAATTCGAATCAATTTCTTGGAACACAAGATCTCGGCTTGGTTCTTGGCCAACCAATCCATCCCAATCACTACATCAAAACTCCCTATCTCCATAGGTATGAGGTTCACCGGGAATCGCTTCT
This sequence comes from Silybum marianum, assembly GCA_036898165.1. Classification (NCBI taxonomy): domain Eukaryota; kingdom Viridiplantae; phylum Streptophyta; class Magnoliopsida; order Asterales; family Asteraceae; genus Silybum; species Silybum marianum. The sequence continues at coordinate 8,997,595 of CM072529.1, read as the reverse complement.
CCCCAACCTCTAGTGTGCAATTTCTAAGGATATCTCTAACCAAGACCTTCCTACCATCGGCTATTTCGACAATATAAGCATCCTCTAAAGTACTAACAGGTACAAGCAGTTCCGGGTAGAAAATAGTGGACACATAAGAGAAAGTAGCACCAGAATCGAAAAGAATACGAGCGGGTACGGAGTTTATGAGAAACGTACCCGTCACCACATCTGCCGCCTCTTTAGCTTCATCCGCGGTCATCTTGAATGCTCTTCCCGTCGGCTTAGGGACATTATCCCTCTTCTTTTGGCTTCCCCCCGTTCTCATCTTTGGGCAATCCCTTCGAACGTGCCCCTGTTCTTTGCATTCAAAACAAATAACCCCTTTAACCGGGCACTCGCGAGCGTAGTGCCCGCTCTTACCACACTTGTGGCACCCTTCCGCAGGCGAGTTGCATGGCCCGTGGTGCTTGTTCCGGTACTTGAAGCACCAATTAGGCTCTCTCCTATTCTCGGTCCTTCGATTGTTGTGGTGGTTGTTGTTGTAGCTTGGCCTCTTGGAAGGCGCGGAATTGCCTTCCCACTTCCTCTTTTCTCCACTTAACTTCCTCTCTTCCTTCCTTAGTTCATCGGTGTCCTCCACCATTTGAGCTTGATCAATGGCCTCCCTTAAAGTGGAGGTCTTTGCCGTTTGCACCATTGCCATCATGTCAGATGGCAATCCTTTGATGTACGCCTTCATCTTCTCTCTCTCAGTTGGAGCCACATGCCCCACTAGATCCAGTTTCTCCACGAACAACTCCGTAAATTCTCTCACAGTCTTATCTCCCTTCTTGAGAGCTCGGAACTCATCCACAATATGATCTATAGCCCTCTCGTTACAGTATTCCTCCAACACTTTCCCTTTAAACATTTCCCAAGTCAACATTGATACAATCACCGGGCCAAGAGTTTTAGCGGTGACATTCCACCATCTTAAGGTCGCGCCTCTAAGCATCTGTGAGGCAAACCTCACCTTCTGACCTTCCTCACATTCACTCGAGCCAAAAGCTTGCTCGATCTCTTGAAGCCAATTCATGCAGACCACTGGATCGGAAGACCCGGAGAACTCGGGTGGCTTAGTGCATAAGAAGGTTTTATAAGAGCAACCCTTCCCTGCTCTTCTCACTTCGGTCACGGGGGTCTCTTCAGTATTTGGTGCGGCCCCTGTTCCCCGGGAACCTCCCACAGCATTCTCGGCAGTTACTTCATGCCTCCTGACACTGGCATCCCTCTCCTCAAGCACCTTGAGGAATGATTCATGTTGTTGTCCCATCATAGTATTCACTGCTTGCAACAACCGAATCTGAAGTTCATCTTGTGAACCCGCCTCCGTCATTAGAGGACCCCCTGCATTAAGATTGAGTGGCGAAATAATAGTCAATCTAGGCACGGGTATACTTGTGAGATGAGGGATGGTTGGTTGCGGTCGAGTAATTCGGGGTGGCTGAGTAACTTCCGCTGTTGCTGCCACGTCCTGATTCGTGACACTGTTGGTTGCTCCCTCAACTTAATTACGTGATCGGTTCGCGTGTTTACCATCTTAGTCTGTCAAGATGATAGAGTAGGAGTAAGACAAAACTAACATAAATACGTTTAACACATTTGTCAATCATCGCAACAATAGGAAAACGAGCATACTCACATAACAATATACCCAAAATAACATTAGCTACGTGATATCTTGAATATATCATACCAGTAAGAATTCCCATCACCAAAGTCACATTTCATGATTAGTGCATTTCCGTCGACTCTAAATCTCTCCTATCTCAATGGTGTCTACCCATATCTCACAAATCCACACTTAAAGTCTCAGCTTAAGTCTAGGCATCTCAGATTCACACCTAGTTCGCTTAAACTAGAGCTTTGATACCAACTTGTAACACCCTAAAATTTAGAGTAAAATTGAACCGAAATAACATGCGGAATATAAATAAAATCACCCAATAAGTGGGGACGGAGTATGGGTGTTTACATCTAAACGTAGATATTAAAATAACAACCTCATAATCTATGATATTTAGACTATAGATTACAATTGGGTGTTACTAATATCCTCAAAAGAATATACTATTGCTCCAACTATGTATGTGCTCTATGAGCATATCTCCAAAAAGTGTCCTGTCTCTCGACACATCAACCCGCTCTTCTCTAAAGAGCCCCGTCACCCTGTTTACCTGCTAAACCACATTTAAAATCAAGTGTTAGGCTTACGCCTAGTGAGAACAAACAGTTAAATGAATAAGGCAGTTAAAACATTTAAAAGATAAGATACAGTGAGTTTATCCCATTCAACTTCACTTGAAATAACTTACTCTTGATGAGCAAGGATCTTTTAAAAACAACCGGGGGAGACCCGGTGTCCCATCCTTAGTGACGGATACCAGAAGTAGGTTACTACACGATGTATGAGCTAACTGTAAGAGCCAATGGCAACCGGTCAATGACCGATTATGCACTTTAGTACACGGCCCGCGATGACTTCTTACAAAATCCCGCGCAATGGTCACTGGCAACCGGTCTATAACCCCGATTATGCACCTTAGTACACGGCCCCCTGATGACCCCAATTGCGCATGCATAGAGTCAATGGCATCCGGTAATGATCCGGCATTATACCCAACGGTAAGAGGCTCCCGATGACTTCTATGCAACCAAAAAGGGACAACAATCCCGTTTTAAACCGACTATATGCCTATGCATCCATTACATACTAGTCCTATGACCGAATACATCAACGAGACGCATCGCTAGTTTTCCAACCTTGAAAACCCTTTCAATAAACCATTTCCTTTTCAAATCCAAGTTTTACCAAAAACTAGGTCAAACCATTTTGAGTTTCAAAACCAAAGATTATTTCATTTTATAACATTTCCAAGTATTTTAAACCATTAAAGATGCTCATCCCATCATTTACAACAAAATACTCCAAAACCTCATTTTGACCTAAAACCTCCAAACTTACCCAAATACACAATTACTTGAAAATAAGTTTAAGAATCAGTAAAATGCTACGTTTACAACAAGTATTTGAGTTTATAAGTTTAGATTTGAACTCACAAGGCTAGAGTTATGAGAACCCTAGAAAAGCTCCTACGAGGATGGAGGTGATCAAGAAATCTCAAAGGAACCAAGAGTGCTATCACTTGAAGCTTTAACTTCCAATGTCCAACTTGATCTCTTCTCTTTAATGTTGTAGTAAATGCACTTGAGGGAAGTAGGTGGAAGAAGCAAACCCTAGAAAATCGCCTCTGATGCTTTGCTCTCGATGCTAAAACTCGTATCAGATAAAGTGAGATGAAAAGCTGAAAATCGCACCTTATTGTGCCTGCTGGACCTCGCGGGCGACATTGCCTTATGCGACTATGACATGGCAATGTCGCCAATGTCATAGTCGCCCCAAATGTACCGGAACCCTCGAAATTCACCCGATTTTCCTCTCCCGCGACTATGCCTCGCGACATTGACATGGCAATGTAGCCTGTCATTGTCGCCCAAAACGTACCGAAGGTCGTTTTCTGTCCGGCGTTCGTTCCTTTCCTCCAATCCATTGCAACCCATCATTATACACTTGAAACCTTCCATTTGGCCATAATGTATAATATTACAATACTATTCTCATAATCATTTCATATGAAATTTCCGGGTGTTACATATAATTGTTTGGTAATTGTTCAGGATGCAATTAGGGCTCTTAATGTTTAAGGGAGGTCCATGATATAAAATAATTTCGAGGGTTTTCGAACCATTAAGAGGCAAACTTATTTTTTGCCAAACATGATTCACCTCTTACCGATTCAAACATTACCTCTTAATAAAAATGTTAAGAGATAAACAAATAGCCCTAAGATTAATATCTTTGTTATATTGCACTTTTATTACAAATTATATTTGTTAATTTTTTGATTAATCGTCACACATACACACATATATATGTTTGTATGAATGTAATTATTAATTACATATAACAATGTACATGCAATATATTAGGGAAAGGTTCAAATAGAAAGTGGTAAATATTTGAAAAATTAAAAAAGCGATCATAGCTCTTCATCTAGTCAACATTTGCGGCTTTGACCATGAAGCTGTTAGAAAAGTGGGTAGAAACAGAGTTTGTTTTATTTATATAATTAGGAAACAAATTCCTTAGAACATAATTAAAAATTAACATAAACGAGAAACCTGATTCCCGATGAAAGTAACGTCCCGAATAGTAAAAAGAGACCGGGCTGAGGCTCGTATATAATACGATTCCCTTAAACAGATTCGTAGTCTGTTCCCAGGGTACAACAGCTAAAGCAGCGTGTACTGCCGGATATGAAATACTTGCCTAGAAAAATCACTGGAAAATTCGAGTGTGGTAGAGAGAAACCGAGAGAAAACCGAAGTCTCAATAGTGTTTAGCATCCTTTAGAATGAAACCCAACGACCCTTTTTTATATCGAGAATTGAAACCGACAAATTCAATTCGATATTAAATGCGAGAATTGAAACCGATGAAACCGACGAATTCAATTCGATATTAACTGATAATTAAACCAATTAATTATCAATTTTAATATTAAGATTATAACCGAAATCGATTTTATTTAAAAAACAAAACCGAAATAAAATATAAAACTAATTTTATTGTGAAAAATAAAACTAATTTTCGGTTATAAAACTAAACTGGGTCAACAGCAAAAAGTCAGTTGTCTTTTGCTAATGCTCAACTTAAAGCATCGATATTTCATTCACACTTGCTTCGTTTTGGACAAATAATATATGGTTTTGAAGCTCTCATATAGGAGAACACAAACCCATAAAAATATTATATATAACATATATATACATATTTAATTATGTCCAAAGTTAGTTAAAAATCACAATTTTAACTAAAATTTCCAACAATCCCCCACATGAATGGAGATCGATCTCTTGCACACAAAAATTCCAACAAAAATTCCAATAGTTGAATTCTGTATAAGATAGGTAGGTGAGATCCTTTGAACCTTCTCTTGTGAAACACACTTAGTCTCCTAGCTGTCAGTGGACTCGATGTCCTTGAACTGAACTGCTGTTTGTGTAGACGACAATATGTTTCACGCAGAATTCTTCCTAACAAGTTCATATCCTCATAGTCGTGTTCGTTATGGTCATGAACACTAGCCTGGTTCAGCGAGAGCTTTTAGGAATTGAGCCCCCCACAATTCCCTTCGAAGCGACCCCACTTCTCTCTCACATAGGTGATTTTACATTATCATTAAAAGTCATAGACTTATCCTCATTTTCACTGGTTATGAAGTTTATTAATTCCTTCACAATTTCCATTTCTATTCATACAACTAGGTTGTCCTTTTGAACCCAAATCTTGGGATCTCCAGTCTTTTGGGTAAGGTTTCCTTTGCATGAATTATTAATTCAAGGGCTTAAGTCCCATCCCTCTTGAGGACTTATAAACTAAATCTCTACTAAGGCCTTTAGTAAGCGGATCCGCAATGTTATCCTTTGACTTCACATAGTCAATAGAGATAACTCCAGTAGAGAGTAGTTGCCTTATTGTATTATGTCTACGTCTAATATGTCTTGATTTCCCATTATACATTGTACTTTGAGCTCTACCAATCGCCGATTGGCTATCACAATGTATACAAATAGCTGTTACCGGTTTAGGCCATCTAGGAATATCCTCTACAAATAGACGCAACCATTCCGCCTCTTCACCACATTTATCCAAGGCGATGAATTCAGATTCCATCGTAGATCTAGCTATAACAGTTTGCTTGGATGATTTCCAAGATATAATTGCACCTCCAAGTGTAAACACATATCCACTTGCAGATCTAGAATCTCTCATGTCGGATATCCAGTTCGCATCACTGTATCCTTCGATTACAACTGGATAACTTTCATAATGAAGTCCATACTCACGTGTGTATCTTATTAATCTAGTAATACTCTTCCAATGTTCAGAACTGGGATTACTAGTGTACCTACTTAGCCTACTTACTGCATAAGCTAAGTCAGGTCTTGTACAACTCATAAGATACATCAGACTTCCAATGATTCTTGAGTATTCCACTTGTGCAACACTATATCCTTTATTTTTAAATAGATGTTGACTCATATCAATTGGAGTTCTAGCTAAACTAGTATCTCCTTGATTAAACTTCTCAAGAATCTTGTCTACATAATGGGTTTGGCTTAACACTAAACCATTTTGTGTTCTTGTGATCTTGATCCCAAGAATCACATCTGCTAAACCCATGTCTTTCATGTCAAACTTAGATTTTAACATGTCTTTCGTGGACCTTATTATTTTGTCATCACTACCGATGATTAACAGATCATCAACATATAAACACAGGATGACGTAACCATGAGCGGTGTCTTTCGTATAAACACATTTATCACACTCGTTTATTTTAAAACCGCTTCCTAACATGACGTTTTTGATGCCATTATTTTGGAGCTTGCTTAAGGCCATATAAGGACTTAACAAGTTTACAGACCTTGTTCTCTTGTCCTGGGGCAACAAATCCCTTAGGTTGCTCCATATAAATTTCTTCTTCTAAATCTCCATTTAGAAAAGCAGTTTTCACATTCATTTGGTGAATATGCAGATTTCTAATAGCTGCAATCGCCAGTACCAATCTAATGGATGTTATTCGCGTTACTGGCGAATACGTGTCAAAGTAATCTAGACCTTCCCTTTGTCTATATCCTTTGATCACTAATATTGCTTTGTATTTTTCAATACTACCGTTAGTTTTCATCTTTCTCTTAAAGATTCAACGGTACCCTAGTGGTTTACAACCCGAAGGTAAGTCCACTAATTCCCAAGTATGGTTTTGTAAGATAGAATCTATCCTCACCTTTAATTTCTTCTTTCCACTAAAATCCTTCAAAAGAAGTAACCGCCTAACAATAGGTTTTTGGAATCATACACAAGAAACCTATATGCACTACTATTATGTGCATATCCAATGAATACACAATTCACTGTTTTAGGTCCTAGCTTTTGTATCTTAGGCGGTGATATAACTACTTTATCTAGACAACCCCACACTCGTAAGTACTTATAAGATGGTTTTCTACCCATCCTAAGTTCATACGGTGTTTCGTCCTTTTTCTTGTGGGGTATCTTATTTAGAAGATAGTTAGCCGACAAGATGGCTTCCCCCCACATGTTCTGATTTATACCAAAACTAATCAACATGACACTTACCATTTTTTTCAAGGTATGATTATTTCTTTCGGTAATACCATTTTGTTGTGGTGAGTAGGGTGCCGTGAATTCATGTCGAATTCCATTTTGTGAACAAAATTCGGCAAATGGTGAAACATACTCAACTCCCCTATCACTTCTAACAACTTTAATTTTCTTGTTGAGTTGATTTACAACTTCATTTTTATACAAGACAAACTTGTTTATCGCTTCATCTTTACTTTTAAGTAAATATATATATAGCAATATTTTATATTTATCATCGATAAACGTGATAAAATATTTGTTCCCACCACTAGTAGGAATTGATTTTAATTCACACACACCAGTGTGAATTAAATCAAGGGTTTCAGATTTCCTTTCAAATGTTTGAAACATGGTCTAGTAAGTTTGGCTTCTACACATGTGGGGAATTTGTGCTTTGGTAAATTATTAATTTAATCAAACGACGAATTAAATGCAGTTTTTAATTCTCAAGATTGTAACCAATAAGATTTTATTAAGCAAAAATCGAAACCGAAATTTTATTTAAAATTAAATTCGAAACCAAAATAATATTTAAAATCAAACTGATTTTCGGTTACAGAATTAACCATGCCAAACATTTGATGACTTAACAAAATCAACAAAAAATAGTATTTTGTTTATTCATCACAATAGAACGATTACATTTATTTTGAACATGTCATTCACGACATATCCTTTTACCACATACATACCACTTTTGGACAAAACAAACTTGTCCGACTCAAACACAAGTTAAAAACCAAACTTATTCAACAACCACCCCGAAACGAGGTTATTACGAAGCTCTGGAACGTACAAAACATTCTTGAGCTTAAGCTCTTTTCCTGAAGTCATCTTCAAGATCATATCTCCAACACCCTTGACATCGGCAGTGGTGGTGTTCCCCATTAAGAACTTTTGCTCATAATCAACATCCTTGTAGGTGTTGAAATTGCTTTTGTCATGACATACATGACGGGCACCGATTCGGCGAATATAAATTATTATATAAACACAATTGGGGAACTTATTATTTACTCAATTCCTTTCAGTAGCTCTACTCGAACACAACCAGGAAAGACGGTGAGGGTGGTAAGCGCAAAAGCATTTTAAAAACCGGCCTCATTAGAATATAAATTATCCGCCTATATCTTTCCTAGACATTGTATTCAAATAGGTGAGCCTATTTGGAGTTGATTCATAATACCACTCCTTAGAGTTTGTACCAATCACATCCATCTCCGAACACATGTCCGAAGAGTCCACCATCAATCTATTTACACAAAACAGTAAAGAACTTAAATCGAAACTAACTCAATTATCGAATCTGTTAACCCAAATAAGATAAATCGAAACACATTCGATTATGGAATTTGTTTACACAAAACAGAAAAGTTATTAAATCTAAACGAACTCGATTATGTAATCCGTTTACATAAAATGGTAAAATATTTAAATCGAAACAGACTCGATTATCGAATATGTTTACACAAAACAAAAGAAAGATTAATTTAATCAAAACACACTTGATTATTGAATATGTTTACACAAAACATAAAAATAACTAAATATCTACAAACTTGATTATAGGATTCGTTTACATAAAACGTAAAATTAAATTGAGACTAAATTGATTGTCTAATATTGTTACGCAAAACATAAATTTATCTCATTCGAGACAAACTCGAATATCGACTTGAATATTGAATCTTATTACATAAAACGTAAAATTAAATCGACATTAACTCGATTGTGTTTTAGTTCGAAACAAACTCGAATCTTCGAAATTGTTTACAGAAAACAAAATTTGTTTTATTCGAAACAAAGTTGAATATCAAATAGAAAGTTATTAATTCGAAACAAACTCGAATACCAAATTTGTTTACAGAAAACAAGAATTTATTTAATTTGAAACAAACTCGAATATCAAATACAAATTTATTAAATTCGAAACAAACTCGAATAACGAATCTGATTACATACAACGTAAATTAAATTCGAAACAAACTCGAATATCGAATCTGTTTACAGAAAACATATATTTATTAAATTCGAAACAAACTCGAATATTAAATCTGTTTACAAAAAACAGATATTTATTAAATTCGAAACAAACTCGAATCTGTTTAAGATTGTTAGAAAAGTGGGTAGAAACAGAGTTTGTTTTATTTATATAATTAGGAAACAAATTCCTTAGAACATAATAAAAATTAACATAAACGAGAAACCTGATTCCCGATGAAAGTAACGTCCCGAATAGTAAGAAGAGACCGGCTGAGGCTCGTGTATAACACGATTCCCTTAAACAGATTCGTCGTCTGTTCCCAGGGTACAACAGCTAAAGAAGCGTGTACTGCCGGATATGAAATACTTGCCTAGAAAAATCACTGGAAAATTCGAGTGTGGTAGAGAGAAACCGAGAGAAAACCGAAGTCTCAATAGTGTTTAGCATCCTTTAGAATGAAACCCAACGACCCTTTTTTATATCGAGAATTGAAACCGACAAATTCAATTCGATATTAAATGCGAGAATTGAAACCGATGAAACCGACGAATTCAATTCGATATTAACTGATAATTAAACCAATTAATTATCAATTTTAATATTAAGATTATAACCGAAATCGATTTTATTTAAAAAACAAAACCGAAATAAAATATAAAACTAATTTTATTGTGAAAAATAAAACTGATTTTCGGTTATAAAACTAAACTGGGTCAACAGCAAAAAACCGATTGTCTTTTGCTAATGCTCAACTTAAAGCATCGATATTTCATTCACACTTGCTTCGTTTTGGACACATAATATATGGTTTTGAAGCTCTCATATAGGAGAACACAAACCCATAAAAATATTATATATAACATATATATACATATTTAATTATGTCCAAAGTTAGTTAAAAATCACAATTTTAACTAAAATTTCCAACAGAAGCATCATATAATTCCTCGCATGGATATGCGAAATATAGATGGATACTTTTACACGTAGGCATCAAACATGTTCATATATAAACCCATGTGATTCACATATAAACTATATATATGTTCATATGTGAACCTGTTAATTAGTTTACATATGAACTATTTAATTAGTTAATATAGGAATCATATAGGTTCATATGTGAATCAGTTAAAATAGTTTATATGATAATTACAAAAGTTCACATATGAACATTTAGGGTGTGTTTGGTTGGGGGTATTAAGCAGGATTTAACGAGAATGATAATAAAAGAAACTGTTTGATTATATATAATATAATGGGTTCATTCCCCCAGAAGCCCAAATTTTCATTCCTGATTAAACTGGAGGGAATGAAAATTCATTCGCATTTTTATTCCCTTGCCGGAACCAAATGCCCCCTTAGTTTATATGTGAATCATATAGGTTCATATATAAATCCGTTTATCACCTATTTGTAAAATTTACGAAACTACCCTCAATATTTTTTCCATAGTCGTAATCTTTGACTAGTCAAAACCGTAATTATTGACCAGTCAAATCCGATCTTAACCTATGAATGACTAAGATCACTTTTCTATTTCTCAAATATTTACCACTTTTTAAAATAACAATGTATATAATTTTGGACATTCATTTATATTTATTAAATTTATATAGTTTGATAAGAAATATTATAACTATTAAATTATAATTTGATATTCATTAGATAATTACATAATATGGAAAGTAAAAATAAAAAATTGGTATTTATTTATAAACATATAATAATTATTGATGTTGAAAGAATACATGAAAGTCACAAAGAAATTATAAGAACTATTATTGTAAATTTTTATACGAGTTCCTAATTTGATAAGTTGAAAATAGAATGACGATAAAACACATAAAAATTATAAAAGAGCTCCATCGAAAATACCCTAAGAACACTTGACGAGTTGACGGTGGACTTTAACTTCAGTATAAAGTTACAAACGACCCAAAACAAAGTAATAAGGGGTCGTTTATCGAAACTTACCGGGTAAGTGCTTATCAGCAAAATTCAACACTATTACTTACATATCGAGTAAAGTTTTAGTTTACCAAAATAGTATCTTATACAACAATTCACCAGGTAAGTACTAACCATGGTAAAAACTAATACTCTCACTTACCGTGTAAGACTTTAGCAGTGTTGTAAAACTCGGCCGAGTACTCGGTACTCGGACTCACGCCTTAGCAATTAATGGTTAATCGGTCGTTTTACTCGTTACTCGGCCTAGGCGGTGGAATCACCGATTACTCAGCCTACTCGGCCTACTCGATCCAAGTCGGTCTAAGCCGGTCCAAGGGTCCAAACTATAATTTTTGTATTTTATAGAGGACTGAAACTGTAATTTTCGTATTTTACTTTAAAACATAAAAACAATCAGTGAGCAAAATCAAACCTCACGTTCAGCCCTCACTCGCTAGTCGTCGCTCCTCACCATCAGCCCTTATGACTCCCGACTCCTCAGCCACCGACTTCTCTCTCACCGACGTCCGACCGTCTGCCGGCTTCTCTCTCAGGTTCGCACTCTCTCAATCAGGTTGTTTGACTTGCTTCTCAAAAACCTAGCTCACAACCCTAAATTTTATATTAGGGGATTTTCTCAAAATCTACTGATTTTTCAAGATTTTCTAACTTCTGTTGTTGCTACTTGCTACTACCTATTGGACTTGTTAGTTGTTATCTTTCCCTCCTCGCACCTACTTTTGTTTAGGTCGTTTTTATTTTGATTTTAATCATAACTCATAATAATTGATTAATTGATTTTAAAGACTTTGCCCAAATGATTTATAATATAGTGACTTGTAATGGCATCATCAACGGCTTCATCCATAGAATCTACCGTTTGTCAAGAACTTAAACGGAAATGGGCGGATATTGGGTGGGAATATGGATTATTGGTCAATCCTAAAAAAATGGATAGAGTAAAATGTTTTTTATGCGGGAAACTTATGTCCTGAGGAATTAATAGATTGAAGCATCACATTACTCATATCACGGGAAATGTTTCTGGATGTCCTGAATCTTCAAAAGAGGATCAAATTAAGTGTCGAAATGCATTAAATGAAGCTAAAGGCAAAAAGAAGGTTAAGAAAGATGATGATAAGGCTTTAAGAGAGGATGTGAACATCGGTAGTAACGAACCGATTGACGTTGATGAAATGGAAGAGACTTTTGGAAGCTTCAAGTCACCTCATTCTTTTGGTCCAATGGATAGATTTGATATGAGAAACCCCGAAGATGTTTTGAATAAGGGAAAGAGCAAACAACAAGAGGATCTTTCTAGTATTGTTCGAAAAGAAATGATGATCCGCATGAAAGAATACATTTGTAGGTGGGCTTATGAAAGTGTGATTCCATTTCACGCGTTAGAAAGGGATAGCTTCAAGACGATGTTGGAGGCGGTTGGCCAATATGGGCCTAGGATGCCACCACCAACAAGATATGAGGTTGGTGATACTTATTTAAAAAAGGAGGTTGAAAGAACAAAAAGTATGTTAAAAAAGTACCGAATTGAATGGAAGTCGATTGGATGCTCCATTATGACGGACGCATGGTCCGGTAGAAAAAGAAGAAGCATCATGAAATTGTGTGTGAATTCAAAGTTAGGGACCGTCTTTTTATCTTCGAAAGAATTCTCCGATGTAGCGAGGTCATATTCGAATATGTTGATAAATGCATCGAAGAAGTTGGTTCCGGAAACGTTGTTCAAGTTGTGACCGACAATGCCACTAATAACATGGGAGCGGCAAAGTTGTTGAAGTTGAAGAGGCCAAAAATCTTTTGGACATCATGTGCTACACATACCGTTAATCTTATGCTTGAAGGTATTTATTTTAACGGTGATCTTTTTTATATTTATTTATTTTTGTTGAAGTTGTGTTTAAGATATTTATTTATTTTTGTCTTTTTGAAGCTATTGGTGAGATATAAAGGTATAAGAAAATCCTTGATCAAGCAAAAAAGTTTACGGTGTTTGTTTATGCCCATCAATAGACATTATCTTTAATGAGGCATTTTACAAAGAAAAGAGACATTGTGAGACCGGAAGTTACTAGATTTGCCTCGGCTTTTCTTACTTTACAAAGTTTGGCCGACAAGAAGGCTCAATTTAGGCAAATGTTTACCAGTGATGAATGGGACAAATGTAAGTTCTCTAAGACGGTGAAAGGGAAAGCCGCTTATGCAACCATTGTAAGTCCCTCATTTTGGGTCGGAGTAACATTGTGTTTGAAAGTTTTTGCACCTTTAGTCAAAGTTCTCCGTATGGTGGATGCAAATTGGAAGCCGTCCATGGGTTTTATATATGGTGAGCTTCAAAGGGCAAAAAAAGAGATCATTGATGCTTTAGGCAATAACAAAAATGCATATGAGTCGGTTATAGCGATCATCGAAGCAAAGATGAAAGATAGGCTTGATACAAGCCTATATTTGTCGGCCTATCTTTTAAACCCATATTATCTTTATAATAATGAGGAGGTCCAAAATGATATCGATGCTAGTGATGCGATTGTTGATGTTGTTGGTATTTTGATTCCGGAAGAATATGACCTCCAAAACCAAATCTTGATGGTTGAGTTGCCAATGTACAAGAGCAAACTAGGAAAATTTGACTGGATAGTTGTGATCAAAGAATGTGAGGTGAACGATGCCAAACATGATCCGGGTAATGCAATTTATATTTATTTTATATCAATTATCAAATTTACCAATGTTTATAATATGTTTGTTTTAAAATTATAGCAAATTGGTGGGCGATTTATGGTACCTCAACTCCTCATTTGCAAAGGATTGCTACGAGGATACTTTCTTTAACTACTAGTTCGTCGGGATGTGAAAGAAATTGGAGCACCTTCGAAGGAGTGAGTAACTTTTAAGTTTGATAATTGATATAAATTTTATTATATATATATTTACTTGAATATTTTGTTTCTTAATTTTAACTTTGTAGGTTCATACAAAAAAGAGAAATAGGTTAGAGGCAACGAAATTGAACAATCTTGTTTTTGTTCAATTTAATGCCAACTTGATGGAGAAAAACAAAAAATGAAAGGAGAGATAATTTGAGGTGCTTCTAGCGCCGGATGCAAGTGAGGCTCAAGATTGGATTGTTGATGTTGATGAAGTTTAGTCGGGACTATCTTGGGAGACGGTTTCTGAAACCATGGGTGCGGATGATGTTTTAAGACCTCGAAGAAGTGCTAGATCGAGAGAACTTTTTGACGAAGAGTTCTTGTCGGAGAGTGAAGAAGAAGCAAATGAGGAAATTGAAGTTGAACACGAGTCGGATGGTGTTCAATTCATTGAACAATATGGACAAGACGATGACGGACCATCAATCTAAATATCTAATCATTGAACTTTTTATTTGAAGTATTTGCATTTTCAAACAATTATGTTGATGTTTTTAAACATATATTTTGGGTACTATGAACAATTATCTTTATATTTGGTTATTTATGATTTATGAACATGCTATATATATATATATATATAATTTTAAAATTTATATATAAAAAATTCCAATCCGAGTACTCCCCGAGTACTCCCCGCCTAGTCCGAGTACTCGCTACAAGGGGGTCGGCCGCCCGAGTACTGCCTAGCGATTTTTACAACCTTGGACTTTAGGTCATTATCTTGCTCTTACTATGTAAAATTTTTAGTTTTTTATAATATTCATCTGATAAAATAATATAATTTAATAAGTGTTTACCGGGATCGAGGTCTCATTAGCCGAAGAAGACCCTGGCCAATCCACGTGGCCTGCTTGACGAACGTCAGCGACAGAGACATCGTAAATTGGTCTGCGGGCATCGCGATAAGTCCTTTGTCCTACTATAGGTTCCGCGACAACCTATACCAAGTTCGAACGATTGTCGACCACCAGATCCGCTGGTCTAGGAATGACAACAGGACGGGTTCGGATCGGGGATCGGTATCCCCGTCCCCGAAACCGATAAGGAAAACCGTCTCTGTCCCCGTCCCGATCCCCGTTGGGGATCTTATCGGGGATCCCCGTTGGATCCCCGCGGTTTCCCCGATCCCCGTTGGGGAACCCGTTAAGCAAAAATATCACCGTTACCCGTTGGTTTTACCCGAACCCGAAACCGAATAGAAAAAATGCAAAAGTTTTCAAAAGTATTTATATTGGGCTTTTAATTATTAGTATACTTAACCCATTTATTAATTTTTAAAAATTATTTATATTATATATTATTAATATATAAATATATAGATATATAGATATATATAATATGTAACACCCTAAAAATTAGAGCAAATTTAAACCGAAAAGTAAATGTGAATATGTATAAATTCACCCAATTTATGGGGAGAGAGTATAGGAGTTACATCTAAGAATGGATACATCAACAAACTATTAATCTACATAATACAATACATAGATTAGGTTCTGGTGTCGCTAATATTCCTCAAAATAACTGTTCTAATGTCTCCAAATAATCACACTCTAAAGTGTAATCCCAAAAAGAGTGCCTTCACCGGCACGCCACTCCGCTTCTCTCTAAGAAGCCCCATTAACCCGATCATCTGCTAAACAACATTTAAAATCAAGTGTTAGGCTTACGCCTAGTGAGAACAAACAGTTAAATAGATAAAGCCATAAAATATTTGAAATAAAAGAGTGAAACTTTATCCAATTCAACTTCACTTAAAAGCCTTCTCTTGGTGAGCAAGGTCATTTTTTTAAAGATAACGGGGGAGACCCATTATTACCATCCATAGTGACGAAACACCTAAGTGAGCCACTTTTGAATGTTAAGAGTTCTTCCCAGGACCAAGGGATGTAGGTACCGCCCATCACACAACCGAGTGTGAACTCCGAAGGTCTTGGACAAGAACTCGCGCTAAAGTTTACTAGCTTAATGGCACCGGCCAATCATACAACCGAGTATGGCCTAAAATGATTCCCATTAGCGCTCACGTAAGGATCAAAGGCTTAATTGGAACCAACCAAACATACAACCGAGTATGGCCACCAATGACCCTACACGTTAACCGAAAGGGGACAACAATCCTCATTTTAAGACCGACTTATATACCTATGGATCAATTACATACTAGTCTATAAATCAACTACATCAAATCAGACATAGTGATAGTTTTCCATTTGCCGGAAAACCTTTATATAAATGTTCCCCTTTGAAATACGCATTTTACCGAAAATTAGGTCAAACCATTTTAGTTCTAAAATCAAAGATTAACTCCTCATAGAACCTTCCAAGTGTTATAAACCATTTATGATTCTCATTTCATCATCTATAACAAAATACCCAAATTTCTCATTTTGACCTTAAACTTCCAAACTCAACCCAAATACAAAATACTTGAAATCATAAGCTTAAGATAAGTAAATACAACATTTATAACAAGTATTTGAGTTTATAAAGTTTGGATTTGAACTCACAATACTAGGGTTTGAAGAAACCCTAGAAAACTTCCAACACTACTTGAACTCTAGAGAAGAGATGAAGAACACCTAAGGTTTGAACCCTAGGTCTTGATTCCTTAACTTGAGCTCCAAATAGATGCTTGATCTTGTGTGGTTGTTGAAGGAGAGTTAATGCCCTTAAAACCGTCCCTTTAGGGTTTTGGAAGAGAGTAAATGTTAAAGGAGAAAGGTTGGAGTGAGTAATAAATGATATATCAGCTTAAGTCTCAGGTCGCAACTTTTAGGTTGCAGTTTACATTCTCAACTTACGGTACAACAACTGCTACGATGGACTGCTACCTGACCACCGGCCAGGTTGCACTTTTTAGGTTGCAGTTTACATTCTCATCCTACGGTACAAAAACTGCTACGATGACACTGCTACGATACCATCGGCCAAGTTGCACTTTTTAGGTTGCAATTTACATTCTCAACTTATGGTACAAAAACTGCTATGATGACACTGCTACGATGCCACCGGCCAGGTTGCACTTTTTAGGTTGCAGTTTGCTCCTCGTTGCTCCAAATGACTTTAACACTTAGCTAAATAATATACCAAACTTGTATTTATAAAAGAGGGTCGAGAGATGTAAATTTCAGGGTGTTACATAATATTATATATATATATATACACTATTGGGTCGGGCCGGGCTGGTGAGGACCATCCCCGTCCCCAAAACCGATAAGGAACACCGTCTCCATCCCCGTCGGGGATCTTATCAGGGATCCCCGTTGGGGAACCCGTTAAGCAAAAATATCACCGTTACCCGTTGGTTTTACCCGAAACCGAATAGAAAAAATGCAAAAGTTTTCAAAAGTATTTATATTGGGCTTTTAATTATTAGTATACTTAACCCATTTATTAATTTTTAAAAATTATTTATATTATATATTATTAATACATATATATATAATATATTATATATATACACTATCGGGCCGGGCCGAGCCGGTGAGTACCGTCCCCGTCCCCGTCCCCGATCCCCGCCCCGTCCCCGTTAAGACGTTCCCGAACCCGACCCGAATTGTTCGGTTTGCGGTTTTCACCGTCAGTTTCGGGGTTTTTTGCCATCCCTATGCTGGTCTGCAATATTCACCCTGGCCCAGAAGCACAAATCCTCAGCGCAAAATATAATCTCAAAGTACTCCAAAGACTCAAATATAATAAATAAAGAAGGTGGTAAGACCCTTGCAATGAACCAGATACCTACTACATGCCAAGCAGCTAGGAAGAACGACATATGCCTTTGGGGGCTTGCTTGGCTAGAAAGAGAGAGTCTTCTGCCTAGCTCGATTGTGTTTTCGTTACAACGCGGCGAAAGTAATAGTTCGAATGAAGAGAAAAAAAAAATTGGAGGTTGTACATCTCATTTTTCTGGGATTGTAGTTCAATCGGTCAGAGCACCGCCCTGTCAAGACGGAAGTTGCTCTGAATGCTTTATTTGTCTTTCTAGGAAAATGGATATCTCCATAAAAAATTATCAATTTAATTTTTTCTACTTTTTTCTTCACTCAGACCAATCCGGCTACCCGACTTCTTCTATATTTAGTAAACTTACCTAAAATAACACTATGATTTCAAAAAGTGCATCAAATGGGGGCATTTCATCCGGTAATTTCATCTGCTTTCAAAAAAAGAATCTGGCAATTTACTCGAAATATAATAATAATAATAACAATAAAATGCTCTTTTTGTACTAAACTTTCATGTTCCACGTTTTGATAAAATTACTTTTACGTGTCGACGCATTAATACGTGGCACTTGCGTAACAACCACAAGCTTTCTTTCACTGCCACGTCATACGGATGAGACTTCCATCGTTTCTTTTCTTATTGCCACCCCGTGTGGACCCCACCATCGTGCTTTCCCTTCATTGGGACGACAAGAATCGCCGTTGCGTTTGCGTATATGCACACCTTCTCCCTCTCTCTCTCTCTCTCTCTCTCTCTAAAATTATATACTTTCTCTCTCTAAAAAGAATTCGAAATTTAACCAAAAACATTTTCAGGGTTTTCAGTTCCCTTTTGGATCTGGGTTTTGATGCTGTTTTGCTTTACTACCCAGAGCCAGCAACTCTAATAATATAAACAAACACACAAATGATCCAACGCGTTGTTGACAACTTCCTTGCTGTCACCAAAGAGTTAGTATCTATCTATCTATCTTCATCTCCGATTAAAAAATTCAATAGTTTCTTTGTGTGAATCTTTATGTGGTTGGTGTTAATCTTATGAATTATAATACTGATTAATCTAGATAACCGTTTGCTGTATTATGATTGATCGCCCAATTTGTAAGTTTATTTGATGATTGAGTTTGGTATTGTGCTGAATTTGAGAGTTTGATGATTACTTGGATGTAAATCGAAATGGATGTTCGTGATACTTGAAGGCATATGATGTATCATATGAATTGATCCTTTTTTGACTGATGGTTTACTTTTTGAGTTTTTTCTGTTGGGGAATGATCAAATCAATCAGATATTTTTTCAAAGTTCTGTTAGGGTTTAGTAATTGTGTTTTTTTTATGTTCTTTGAACTGTAATTTAGAATCTTAGAATCAATTATTCGTCATGTGGCTAAGATGGATGATTGGGGATAGTGATAAATATGGTATCTGGTGATGGGAATATTAGCTTTTTTAGGATCCATTCATCCAGATTGGGCCGTAGTGGATAATATAGGAATGGCTATAATCTTTTTTTAATGTCTACTCTTGAAGAATTCTGCAAAAAGTTATTTGAGGCTGTTTTTGTTTGAAATTTTTCTATAAGCTTTATAGCCAAGAACAAACTGGTTTTGGAGTTTAGTGTGATTAGTTATAGGAAACATGGAATTAATTGCAGAATGGTGTTGGATAATCTCACAATCAGAATATGTTCCAAAATTGTGAAAGTGAAGGCTTTGTCTTTTTAATTAATGTGCAGCTATGTATGTTGTTATTGACTTTTAGCTTTGTGTGGCATCTCATTTTGGGAAAACAGAAATGAAAGTTTTGCTGTTCGGATTGCTTGAAATTTTGTTCTAAAGATCTCACGTATTCTTCAGGTCTGTGAAAACGATTACTTATGAGTCGTTAAGTAATATTTTGAGGTTCATAAATGGGGTTTCAGCATTGTTGTTGGCTATATTGCCCGGCAAGACTAACCTTCTAGAAGGGATTCATGGTTGGGAGCTCAGGCCGTCTTTTCGTGGACCCCGGCTTCCACGTTGGATGGAGAAGTAAGTATTTCTTTGTTTTTTTGTTTTACGTTAACACGTGCTCTTTAATGATTTGGTGAAATAGGAGGCAGCATTTTGTTTCCATTTAACATATAATGCAAATTAATTTCTTAAATTAGTGATTTATCATGTTTTAGGTTGCATCCAGTGATTTGAATATTGTACTTGTCATTAGTGTATGCATACCACATATGAAACATATTTGGGCAAATATAGTTGTTTTGATCTTTTTGTGAGCTTAACTCGGTAATCTTTTACATCTAATTATCTTTTTTAATAATTCCCACAATTAATATATTTAATTTTCTCAAAATAAACTTCTATAGTTACGGAATTACTTCCCACTTTAGTTGTTACATTCTGAATAATTTGTTCTCATGAGATCTTTCTTCACATCACTTCACTTATTGACATGCCAACTGTTTTTTTTTTGGTAGTGGGGTGTCTTCTTTTAACCAATTTGTTCACGAACTATCCATGGAGTCTGATTCAGCATCAAGTGTAGATTATTCATCTGGAGAAGAAGTAGACGGTGATGATGATGATGATGATGATTACATATCTCCTGCATCTCCATCATCACAAAGTTCTCGATTCTCCAGGGCAAGCAGCTTCAGCAAGCGTGAAAAGAACGCATCACATTGGATTTTATCCATAATTTTATGGCTTCTGCTTCCCGCAAGGCTAATGCTAGGGATACCAATATATCTGTATAGCATGTTTGTAAGTAGAGGCTTAAAGGGAAGATTACAGGCTGCACATGTGAATACTGGAAGGAAAGCATTGGATCATGTAGTTCAACGGGCTACCGACAGAAGGCGTGGAGTTATAGAGGTTTGTTTGTATTTTAAATGCTTAGCTACCACTATTTATTAAGAAATAATGTATTGGCATGGCATCACAACTTCATATCAACATGGGTATTTCTGTAATTTCAGGATCTACAGCTTGGAATGGAGATTTTTATAGAAACCATATTTGATGGTATTCACAAGGTAGCATCTTGTTTTATCTCTCCAATGGAGTCTCTCAGGGCATTTTTGAGACCAGGGGATGTTCATCCTGATGATTCAGGTGCCTATATTGCCACCGCCACTCTTGCTGAGGACAACCCTACTCCGACAGAAAGGAAAACTAGATTGAATAATTCCTTGAATACGGATGCGCGGACTTGTCAAGATGTCATTACAGAGCTTGGGTAAGAGCTTTACTTTTATTTTTTATATCGAGGACTGCTTATATTTTCTGATCCTCTAGGCTTAAAATAATAAATTGAAAAAAAAATAGAAACAGAGTTCACCAGACATTAATTTTACAAATTTTGAACATGAGATTGTTTTCTTGTCTATTTTTCCCTTGTTTCCTAAATAAATGCAACATTTATTTTCTAATGATCCCAAAAAAACTGTGAAATTATTGGTTTACAACTTCTGTCCATCTTTTGGGGGATTTTAGGCATTTTGCATGACATCATGTGCCAAGTTAAGTAAACCGTTACATTTTGCATTATATCATGTTGTCAACTTGAACTTCAGAATCTCATATTGGGCGACTAAAAGCATCGATTGTTTTAGTATACTTGAACTTGCAATTATGCACACTTCACACCTGAAACATTACTTTTCAGGTACCCTTATGAAGCTATCAATGTGGTTACTGCTGATGGGTATGTTCTTCTTTTGGAGCGGATTCCAAGGTAGAAATTATTTTTGCATTCATTTTCTAGTTTTACTACTGATGTTTGCATTGAAGTTTACCTTGGCTAATTATTCTCTCTGCTTGCTGTAGGCGTGATGCAAAAAAGGTGGTTTATCTACAACATGGAGTCTTTGATTCTTCTATGGGGTAAGTTGTATCTTCTCATTACTTTTTGGGCAACTTACTATTTGGATCAAGAAAAGTGGACATGTATTATATCCACCATGCTTGAAAGGACACCATGATTATTTGGATTTCATGAACTAGCCAAGGTTGATGTTTATTCGTTTTCTAGTTTCTGGAAAGTTGAACAAGTTAATGGTCTGCAAAATGGTCATGTTATTTCTTTGCATTTGACACTCTTCTAAAATGGTATAGTGCAACTCTAAACCTAAAATGATAAAGAACAGATATTTACGTGTAGCCCTGTACAACTCTTTTTGTGTGTGCCAGAATATAAAGGTGGTTTCTTGTCCTGGAGTACCAAAATTCGAAGGCGCAATTGACTCTTAGGAGAAATATGCAACCAAGATTGATTAAGAGTTTTGAGAGAGAGAGAGAGAGAGAGAGAGTTGGGTATTACTGGGCGGTATGCAAATTACTATAATACCACTTTTTGGGCGATGTACAAATGTAGAAAATAAGTAAACCCTGTTTTCAAATCTAGTAGACTGCAAATCGTGACTTCATTGATATGTTTCTGGTAGAAGTGTAACTTGCTTCAACTGTTGCTCATGGTTCTATATAATTCCATCAATTGTTAGATTATTTTTGCTATTGACCATGGTTATGAGTTTCTTAGTTTCTGTAGTGTATCCTTGATTTGGGGCCAAGGTTTATAAATCTAGTTTGCAGAATGGGGGTATGATAGAACCTGATAACGATTTTATTGATAAACAACAAAGAAATGCAAAGCTATCTACTTCTGAGAGATAGGCTCTCTCTCTCCCAAGATGCTTAAGCCAATTTGCAACTGTAATCAATTTGAGCAAGCCTTATGATCTCTATCTACCAATCTCCTATACGTAGAGCTATTTAATTATAGTACTAATATAAATAATATGATACTAATATAAATATATCTCTTAGTTACTTAGAATGGAGTGTACTTATTATGGAAATATTTAAGTTAATATGTTAACTATTTAACCTTAATAGTGCAAAAGAGACCTTGTCCTCAAGGTGGAATGTAAAAAATTCTGTACTAATCAATGTCTTTTGATTTCGAGATCGTGGATTCTTTTTTCTACATCTCTTTCTTGTGGGTCATGATGAGGCCTTAGGGCATGCCCAAAACTTCCAAAGCAATCCCAAAAAGTTGCTGATTTCCAAGATCCGATTAATCCCCAAAACGAGGCCAACTCTGACAACTCCCAGACTTGTTCCTCACTAGAACAGGTCCATCCTGTTCATTTAGTTTAGTCGTTTGGAAGGTCAAAAAATTGTTCCCATCAATACCCATTGATTTCAAGATCCCAGTTTCTCGCTATTATCTCCCCTTCTTGTGGATCATGGTGAGGCCTATGAAAGTCCCTATGACAGACCCAAAAACCCCAAAGAACTCCCAAAAAGTTGCTGATTTTCCAGCCCCCAATTGATCTGCAAAATGTGGCTGATGGCTTCTTATATGAGACCAACTCTGATGACCTTCTCTCCTTGTTGCATCCCAGACTCGTTCTTCACCAGAAGCAGGTCCATCTGATTCATTTGGTCCTCTTCTTCCATTCAGCGGTCCATCCCTCGTGCTGTTGTCTATCTGTTACCACTTGCCAACAACTCTTCTTTCGCTTCAGTTCGGTAGAGTTTGGTTCTAAATCCCATGTTTGTACTATTTCAATGAAATCCCGGGATTTTAAATCCAAGCAATCCTTCAAATCAAACATGGGATTGCACCATCACCTTCACTGTGATCTTCCATCTTTCCGCTCGTTAACATCCTCCATTGCTGCTAGTTTCCCCTTACCTCTCCCATTGATGCATTGCTGCCTAGTTCCTCGTCCCTTTTATCTTTTTTCTTATGGCCCTAGATTGGCACTCTCTCCTTCTGTCTGACCCTTGTTTTCTGTTCCCCTAAAAAAAGGTGACATTTTCTGTGGATTTTTGTTTTCCACAATTTTTTGTGCAGCAACTCCTCCATGGCTGATCATGTGTTTGTTTCTGCAAATCATTCAAGCATAGTGGTATGTAAATTTTTCGATATTGATAATACAGGAAAAATTATGAGCGCCATGATAGATCTTTGATTGTAGAACAATCATTATTGAGATAACATAGGGAATACAATCACAACATGAAGAAAACAGAGAAATACTTGAAGTTAAATATTAAACTAGGTTATACAAATATTGAGATCCTCTGTATGGTTTGAACTTTTAGCTACCACATTTGAACTTGATCATCTTTGCCTAGGATTTGCATATGTTTGGTTTGTGCTAAGGCTCACCAGAATAACATACTTTTTTGATTTTGCTACTATTTGTTGATCTGTTATTTGAGGCACAAAGTGCATCTGAGCGCAAATGCGTCGTGGGGGTTATCATTAACATTTAATTAAAGAATCATCAATTTATCACTAGAATCTAAATGACATTCAAGTAACATTGTACACAAACCTTTCAGTAAGCATCAATATAAGAATCATTAATTGAGAACAGTAACCAAACCTTTCAGTAAGCATCAATATAAGAATCATTAATTGAGAACAGTAACCGCATATTGACTACATACATCTGATAATCATCCTAGGCTCATAAATTAAACAATCAAAGAGAAAAGAGAGGTAAAGAGGCGGTGGAGAAAAGAGATGAAATATGAAGAGGTATACATGACTTAATAGCGGTAATAGAGAATCTTTAGGATTCAAATATATCTTGCTTAAAAGATGACTTAATAGTGATAATTGGTTCTCTACTATTGTGTTGATACTTGCATCTTTATATGTTTTCAATATGATATCTATAGTGTTGACTGGATTTTTCTTATTTTCCTTCCAGTTGGGTGTCTAATGGAGTTGTTGGCTCTCCAGCTTTTGCAGCTTTTGATCAAGGTTTTCCATGTTTATTTATTCTTTCACCAGCAAGCAGATTTTATTATTTACAATACAGTTCTTTAAAAAAATCCATTTTTATCTTTCAGGGTATGATGTTTTCTTGGGTAATTTCCGTGGTCTAGTTTCAAGAGAACATGTAGACAAGAATATATCTTCTCGAGAGTAAGTCCTTTCTAACCCTTCTCATTTAAGATGAAACAATCTGCATTCGGGAATTTTTACTTAAATACTTGTATCTTTATACGACCATTTTGTTCGATTTTTACACGTGGGTCCCCGGTCCCCCCATATATCACTTCCTTAATTTAATCAAAACTTTTTGTCTGTAGGTACTGGCGTTACTCCATTAATGAGCATGGAATCGAAGATATACCAGCCATGATAGAAAAGATCCACGAAGTGAAAACTTCAGAGTTACAATCTCTTTCCAAAGATACAGAAGAAGCAAACGAACAGCCTTATAAACTTTGTGCAATCTGCCATAGCTTAGGAGGAGCTGCAATTCTCATGTACATTATAACACGCCGGTTAGAAGAAAAGCCTCACCGGTTATCAAGATTAATCCTTTTATCGCCAGCTGGCTTTCATCACGATTCAACTTTTGCATTCACAGCAGTCGAATACTTTCTCATTTGGTTTGCTCCAATTTTAGCACCTCTCGTCCCTGGTGTCTACATACCCACTAGGTTTTTTCGCATGTTGTTTAACAAATTGGCACGGGATTTCCATAACTACCCTGCTGTTGGTGGGGTGGTTCAAACCCTAATCGGTCATATGTTTGGTGGTGATAGCTCAAATTGGGTGGGCGTTATAGGCTTACCGCATTACAATATGAACGATATGCCTGGAGTTTCTTTTGGGATTGCACTCCATTTGGCACAAATGAAACATGCAAGAAAGTTCCGGATGTTTGACTATGGGAGTCCTTCGGCTAACATGCAAATGTACGGTTCACCAGAACCGTTGGATTTGGGGGAATATTATGGGCTTATTGATATTCCAGTGGATGTGGTTGCGGGAAGGAAAGATAAGGTGATTCGGCCATCAATGGTGAGAAAACATTATAGGTTGATGAGAGATGCGGGCGTGGATGTATCTTATAATGAATTCGAGTATGCTCATTTGGATTTCACATTTTCTCATCGAGAAGAACTTTTGGGATATGTAATGTCTAGATTGCTTCTTGTGGCACCTACTACTTCAAGGCACAAATCATTGAGATTGAAGAAGAAAGATGGAGAGATGATTGCTAAGAATGAGGTCAGTTCTTGATCATATGTTTATTATTATCTTAAATGTTGTATGAAATGCAGAAAAAATGTGTAATTTTCGCATATCTAGAAGTTAGAGGTGGTCGTTGTATATAGATTGTGGGTCCGGTTTCTCCCTTAGGTTTTTTTTTTAAGGTGGAGATGTGTGTGTGTTGTGAAATGTGAATTTTATAGTTGTGGATGAAGATAATGTTGATTAACATCTTTCTTATAGTTAAAAGTGTATGGGCAGGTTTAAATGAGAACCATAAATATTTTGAGAACGTGAGAACCAATATATTCATGTATCGTGAATATTTTAGGGTTATTGAACTTGTTCTCAAAATATTTACAGTTTTCATTTGAACCTGCCCCTTAAAAAGGAATCCCATGGGAGTATTATGTTACTGTAGAAAATATTTGGTGGAGTTTCTTGATGACCTTATAAACCTGTGGCATCTTCTTTTTAATTTGATCGTTATAATTTGAGCTTTAGTTGTTATTTATCTCTGCAAACACAATTCTTTTTGATATCCATATGTTTTGGTTCAATGACATTAGGGGGTTACCTTGCTTCTAACTTCTAAGATAGCTAGCTAGCTACAAGGTGGTTTTTGGGTTCAATGGCTCTAGGGACTCTTCCTTCTAGGCTAGCCGGAAGGTGGTTTTGGTTAAATGCCTCTAGGAACCCTGCTGCTGGGCTTAAGCCAGTAGGTGAACCTGCTTCTAGTTGGCCATAAAATGGTTTTGGTTCAATGACATTATGATGGTCCAGTTGCATGGCTAGCCGAAAGATGGTTTTGGTTCAATGCCATAAAGTGGTACGGCTGAACCAAAAGATGGTTTCGGTTAAATGAATTAAGGCTAAACAGATCGAGCCGATAAGCTCTATCTGAAACTAAAGATTCATAAACATTAAACACAAATTGAGATTCATGGAGATAAAGAGTTATTGAAAACTGTAAATAGAACACAATCACATAACCAATATATTGTTTTGAGTTTTAGCATGCAAATTAAACCTCAAAACATAGCTTAATTTCATTAAGACATTATTGATGGCACCAATATTTGAGTTCATTCTTCAGTTAGGTCGGTTTGAAGAACAACCGCTCTCTGCCGGAAGAGCCGAAATGACATTACGGTTCTCCTTAATCTCATCAAAACTACCATCTCGATGAGAAGGTCCAACGTCGGATGTCACAATCTGACGGCTAGGTGGGGCCGAGCCCGTCTCAAAATTGGACCCCACTTCTTCGTAAGGCCAGAACTCCTGAAGAAAAAAAATTCAAAAGTTCGATATTTTTTGGTGTTTAGCAATAAGAATAACCTTATAAACCGTAAAAACTTTATTTACCATTTCTTCAATAACAGTCATTGGAGCGTAATTTTCCCACATTTCGATGTTACAATCATCGTCAATCGGTCTTTCCACACCCTCTTCACCCGAGTTTTCGGGTCCCTGCTGTTCTACCGAGGGTTCAGAAATGGCTTCTTGAATCAGTGTCTGCAGTTGGCGAACTGTTAACGTGAAATAACGGGTGATCAGATGGTGAAACAGTAAATATTTATAATAGCGAATAGGGGAATAAAAGTTTTACCGGAAAAGTTTCGTGACAGTGAATAAAGAGAATCATGTTCCGGAAGCGTTTCATGAATCTCTTGGAAATTCCGGAGGGCCTCACGAGCTTCCGGAAACTTCTCCGATATTAAAATAAGAAACTCGGGATGCTTGAACTCTACCGGAAAATACCCTAGAATCTGGTAGAAACCGTTTCCCTACAACAAGATGGATCGAATTATATCGTGGAAGACACGAATCTTTTTAGCAAAAAAAAAACATAAAATTGTTTACGATAGATTTTACCGCATTATAGAGCTTTCTTAACGTTGTGATTGCTTTAGGGCATATAATGGAGAACGATATAAACATCTGGTTTCACAAACGACATTATTGAGACCCTCAGTAATACGAAAATAAACGATGAAAATAATGAAAATTAAGATACCCTTACTTGTGCAAACAAAGCGGTCAAACATTCGGCATCGGTCATAATACGCTCCGATAATCTTCCCGTGGCTCCACCGATATCGAATGTGACGTTGGTTGGAACCACACAATATACGGGCCGTATAGATAGTTGATTTGCAGTGACGAGAATACAGTGTCGTGTTCCCGCTAACTCTTCCTCTGTGCGTCCTTCAGTTGCAGGAAATGCCTGAAGAAAAAAACCAGAGGGTCATTTGTAACATCTCAGACCAACCGTACCAGATATTGTCTGCTTGTCCACACACTTGGACTCGTGGTTTTAAAATGAGTCTGATAGAGGAGGTATCAAGTCCCTTATAAGGCAATCTTTGTTCCCCTCCCCAACCAATATGGGATATTACAATCCACCCCCCTTGGGAGCCCAGTGTCCTTGTTGACACCAGTCCGGTTCCTGGCTCTGATACCATCTGCGTAACATCCCAGACCAACCATACCAAATATTGTCTATTTTGTCCACACACTTAGACTCACGGTTTTAAAACACGTCTGGTTGATGAGGTATCAAGTAACCTTATAAGGCAGTCTTTGTTTCCCTCCCCAACCAATATGGGACATTACATCATTGGTCTAGTGTGGCATCTGGGTAACTATAGAACCCTGCCACCCAAGAGGTCAAGGGTTCAAAACTCACAAAAGGTGAAGACTGGTGCAAGAGTATTTGACATATACTAATGTTATATACTTTAAAAAAAACTTCTGATGAAAAATCGAACAGATGTAAATAAGATCAAGTCGAGAGCGTTTTTACCCGTAGTGCAGCACAAATCCCTTTTTCAAGTACGGGTAGTTTTATACCCTGATCACTGAAGGTTATTCTCGATAGTGCGGACATGAATTCATCCACGTCATCGGAAAAATAACCATGCATCGCTGCTGCTATCAAGCGAAATGGGATTAAAATAAACGATAATTCGATTGCAACAAAATGAAATTCATACGTACCGTTATAATTATCGCTAGCATGGAACACTATAAGTTCGAGATAATTTTTTTGATCCAATGGATCCTGTTAAAATTTACAAATGAAAGGTTAATAGGACCGTTCTGGGTTCTAACATGAATTAAAGTACTTCTAACTTATGAGTATTGATTTTACCTTAGAATCTGAAGTATAATTGTTACAAAAATTCCTGTAAAAAATGATATGATAAATATGATTTAGTTCAAATACATGATTAGATATGATATATTATAGTTTAGGTTACCAATGACTTTGAATTATGATCAATAAGAAGCACTATTTTATGAGGGACCACTTTGCAATTAAGCATAAATTAATTCAGGGTAGATGCTACACAGTTTTATGCCTAATTTTCTTTTCTAAATTGGGAGATATTTCTTCTTCTTTTTTTTGCCAAAAAGATTTTATTAGTCTCGATGATAGAACGTATCGGATTGGATCGGATTAGATATAGTTACGCATATATAAGGTTGTGTAACATCCACCTTCCTAAATATGCTTAGCTAGTGATTCTAAATATATATTATATATTAAAGCAACATATAATACATATTTAGAATCACTAGTTAAACATATTTAGGAGAGTGGGTGTTACAGGTTCACTTGTGAGTGCAAGTATAGTGTAAATTGTAATTTTCATGTAGCTAATGACATATATTGTTATCTATGTTCATATATTTGTAGGCATCTTTACATATACTCTTTAAGAAATTAGGTTTTCTTTTATTTTACATGAAAAAGTAAAAAATGTATTATTAATCTTTTCTGTACATGTCTGTACCAAAAAGGAAAATTGAGTAACAACAAATTAAAAAAATATAAGACACACAAATAGTAGAAAAAATTTAAACGGTTGTTACAATACAGATCTAGAGGGATCTAGAGGGAGGTTCAGGGAAAACCTCAAAAAAATTGAAAAACACCGTGGGAGTCTTCCATCTGGATAGTATGCACAAATACATACAAGCGATTGAAGCTGTTTTTTTTTCTATGCACGAGTGCATGTTACAAATTACCAGTATGTATTTATGCATACCGTCCAGATGAAGGGCTACCAGGGGGTTCTTCTGCTTTTTTTCATGAGGTTTTGCCCTGAACCTGAACCTACAGATCTAAAATACTAAAGATAAAACTTTAAATGATCCTTTCCCTCAAATATAATTTTTAAGAATTAATAGTCGATAATAGCACAAAATTAGTGTATATGTCGGAAAAGGAAGAAATTTGTATGATTTTGAAATGGCGTAAATACCTCATACAAGTTGATCAGGTTTTTCTTTTACGACACTACTTTTGAACAATTTGGGGTCGGGCTAAATCAGATAATTCACGATCAATTCATTAAATAAAATTTATTTCATCATCAATCGAATCACTGTTTACAACCTATGATTCTATAAGTGGGGTCAAATTGATCGGATTGTAAACCAACTTAAATGATGTCAGAAACATCTACCTTATAATAGTATCGAGGATAGAGGTTCTAATGGTGTCCCAATATGGAGCCATCTTGATTGTGCCGTCTACGAGGACCACAAGCTTCTTGTCCATTTCCATGTTGAATAACTTGAACTGCAACGAATTAGAACTGAGAGACATTTAGTAAAGAGTTACAATCTGAATCGCAAACATTACCAACCTAATATACACGCACTTTAAGAAACGTCGTTGAATCAGCGCTGAAAGCTACAGAGAATATCTAGGCTTGTAGTAGAAAAATAGGAAATACGGAAACCGCTGAAAGATGCAGACAGGATCTAGGGCTTATGGTAAAAAAATAAGGAGGATTGCGCTCTATTTATAATCGAAAATTATTTATTGCAATGTTTTTCAATTATTATTTTCAAAAATAATCTTGGTATGCATTTATGAATTCGAGATTTAAGTTAATTTAAAGGAATCAGTTTAATCCCCGAAAATTAATCAATAACACTTAAACATCATATCTAGTGTAAGAATGCCTCGGTAATTGCATGGTTAAATTCATTACACTCTAAATACTTTCATAGTACAACTATACAAGGACGATGTACAACTTATATTGCATACTAATTTTATTCACGTTTTTCGTGATCTGGCATTGGAAATTTTAGCTATGAAAAGTAGTCAATATACGTTACATCCAACAACACGGTTTAAAGGAAAGTTAAACCATTTTTTAAACCAATTTTTTTATAAAAAAATATTTGTTGAATGTTTTTTATGTTGCTGTTTCATTCTTAAACAGAACAATACAGCGGGAATGCCATAAATCCTCACTAAACTAAAGTAAGGTGGATCGTGGTTGGGAGTGTAGTAAACTAGTAATCAACCAAGGGTGCGTGTAAATATACATTTGAAAGTGATAGTATGATATCAAGTCACTAGAATCAGATGAGCAGATGTAATAAAACATGTAATAGGATATAATGTTTCAATATATATACTTGTGTTGTTTGATATTGTAATAATCAGGTAATTAATTGTTTGAATATTCCGTAAATTACTATCATGTAAAAAACTAACATATAAAATAACAAAAAAACAATAGCGAGAAAATAAGAGATGTCATGTGAATGGTAGCAAAAATATCTTTAATTACGCTTTAAAGAAAAACATTTATACATTTATTAATCGGTACTATTGCAATTAGTATGAAGCATTCACAAATATATGTGTTTACAAGATAAATGCATAATGTAAGGTCTGTTTTTTATAATATACATATATTAATCAATTTGTTTTACTTCATCTTATAAATGAGTAAATTTTAGATTTAGTCTTTAAATGTCATTTCAAATGAAACCAACGATTCAGGGATAGATTTATAATAAATAAAATTTGGAGATGGAAACAATACAAATAGCAAACCTCATGGACGAAAAATGTGTACTCTTTATTTTACTTTATTTCATAATTTTCATTTTTTATATATTTTAAGATATATTAAATTAACTTTTTATTTATCATAAAATGATTCTACTACTCGATATTTAATTACTAAAATATGATAACAAAATGTATAACTTATTTTCATTATTACTAAATAGAATATACACATAGTATAATTAAATTAAATCAAATGAAACATTAATTTAAATAACTTCATAAAACAAAAATCACATTATATATATATAAAGAAAAGTTCAAATGCGAACTCAAATTTGGTTGTGAACGTGAGAACAAATGAGAGCGCGACACGTGTCTGGATGTAGATTATTCAGACTGAATAATCAAATAAATATTCAGACTGAATATATATTTATTCAGTCTGAATAATGCTTATTTAGTCTCATAGACATTATTCAGACTGAATAAACACTATATTCAGTTTTATTCAGTCTGAATATTTTTTTGATTATTCGACACATGTCGCGCTCTCGTTTGTCCTCACGTTCACAACCAAATTTGAGTTCTCATTTGAACCCGCACATATATATAAAGTCAGGTTTAAGGGAAAACCTTAAAAAAAATTGAAGAACGCTCTAAGAGTCCTCCATCTGAACGGTATGCACAAATGCATAATGGTAATTTGTAACATGCATTCGTGCATATGCACTTGTACATAACATGCACTCGTGCAGAAGAAAAAACGCTTTTATGCATTTGTACATACCGTCTATGTACAAATGCATAGTATCCAGATAGAGGGCTCTTAAGTTGTTCTTCAGTTTTTTTTAAGATCCCCCCCCCCCAACCTCCCTTTAGAATCATAATAGATTACCTTTTTAGTTTTGCATCTAAAATATTTAATTAAATAAAATTTTGAATTAGAATATATTATATTTCTCATGTTCTTTTATTTATTGTTCTCATTTGAATCCGACTCATATATATCTCTCTCATACATACATATTATATACAATACGATACGATACAATACAATATAAATATATAATATAATATAAATGCTATGTATTTGTTGTATATTATATTATACGAGGACCCTTATTATACAACACATTATATTATAATATAATATAATA
Source organism: Silybum marianum (assembly GCA_036898165.1). Classification (NCBI taxonomy): domain Eukaryota; kingdom Viridiplantae; phylum Streptophyta; class Magnoliopsida; order Asterales; family Asteraceae; genus Silybum; species Silybum marianum. The sequence continues at coordinate 8,964,722 of CM072529.1, read as the reverse complement.
TGACTGTTACATATTTATATTATATTATATTATTATTCATTTGTCCGAATCATGTGAATAAAACGTTTTTTCAATTACATTGCACACACCTACAGTTATGTAATAAAAGCAATAAAATATCAAGCTTTTGTTATAATTTGTATAATTAAAAAATATAATTATATTTAAAATAATTTTTTTTTTAAATTTAGACAAATCTGTGGTTTTCCATACTTGACCCATCTTATATGAAAAGGTAATCAGTTTTTAAATACATTTCAAGTTTCCACACATATTGTTACAAAAGAGGGTAAAAAATTGAAAGGTTTTGTATGTATTGTTATTTGTATATAATACTTTAATATTTTAAGACTTGTATTTTTGAAAAGTTAAAAGTTTGTAAGAGATAAAACTTAAATGTTTTTTTAATACTAGAAAGGTACTCGCATAATGCTGTGAAATACATTTCGATTTTAATGTTTTGTTTTGTTTTTTGTCCTATCGATATTATAATGGTATTATGTGGTTTTAAGAAAACAATTTTTAATGTTTCATTTAAAAGTTCTATTATTTTATATAATTTCTTTAATTCAGTTTTTGATTATATTTTAATTTAGGTTTAATAACGAAGTAATTTATTTTTGGTTTATTAATATAACTTTTTATATTAAAAAAAAAGTATTCAGTTAGAACTTAATGATTATCTTAATTATATTCTAGATTTTTTATATTTAAAATGAAATATTTATCCAGTATTTGATTATGTTTATCTGTAGTTAGTTACACAAATTCAAAATGAAACTTTAATAAATTGTAATTATGCATAATTTAATTACTTGTAATTTTTTATTTTAAATAATATATATAAATAAATAGTTCTACATGCATAAAAAATAGTTTTAAAGAGTTTTTGTTAAATATTGTATAATATAATATAAATACTTGTATATTAATAAAACTAAAAACCACATGATCTATTTTACTGATAAATTAATAAACCAATTATATTTTGGTATTTTTTTATGAAATTAATAAATAATTAAAATATATATTTTAATTTATAAAGTAGCTGTAGATATGGAACCGATTATACTTTTGAAGGTAATTGTAATTGTAGGTGTGTGCAATGTAATTGAAAAAACGTTTTATTCACATGATTCGGACAAATGAATAATATATAATATAATATAATATAAAATAAACTTATAACAGTTATATTATATTATAATACAGTGTGTTGTATAATTACGGTCCTCGTATAATATAATATATTATAAGTATAGTAGCATTTATATTAAATTGTATTGAATTGTATCGTATCGTATTTTATTGTAATATAATATGTATGCATGTATGAGAGATAATATATGAGTCGGATTCAAATGAGAACAATAAATAAAAGAACATGAGAAGTATAATATGTTCTCATTCAAAAAATTATGTAATTTAATATTTTAGATTAAAAAATAAAAAGCTAATCTATTTATTTTAATTTCTAAAGGGAGGTTTAGGGGAAAACTGAAACAAAATCTGGGAGTCCTCCAACTAGATAGTATGCATTTGTGCATAAACAGTATGCACAAATGCATATAAGCGTTTTATTTTCTATGCACGAGTGCATAATGCATGTTACAAATTACCGGTATGCATTTGTGCATACCGTCCAGATGGAGGGTTCCCAGAGTGTTTCGGATTTTTTTTTGAAGTTTTTTCATAAACCTCAACCTATGATTCTATAAGCAAGTTTAGGAAGGGTGGTTCAAATTAACTTAAATTCATTTTTTAGCTAAAAAGATCAACTGATAAGAGTCAAAGATTAATATATTTTTTCTGACAAACATAAGCTAATTCATTTTCTAGGTTCACTTTTAGATGGATATAAAAGTTTTGTTTGGCAAACTAGCTGATAAGCTAGCTTATGACTGATAAGCTAGTTGATAAACAAGTTATGTTTGACAAAAACTAGCTTATAAAAATGTAAAATGACCAAAAATAACATCTTGAAAAAATAGTCAATTACAAACATTTCATATTATAATTAAAATAAATTTTCAATAATATAATTAAAATAAATTTCTGATAATATAATATGTTAATTAATACAAACTAAATAGTAAAAACTAAATAATATAATATGTTAATGGAAAGAATTTAAAATTGATTATTATATATACATAGTATAAATTTTGAATTAGTTAAAACAAATTTAAGAAAAATATACATTAATCTATGAATAACAATAAAATTAGTCAAACTCACATATCATAATTAATTAATGTTTTTCAAAAATATAACTAATAATTAAATTACATATTTTTTTACAATTATTTAGCATATTTTCGTTATTTATAAAATCAAATAAGCGTGACTTTAATATTTATGTATCTTAAATAAATATTTTTAGAATTGTTATATTTGTTTTTTGATATCTAAATTTATTGAATAATAATTAAAAAATAATTTATATGATGGTAAATAAAGTTTATAAATAATTACTATTTATTATTAGTATCTACTGTATAATTAAAATTAATTAATAATGTGTAATTAAAAATAATTTATTATGGATAACTAATATTTATTTAAAACTAACATTTATTTATAATTAATAATAATAGTAAATAAATAAAAAATATTAGTCAGGAATATAATCGAAAAAAGTGTCAAAAAGCTCCTCATAAGCTACGGAGTAGCTTATCGATAAGCTAACTTATAAGCTGACTTATAAGCTAGCTTATGTGCATCCAAACGATTACTCAAAAAATAAGTTAGCTTATTTTTACCAAACAATGCCAAAGTAGCTTATTGAATTATTACTTCGAGTAGTTTATGAGGAATTTTTTGCCACTTTTTAAATGATAACTTTCACTAATATTAATTATTATTTATCAGTATTAATTATAAATAAATATAAACTATCAATAAATATAAATAAAAAATAATTATCACCAATATTAATTAATATTAAGGTTATTAATTATTTATAATTATTATTAATCATATCAATTATTTTTATATTATTATTTAATATATTTAGTTATTAAAAAATATATATAACAATTCTAACAATGTTTATGTAAGTTATATAAAAATTAAAGTTACAACTTTTATAGACAATAAAATTGTGTAAATGATTTAAACAAAATATTTAATTTAATTATTAATTTAATTATTATTTATATTTATATTATATATAATGGTTATTTAAAATTATAAATTAATATAGATTTTTTATAAAATTTATTTTTAATAAATCCAAGATTTATACTATATATAATAATCAATTTAAAAATTATCTTGATTAACATATTATACCATCTTATTTCTCTTTACTAGCTTATTTATATTTTGTTATTAAATATTTGTTTTAATTATATTATAAAATATTGTAATTGACTAATTTTTTAAAATGTCTATTTTACATGTTTATCAGCAAATTTTTGCCTAACATTATGTTCATTAGCTAGATTATCAGCTAGTTTAATTGCCAAACATGACCTAAATTGATGGATAGATGTGATCTATTTCATTTTTATTTTTTTAAGGTTCTTAAGAATACATAATACATATAATATTGCATCATGATATAGATATTGACATGAATTCAGATTTAAATGATGTTGTCTTAGGTTATGTTTGGCAAACTAACGGGTGACTGATAAGCTAGCCGATGACTGATAAGCTAACAGGTAGCGGATAAGCTAACTGGTAAAAAAAATCACGTTTGATAAAAGTTGACAAATGTAAAATGAACAAAAGAGACATGCTTATCATATATTGCTTAATTTTTTAAAAGAATTATTATATAAAATAATAACAAAGAAAATATATTATATTGTAATTTTTGAATTTGTTAAAACAAATTTTAGAAAAAATCTATTATTTATAAATGTAAATAACCATCACATATAATATAAATAAAAAAATTTGGTCAATTTTACATATACTAATTAATTAATACTTTTTTAAAAACATATTTAATAATTAAATTAAGTATTTTATTAAAATTATTTAACAAAATTTTATTATTTATAAAACAAAATAAGTATAAAATTAATTGTTATTTTACACAAACATTTTTGTTTTATTATTATTATTATTATATATTTTTTAATAATTAAATATATTAAATAATAATAATATAAACATAATGATATGGTTAATAATTATTGTAATTAATAAATAATATTAATGTATAATTTATCAACTAATAATTTTCAATTTATATTAATTTATATCAATTTATATTTATTAATATTAATAATATTTAATATTTATTTATAATTAATACTAATAAATAATAATTAATACGTTATAACTGGAAAATGTGGCAATAAGCTTCCAAAAAGCTACTTCAAATATTGTTTCAATACGCTAGCTTATGTGCATCCAAACTTGTAACCTGAAACATTGCCTTAGCTTGAGCTAGAATTGCTACATAGTTAAGTATTTAGATGAATTTTATCTATCTAGCAAAACTAATGAGAAAAAACAAGTTTAACACTAGCAAATTGAAGCTCGAAGTTGATGATAATGCCATTGAGACTTAGGTCATAAGAGCATCTTCAATAAATTCTTCAAATTGAGAAATGAAAAAAAAAATCTTCAAAAAAGATTACATCTAATTTCAATAGTTTCTTCATTTTGAAGATTACACCATTTATTATATTAAATAATTAGTATTTTTAATAAAATGTTATTTTTCTTTCCAAATAGTATCTCTAACAAATTCTTCAAAATGAAAAATGTAGTTTTTGAGGATTTTGGGTAAAAAAAAATTTTTTTTGCTTTAACGCATTGTTTGACAAATATAAGTTACCTTATTTTTTGATTATACGTTTGGATGGACATAAATAGCTTATGAGCTACCTTATTGAAAAATTAGTTGAAAGAAGTTTATGAGGAGTTTTTTCGCCACTTGTTTGAAATAAATATTAATTAATATTAATCAATAACTAAAATTAATATTTGTAACATCCCAAAAACTAGAACCAGCAAAGGATATAAAATTCAAAGTTAAACATAACTAGATTAATCAACCACAGTTTAATTCATTACAAAACCCATCCAATAAGTAAAATGCAGCGGAGAATCTAAAAATGTCAACAGCTGAATTACTAGTCTAACGCAAAATGCTAACTCAACGGAGGCCTCTCTACATCTTGCCCTTTCCCTTATCCCCTCTCCCAGCAACGTACCTGCCTGAAAAGATTTTATTTTGAAAAGCGAGGGTTAGACCAAAAGGCCTAGTAAATTCCCATAAAACAATTAACATTTTCAGTAGTTTATAAATCATCAAGACATGCAATGGTTCCCAAACAATTTGATCCATTCCCTAAGCAGGAACAAAATACGCACTGGAGAAATATGGCAAAGGCAAACACCATCGCAAACCCCTAGCGACACACCAGTGCTGTCGGACCAAAATCCGTACAACCACAAACCCCTAGTGGTCTAGGATATATTAAATAGGGTCTTGCCACATGACTCCAATTACTAGATAGTGCACATATCGACCCCAAAGCTTATAAAAGTGATCATGGTAGTTTTTGCATATAAAAGAGATAATTTAAAAGACCATAATCAACAAGTAAGCATTTGAATTACACGCATTGCATTTTTAAGGGATAGGGAACTCACCTGAATTGGACACACACCTTGTCCAAGCTTAAGCGGCTAACTTCACCAAACCGAAAGCCTAAATTGGAGAACATAAAACGGGTGTTAACCCCTTTGAAATACCCCCAAAGTCTTCTATTAGAGACTTAAGATAAACCCCTAATCCGATGGTCCAAACCCTGATCTTAGACGAGAAATCAAATGGACGAACTCACGCCAAAATAGTGAGTTGCGCGGCTTGGGGCGCGGCTTCTACCCGCGGGGTAACCCGCGGGACTCACTGTTCCATCTGGTTCGTCCCTGCACCAAGAATCATCCCCAAATCCTCAACCAAACTTCAAAATACCGATTCTAATATCCTCAAAACCAAATATAATGAACAAAAGAACCTCAAGATCAATCCCAAACTAATTCTCATTAGAATAGGGAGATTTACCCAACAAATTACAAACTCACTTCATGAGTGTTCATCAATGGGGGTGAAATTAGGATTTCAATCTCAAAACTCCATTGGTGAACACCAATAATCCTTTAATCAAAGGTGATAGTTGTATAATCCAACTTAGAATAACTCAATCCTTTCATCATTATAACCAAACAAGAGCATCTATCAATCTAACCTCACCCATACATCACCCACCAATAAAGATGAACTACATAGTAGGGAAGATGAACAATCTCCTATTGCTTTCTCCCCAAGGATGCTTGCTCCTCTCTTCTCCTTTCTTGTTCTTCACGCACATACACACACTACACCTTACTGATTGCACAATGAATGAAGAATTATGGAAAACCCTTTCTCTTTACCATTATAAACAATGGGCTTAGTGAAACAAAGCTCTAGCCCAAAACATTTTAATTAGAACCCAAACCAAAAATCAGATTGGTGAGTTTTGGGTTATTATAGTATCACTTTCGTTTGGAGAGGAGTCGCAAAAGCAAAAAAAAAGGAGAGAAGGGAAGAGCAACACGACATCTTTGTACAAAATGGACCAGATTTTGTACAAAAAACAGGAATACGTTCATTGGATTCAAGGTATGAACTTAGTATCCACTTTACGTTGTTTATGCTTCTTTAGTAGTCAAGGGCGGATGCAACATTGAAAGGGGGGGGAGTCCAAGGACCCCGAGCAATTGTAAAAAAAACTATACAGGCTAAAACAAATACCAAAAATACTATATTTAGCCTCATTTCCCCCAAGGAAAATTTTCTAAGGGACTCCATCTTGTCGGTGATTGACAAAAACACTAAAAAAGTCTCTTGAAATAAATAAAAACTGAAAAGATCTTTCGAAATCGACAAAAACACAAAAAAAACTTTCAAAATCGACAAAAACACTAAGTAAATCCCTTGAAATCAACTAAAACGTAAAAAAATTCCCGAAACATGTCAGGTGACTTTACACGCCTTTAGTCTACCTTAACGGGACCCCAGTGGACAAAAATCTTAAATCCGACACTGCTAGTAGTAATACATGTAGTGAACGAGTTTCTAGATGAAATGGTGTGAGGATTAAGCATTAAGGTTGTGTATTGATGACCCATATATGTTTTTGTGTTCATGGTTTAAGTAATGACTAATAAGTTAAACCACGAAATTGATGCTTAAATGAAATTGTAATTTAAATGTTACAAGAAGTTAATATACATGGATTTAGTGTTCTAATGCAAAAATAATAATCAAAAAACGTATTACAACTAAGTTTTGGTGAGTTTGGTGGTCAATATATCACAAAACATACGTTATGGGCTATGTATGCAACATAAGCCAACTACACAAGGTACCATTGGTGTAAGATATTTAGGTTCTTAGAATGTAAACTTAAATCGAGATGGAAGCAATCAAGTCTTGAAATGACTTGAATGGTGATAATGAGATGTAATAACATCGATAAAAATCTTTAGCGTGATTGATGAAATATATAAGTGATAGATCAAGCATTGAACACTTGAGATATAGAGTTATAATACATGATATGTTGTCTTTATGTTGTTATTATCCAACTTAAGAGTGTGTTCGTCTCTGAACCATCCATAATGGTTCATATATATATATATATATATAGAGAGAGAGAGAGAGAGAGAGAGAGTCCGGTTCTTCTATGCCCAGTTAAAAGTTACACCCCGTGCACCCCAATCAAAACCTTCCATTTCATGATCCATTTCATAACATTCTCTATTTCATAATACATTTCATATCATTTAGGATCAAATGGAACAAGCTCGTTATGAAAAAAATGGATAAAAAGTTGTGAAAATCAGAAAATATAAAATGTTGATGAAATATTACAATGAATTTCATAACATTTTATATTTTCTGATTTTCACAACTTTTTATCCATTTTTTTCATAACGAGTTTGTTCCATTAGATCCTAAATGATATGAAATGTATTATGAATTGGAGAATGTTATGAAATTCACTATATAGTGGGAGGTTTTGATTGGGGTGCACGGGATGTAACTTTTAACTGGGGTGTAGAAGAACTTCCCTCTATATATATATACATATATATATAGAGGAAGGTTCAAATGAGAACTTTGTAAATTTAAAGAAATAAAGGAACACTTGTGGACCACATATGATGTGGGTCCCACATAATATTAAATCATTTCTGATTTAATATTAAATAATATTAAATCAGAAATGATTTAATATTATGTAGGACATCATATGTGGTTCACAAGTGTTCCTTTGTTCCTTTAAAGATGAGTGGTTCTTGTACGATCCCTCCCCTATATATATATATATATTTCAAAAAAACTGGGACTTGCAAACATAAAAACAAAGCAAAAGAAAGGGTTCTTTTTTGTTGCGAACTTTTTTCACAAGCTTAGGTGGCCAAAAGGTTTTACTGTAGATGTTCTAACGATAACTTATTTGTTATTAAGGTCTCATATTTGATTAAGATTGTGAGAAACTTGATTTAGACAAATAAAACTAAAAGAATGATCATACTAGAGTTGAATCTATCAGGTTTAATTTTTGGTTCTCGATTTAAAAAAAAAATAAAGTCATATTTTTATACAAATGTTGGTTTTCAGTTTGATCTGGTTGAAAGTTAAAATCGAATCGACTCTTTTTTACAAACACGAAAAGACACCAGTTTAAGTTTGTATTTTTTTCAAATATTAAAAAAAGGTTCAGAAAACCACAACGAACTATCTCATTTTTGAATGATTAAGTCCATGAATTTTTTTTTTGATTGAAAAAACAATTAAACTCTCATTTTGAGTGATTAAATCCCCAAACTATTTTTTTGATTAAAAACCATAAACTTTCCTGAATATTTTTTTCAATAAACTAATCATCGAATTTTTAAAAATTAGTTGCTTGCATCATTTTATTTAACCCAAAAACCTATTTGTAACCAACTAGAAAAGTCTTAAAGTAAAACTATTATAATCCTCTAAAAATAGATCAAAAGGAGGGAGATTGGTAGTAGAGCCTATTAACACTAATGATGGAAACATCACATAATTAGGAATTATATTCAATTGTTCTCAATCAATCGTGATTGATTGTATTTCTGTAATTAGCTTCATAGATTGATTGTATTTCTGTAATTAGCTTCCTAGAATTACTCTTGCTAGTTATTTACATTAAATGTATAGAGGTGTATATATACCAATAGGGGTTGTCAATAATTTCAATAAGAAAACATATTCTACCCTATTTTGTCTCTGTTCTATTATGGTATCAGAGCCCAAAAACTTGCTCCTCAAAGTCACCGATCCTACCACCCATCATCGCAAATAACTCTCCTTCATCATCCTCAAACCTACCGCCATGACACCTCAGTCATCTGTTGTTCAAATAACAGCAATTACTCACTTTCCGATCAAGCTAATGGCTTCAAATTTCCCAGTATGGCAAAAACATGTATTATCTACCCTAATCGGGTTGGACCTCGATTCATTACAGGAACGATCCACCCACCATCCAAGTTTCTTGCTGAGTCCAAACCTAATCCCGATTACCCTATATGGTATCATCAGGATCAAATCATCATAAGTGCAATCCTCGGAAGTTGTTCGGATGCTATCCAACCACTGTTCTCCTCTGCTGAAACTGCTCGTGAAGCCTGGAATCGACTCAATGTAAGTTATGCAAACACCTTTCGGTCTCGCATAATATCCCTAAAATTAAAACTCCCCAAAAATCCCAAAGGGAGTCGACCTGTTGCGGATTTCCTACATGAGATGCGAACCATAGCCGATGAACTAGCCCTCGCTCAAAGCCCGGTTAGTGATGAGGACTTCATGGTTCACATTCTAGCCCAACTCTGTGATGACTACACTTCTATTACTGCAGCCATCAAGGTTCAGGAGAACCCTCTTTCTTACCCCCGAACTATTTGATAAACTTGTCGATTTTGAAAGAACTTTGCAAGAAAGGGATCCTCCTACAACCGAGGTTCTGACTGCAAACTTCACTCAACGTCAAAATCGCTGGAATTCAAATCAGTTCTATGGCGAAAACTCCAACTCCTCAAACCGCCATAACAGGAACCCCAACAACAGAAACAATCGTTCAAATTGGCAACCTTCAAATTCAGGGGGTTATCGATCATCTCGTGCATCAACATTTTGCAAGTATTGCAATATTCCTGGGCACGACATAAAGGACTACCGCAAGCTAGCACGATTCCTCAAAGAAAATCAGGTTACGATTGCTCCGGTTGTGAATACTACAACCCCTCGGTCGAATCCGACATCTCAAACTTGGATGTTTGATACGGGTGCCTCTGATCACATTACCATTGATCGTTCTTCATTGCACCCTTTATCCGATTATGGTGGACTCGATGAAATCGTACTTGGCAGTGGTAATCGTCTTTCCATTACTCACATAAGACAACTTTGCACTACCTCACGATCCTTACTCCTTTCCAATGTTTTGTGTGTTCCCAAACTTAAAAACAATCTTATTTCTATTGCTAAATTATGTAAGACCAATCGTGTTTCCGTTGAATTCTTTCCTCATCATTTTTTGGTTAAGGACCTTCGCACGGGGGCGCCTAGGGGTGTGCAAAACCCGAATAATCCGAAATCCGAACCCGAAACTGAACCAAAAATAATGTGTTTCTGCAAAACCCGAATACCCCGAAATCCGAAAATCCAAAACCCGGTTTTTGTGGGGATATTTAGGTTCGGGTTGGGTTTGATATTTGGTCACCCGACCCGTCCGAAAACCCGAAATATTTATACATGTATAGTTAAATATAATATAAATATATTTATTTATCTAATTATCTTATGAAAATATTATATTATAGTCGGTCCAAATGTTTTATAATTTCTAAATTTACTATCACTTTTATCAATTTATCGATTATTATGAATTCATTCTCAAAATCGATTAAATTTATATATGTTTTTTGTATTATAACTATACCCGAACCCGACCGATCTCAATTCGAAACCCGACCAACCCGAACCCGAACTAATCCGAAATCCTAAGACTAAAGTTCAGGTCTTTGTTTCCATATCCGAAACCCGATCGGGTTTTTAATTTTCCCACCCGAACCCGTCCGACCTGCCCGATGCACACCCCTAGGGGCGCCACTTCTTCGGGCGGAGAACATCCATGATGTCTACTACAACAAACTTATGCCACTTCACAACTCAATTCCTCAACAAAAATCTCCTTCTCTCATTTGCATCACAAGCTGGGACATCCATCCATTCGTGTTTTTCGTTCTTTGTTTAAGCATTTTGATATTAATCCCAAAGATATATATAATGCTCATTGTGATTCTTGTTTAGTGAATAAAATTCATAAATTACCTTTTGGCCAAGACTTGTTCGTTTCGCACAAACCATTACAATTGATATATTCTGATTTTTGGGTCAAATACAAAAATCAATTGATGGTTTTGTTTACTATGTTATATTTGTTGACTTTTGTTCCAAATACGTTTGGTTGTATCCCATGAAACACAAATCGGATGTGTCCCACTTTTTCCCCAATTCAAAACGTTAGTGGAAAAGTATTTTCAAACACCGTTAATTTACAAAACGTTAGTGGAAAAGTATTTTCAAACACCGTTAATCCCAAGGCCTTGCTCCCTACCTCAAATCGTTCGGAATATCACACTTTACTACTCCTCCCCACACGCCGGAACAAAAAGGCCTCGCCGAACGGCGTCCCTGTCATGTGGTCAAAACCGGACTTTCTCTACTTCACTTTTCCGGTCTCCCACTTCACTTTTGGTCACATGCTTTTCAGACTGCTGTATACCTAATAAACAGGCTCCCCACCAAAATCCTTGAGTCAAAATCTCCATTCGAGGTAATTCATGGACAACTACCGAACTACTCAACCTTAAAATCCTTTGGGTGTCTTTGTTATCCATGGTTAAAGCCTTATTCCACCTCAAAACTCCAACCAAAATCTACACCGTGCAATTTTCTCGGCTATTCCTTGTCCAAATCCACCTACAAATGCTACGATCCTAAGGGGGCGTTTGGTTCGCTGGAATGGAATGGAATATGGTGGAATTGGAATCTGAATTCCTTTGACCAGATTCCAATTCCCTTGTTTGGTTCATTATTTTCAAGAATTGGAATTTGGTAAATTCCTAAGAATTCCAAAATGGGGCAACTTGAGATTACTTACCTTACCCATGGGATTTCATTGGAATTGAATTGGTTCTTTTATTAATGCCTAAAATACCCTCATCATAAAAAAGAACTGTAACCCTAATCTCTAAAAAAAGAAGTCGACACCTCTTCACTTGGATGGATTTTCGGTTCGGTTTTTTCGGGGTTTTTTTTTCAGTTTTCGTTTTTTCGATTTCGGTTCGGTTCATTTTTTTCGGGGTTTTTTTTCAATTTTCGGGTTTTGGATTTCGGTTCTGTATTTCGGGGGTTTTTTTAGTTTTCGATTTTCGGCTCTCGGCTTTTCAGTTTCTCGTTTTTTTTTTCAGTTTCAATTCGGTTTTTCCTCACCCCTAGCAGTTAGGTTCTCCATCGTCTCCTGCAACAACTAAAATATGTCTTGCCCTAACAGATGTTGTCTTGCTGTAGTTTTTGCTTTTTTTTGCAGTTTTTAGCTATTTTTGCTGTAAAAAAATTATGATTTTTGTTGTTTTAGCACTTTCTGTAGTTTTTGGCTGTTTTATGTAGTTTTTAACTGTTTTATGCAGTTTTTAGCTGTAAAAAACCTCAAATTATTTTTAGTGTTAAAAAAATTGAAGTAATTAATAATTATTTTATTAAACTAATTTTAGTTTAAAAATTAAATTTAATAAAAAGAGTATTTTATTCATTTACTGGAATTTCATTCCAATTCCAAAGCTACATTTTGTGAACCAAACAGACATATTCCAATTCTTTCAATAGATTCCATTCCAATTCTGCCAACCAAACAGCTGGTCAAACCTGACAACATTCCAATTCCAATTCCTTTAAAGTCAAATTCCTTTGACAGATTCCATTCCATCCAATTCCATTCTGCAAACCAAACGCCCCCTAAGAGTCACCGTCTTTTTCATTCTCGTCACGTCCAATTTGTGGACCATATCTTCCCTCACAAATCCAATACTGCACCCTTTACTCCTTTACCTACGCCAACCACCTTTCTAGCGAACAAACGCTTTCTATCTCCACCTTCCAATCTGCCATCTGACCAACCTTCTCATCTGACCCAACCACACACTCTAAGCGACACCTAAAATACTCAACCCACTACACAAATTGATACCACCCATGCTGCTCCACTAGAACCTAATCAGCCTACTTCACAAACTTTTGTCACCTCTAACAGTAGCGGTATACCTTCTACACCCTCATCCACTTCTAACAACAATCTTGATCACACTTCTCAATCTCCATCCCCTTACCCTCCACCTTCTTCTACCCATTCTCTCAACTCTCCTACTATTTTTCCCGAGCCTTCCCCACCTCCACCACCTCGTGCTCGCAAACCCAACCAACGATATTTTAACTCGTCGTTTGTTAATACCTCCACCCTTCATCCAATCCCTTCTATTTTTTAACATACCACTCACAACCAAGCTTTAAAAGACCAAAAACGGCGAGAAACTATGGATTCCGAGTTCAATTCCTTACTTCAAAATCAAACCTGGTAACTTGTTCCCCGAACATCTCAAACTCCCATTGGTTGCAAGTGAGTTTTCCGTGTTAAACGTAATCCGGATGGTTCCGTTGTCAAATACAAAGCTCGTCTCGTCGCCAAGGTTTTTCTACAACAATATGGTCGGGATTATTTTGACACTTTTAGCCCGGTGGCTAAACCGGTAACAATTTGAACCATTCTTTCTATTGCTTTATCCAAAAATTGGCCCTTGCGTCAACTAGATGTCAACAACGCCTTTCTCCAAGGGACCTTATGCGAAGAAGTTTATTGGTCCAACCACCAGGCTACACTCACCACTAACATCCCAACCACATTTGCAAACTACGAAAATCCCTCTATGGGCTTAAACAAGCCCCATGTGCATGGTACATCGAACTCACTAACTTTCTATTACAATCCGGGTTCAAAAAGTCGCTTGTTGATGCATCATTATTTATCTACTCACGTGGTGATATTATGTGCTATTTTATGGTCTATGTGGATGATATTGTGATCACAGGTAACAACAATGCTTTCCTGGATCATTTTATTGACGCACTTGCACATCGGTTTTCGATCAAAGACCTTGGGTTGTTACATTATTTTCTAGGCATTGAGGTAATTCCAACAAACACCGGCTTGTTTCTTACGCAACATCATCACATACATGACATGCTTGCTCAATTCAACATGGATGGTGCGAAGGAGGTTGTCATCCCCCTAAGTTCATCCAATGTGCTTCACCCTAATGATGGAACTCAGTCCGTTGATCCAACTTCGTACAGGAAGATTGTGGGCTCCTTACAGTATCTAGCATTCACACGACCCGACATCTCCTTTGCGATCAAATGATTGTCTCAGTTTATGCATGCTCCATCTCAAAAACATTGGCAAGCCTTAAAACGGGTACTATGTTATCTTAAAGGAACAATTCATTTTGGGTTATTCTTAAAGCAAGGCTCACAATTACATCTCACCGCCTTCTCGGATCCGGACTGGGGCGGAATATTTGATAGGGGTCGCTCCATGACTGCTTATTTGCTATACCTCGGTCCTAATATCATCTCTTGGCAGTCAAACCGTCAGGAAGATATGAGGAACATACAACGATGAGGCGATAAGGAGTGACGAGGGGAAGTGATACCGGTGTTTGTGAGAGGTTTGAAGGGGGTAAGGTTTGGAAACCGTAAAACTGATTTATGTTCCCTTTTTTACTTTAAGACCTTCTAGTCGGTTACAAATAGTTTTTTTTTTGTTAAGATGAGGTATATAACCAATTTTTAAATGTTCAATGACTTATTTAATATGAAAAAGTTCAGGGACTTGGTACTTTAAAATAAAAAATTTAATGTTTTTTCATCAAAAAATATAGTTCAGAAACTTGATCATTTAAAATAAAAATAATTCATTCGGCTTCTATGAACCCATACAAAAAAAAGGAAAATTTTCATCTATATCCTTCAAAACATCCTATATTACGTATATATCCTTGTAAAGTTTGAAACTATGTATATATTCTTCTAAACCTCTAGAACTCACGTATATGTCCTTCTCCGATTTGTATTTTTTAAATGTTTTAATAATAATTGAATTAGGAAGAAAAACATATACGTGAGTTCTAGAGGTTTAGAAGGATATATGCGTAATATAGGATGTTTTGAAGGATATGGATGGAATTTTCCAAAAAAAAACCTTAAAATGATGTTTTCGGACTGGGTTAACGGTTTAGTTTTTGGGACTGGACCAGGTTTAAACTTTGGGCTTTGTCCAAAGCCCAACTCTTCACATTCTAAAAGGCGCGAATGAGATATTATATATAAAGGTCTGTGAGTTCGAAAAGATGCATTCATGAATGAAAAAAATGGACGATTCTGGTACGATTCTCAGTCATTTATCTGCACTGAAGGACATGCTTGATCAGGTTTTGCATCCATTACTGATTATATGTGTGTTTCTCTTTTCTGGAATTGATTTTCTAGGGTTATATTATATATTTTGTTTAAAATTAATTGCTGATCATGATTTATCCAGGTTAACGAAGAAATTGAGGCCAACATCCAAATCACGAGAGAGATTGAATCAGAAATTGTCAAATGTTCTGAATTCTCGAGAGATTTGGGCGTAAGGGAGTCGGAGTTGATGAAGACGGTGTACATGCTTCAGTTTGAGATAGAAGGATTGATGGCTGTAAACGGTAAGGAGAGATTTTCTTAAATGTTTGTATATTTGTTAGCCTTGTGATATATTCGAATTATATTTGTGCCTTTTTGTTATGTTTAAGCTCTGTAATAGTAGCATGAGGCCATGAGCTTAGTCTGTGATCAATTTTTAATTTGTAAAAACACAAGAGATCAACAAGAAGCAATATAATGTGATCTGAGGAACGTACAAAAGATCAGTTGATATATCTCTTTTTATAGAAATACGTCTGGATGATCTGTCTTTTGCCATTGTACTGACAAGGGAGATGGATTCTTACATTAGTTGGTCAAAAATTAGTTGAAAACTTGAAAAAAAATTATAAAAACCCAAGGATGCTTAAAACGTTCATTTACTTTGATGGATGTGGGTCCGTACTTGTAGTAAGGGGAAAAGATTAGAAACTAACATATATCGTTGCACACAGTGAGGATATGGTTTAAAAGTATTAGTTGAAATGGTGATCATGTATCTGAAACAATTCACGAAAGAGGAGGCTTCTTTTCTTTTTCTTTCTTCTTTTGTTCCTTCTTTTGTTGGATGGCAAGTTAGATATGCAAACACTTAACTCTCATGTGTCTTAAGAGGCTTGAACTCACAGCCTAAGGGTTGGGAAGGATATTTAGCACTTTTGGTACCATTGAGCCAAAGGCGTCTTTGGTATGCAAGTGCAGTTGCATAGTTTATATGCTGCTCAGTTTTTCACACTTTAGCATAGAAAGTTCTGCATCGGTGAAAACGCTGCAAGTCAGTCGGGTAGTTATTTTGAAGTTTGCTTTTCTAAGCTGATCCACAATTAAATTGTTGCTGATCCTTATATGGATCAACTTTTGCAACGCCCATTTTTGGTACTCGACATTGCTTTGGTTGTTAGCTTGAAAACCTTTTTGAGTTCTCTCTCTTTTCTTTTTGTGCTCTGCTGAGTGATGGGGCCCCGAGATTTAGATTTTATCTGCTGTTAGATGGGTATAATATATGGTTCAACTTTTTAGATCTTTTAATCCATCTGAGGCTTTACATGTTTTCTGTATTAGCTGAATCAAGAAAAACAAGGGAATGCCTAGAGAAGGAGTTATCTTGTCTAAAATTGAAGAAAGATGAGATACTTGCAAGAATGAACAAGAAGAGGTATTTACTGTCTTTTGGAAAATTTAATTACTTGGTCAAGACTAAGTGAACAGGTCAAGGTAGATGTGTGCAAATATAGGCCAGCTGCAACAGTATAAAGCCTCTTTCATGGTGAGGGTATGTGTGGCCTTCATGGTCAAGACTCGAGACTAATTCTGTTGTAGAAGTTCACCAAAACAAGAATTCTCATATCTTTTACTTTCGAGGGGGGTCAATATTGCCTTAGAGTGAAGGTTAAAAAACTATTATTGCTCAAAGGACATAGTTGCATCTTTGGCAAGCTTTCCATCGTTCCAAAAGTAAACTAAAATCATCAAGATGTCTTTTACTAATATCCAACTTTTTCTAAAATGCTATAGTTGTATGAGTTTTCAGCTATTTACCAGCTCTAACAATAGTAAGGAACATAGCAATGCAAAAGACCAAAGTGGCAAAGCTTGAGAAATTTCTAGTGGTTCTTATTTATTGAAATGGAGTGGCTATTTATCTATTGGGTATTAATATCCAGGTTATGGTCTTTTCTCACTATCTCAGCTAATTACATATAGCAAAGTTTTTATTCCTTAGTTGAGGCTAAAAATGAAGAACAGTGAAGAAAAAAATACATAATTTATAGAGAGGTGACCTAGGGCTCTACAACATGAATTTCCAATCCTTTTTGTTCTTGTTCTCCCATTGTCTGAATGTGACAATATATGAGTTCCCTTTGTCTTTTGAACATGCATACTTTTTGAGTTTCTTAAGTAAAAATATTACCAGAATGGTTACTTGTTCCTGTTGAAGTGAATACCATACATGAATCAGAAAACAGTAGACATACACTTACAACTGTAATATAAAATGTTTTGTGGAAGGTTCAAAAATTTAGCCGAAACTATAAAAAATGATCCTTCCAGTTTCTAAAGATAAACTACCATTTACCTGTATTTTGTGGGAAGAGTGGAGGCGACTAACGTATATATGAATGGGTGATCAGTAAGGTCGTCACCTTCTCAAGACTCCCTTTTTTTCATGATGAGCCAGACAACTGACTGAATGAAGATTTTTATTTGTGGAACTATTCTTGTATTCAGCTATTTTCCATAATAAGGGCCTGTTTGTTAGCAGCTTAATGGGACTCACAGCTTATTTGGTCAGCTATACATGACTGTTTGGTAGTGGCTTAATGATAAGAAAGTGGCTTATTCAGTAAGCTTTTAGGAGGGAGCTTTATGCAGAAAGAAAGCCAAGTTTTTTCCAAACTTGTTCCTTCCAATTAAAAAACACGCTCATTCCATCTATGAAAAAACTCTTCCAAACAAAAACCTTCCCAATCTATACAGACAGATTAATCCACACCGACAACTTTATCTATACAGGACTTAATGGAAAACCAACCAAACAGCCCCTAAGTGTACTATGTTCCATTTAGCAGTTTTACATGCAGTTACCTCAATTTCAACACTAAGATGAAACTTAAATATTAGCCAAACAGACATGTACCCTATATATGGAACTTCTGTGGAAAATTTGTTTCCCCAAGCCTAGAATTTCTATACATTTAAATTTATGCTAAGGAACTTTATCTAAAAATTATAGGCACTAACAAAACATTTGAATTGTTTGGAACTTTCTCTTTGTTTCCTTCACCCAGGGAAGCATTTAGTATATTGTGTCTGGATTTTCAGAAGGAGATTAATGAGGAAGGATACGGTAAACTAGGGAAATTGTTGACAGAAAAAGAGTATCTTGAAAATGAAGTTCATATTCTGAAGAGGAAAATTAGTTCATTGGAAAATTCAATGTCAGAATTTCTCGAAGAGATTCTTGAAGGTATTGATGCCCATAATTCAGGTAATATTATCTTTCTTACCTTAAAGTTTGGATATCTAAATGAACATGTTTTACTCATCGAAGATTGGACTTTCTCCTACATAAACTAATGAACTTCTGGTTATTTCCATAATTAATTTTGATGGGGGGTCAGGTTCAGGAGAAACCCTCAAAAAAAGAAACTGAATATTGAATACCAATATGGAAGCCCTCCATCTGGACGGTATGCACAAATGCATACTAGTAATTTGTAACATGCACACTGGCATAGAAAAAAACTAGCTACAATCGCTTTTATGCATTTGTGCATACCGTCTAGATGGAAGGCTCACAGGGGTGTTCTTCAGGTTTTCCTTAGGTTTTCCCCTGAACCTCCATCTAATTTTGATATAGTAAATATGTGTTATATGTGTGAATCATGTGATTGTATTACTAGCATGGTGGATCTATGGCTACCACCAAATTTTCCATTTTCTCATTTTTGATATAATAAATATATATATATATATATTATATGTGAATCATGTGATTGTTGTCAACTGCATGCAGCTTTGATTGTTGAGATAGAGAGTGGTAATCTTGAGAATGACAAATTGGTCAAAGATATTAACAAACTGAAGACTGCAATGCTTGCAGCAATGTCACCATGACCATCATACAAGGTAAACTTAGCTTTGTTTCTTTTGGACTATGTGGAAATCCCGTTAAGGTTTGCATATTATTGCTTAGTATATATAGAATACAACGTTACAAAGGGGTCCCTATACTATACAGATATAACAAATAACAGATATAAAAATACATGCTTTAACAGTTTCGATACTTGCTGTCTGTACCCATCTTGACCATTAGAAAAAAAACTAAAAATAATGTCGGGAGAAAAAAATCAGAATTTTTTTTCCTACTATTTTCAAGAAAAGATTTACATGGATTTATAGGCAAAAAAAGCAAGACAAAATCTTCTAAACTAGAAATTAATGGCAAAGATGGTCAAGTTACTAGATATGAAAAGTTTCCATGACAATTGGTGGAAAATCTCTTTAATATTTTATAAACCTAGCTTTTGGGTTAAGCTGATGAAAGGGGTTTCTTGGTATTGATGTTTGCTATTTAATTTTTGGTTTGGGATTACTGTAGAGAGAATTCTAGCTTTTTTTCCAATTGCAATGCGTCTTATTTGATCAGCAGCTTTTCATCCTAACCCCCCAGTTTCTTTAAGTCGATCTAGCATGTATTTTTCACTGTGAGACTGAGGGCCTGTTTGTTAGCAGCTTAATGAGCTTAATGGGAGTCGCAGCTTATTCGGGTAGCTATACATGACGGTTTGGTAGTGGCTTATTCAGTAAGCTTCTAAGGATAAGCTTAATGCTGAAAGCCAAAGTTTTTTATTTCCAAACCTGTCCCTCTCAATTAAAAAAACACGTTCATTTCATATATGAAAAGCTTATTGCTTGGCTTTCCATTAAGTCCTGTATGGATTAATTTGTCTGTATAGACCGGAAAGGTTTTTGTTTGGCAGAGTTTTACTAAATAAGCCACTTTCTATATCATTGAGTTAACTACTAAACAATAATGTATAGTTGATCGAATAAGTTGTGTCCCATCAAGCTCATTAAGCTGCTAACAAACAGGCCCTGAGTTTTGGGAAATTTAATCGTTGAGTCAAGGGAGATGCATGCAGATTTGGGATCATATATATGTGGACTTTTCAAGTAGCCTTAACTGAAGATTCTGTTGTAGAAGCTCATAAAACATGAACTTTCATATATATTTTTGTGAAGGGTATCTCAGTCAAAGCCCAGACTAATCCCGACAAGGTTTTTTTTGCATGTTTGAATATTCTCAAGTTGTTGGTTCTAAAGCAGGGTCTTCAGTTCCCAAACTTGTTACCGAGGGTAATTTCGACCATAAACAAAAAAAACCCATTTTGACAAATTTTCGATTTGGTAATATTATCGAAATGGAAAAGAAAGGGACGATATAAAAATATGTGGCCCACTTCTTATAGGCTTACCTTAAACCGATATGTAGTTAAGTGTTATGTAGCGTTGAACAACATGGATTCGATGCAATTGCAATTAAGAAATTTGGATGGATCCATTTTTAATTAAAAAAAGAATATTATTGTTTTTTAATTGAGTTTACAAAACTTTGATCAAGTAGTTTGGAACAAGGCCGGAGCCAGAAATTTTATCAATGGCTGTCCTCTTTAGTAAAATCAAAAATAGATATATGATGATATTATATTATGGCAAAGTTGAATCAAAAAATAAATCCGATGTCTTTTCATTTTTTTTAAATATCAGTGATATCTTCGTTAGCAACTTACAAAATTCAAAAATCTAACATCTTTTTATGTATTATTAACTTATATTTAATATGTTAATAATTATATTTAGAAAAAAAAAATTAAAATCCCTTAAAATAAAAAATCTAAATGCTTCGTAATGTAAGTAGATATAACAAATTTTATTACCATAATTTCTAACAAAAACACTTGATGATCATAGAACTAAAAACACTTTCCTAAAATTTGGTATAAATACTTTAAAAAGTAATTATTCTTGATGGGTAATAGGAAACCTAGGGGTGTTAACGAACTGAGCCGAGTCGAGTAGTAGGTTAATCGAGCCGGCTCAAAAAATTAATACTAGGCTCGAGCTCGATTAACTTTTCAATGTAGGGCTTGAGCTCGAGCTCGAATATTTTTTGAGTTATTGAGCTCGAACTCGTTTATGAATATTTTTTGAGTTATTGAGCTCGAACTCGTTTATGAATTTGAACTCGCGATCGATTAGCTCGTTTATTGGCTTGAGCTCGATAATTTTTATATTTTTATTGTATGATTATTAATAAATATATGAGCATGTTTGGCTCGAAAAAGGTGTATGCTCGAATGGCTCGACTTGGCTCGGCTCGACTCGAAAAATTGAATCGAGTTTTTGAACGAGCCGAGTCGAACATTAGTGCTATAAAGCTCGGCTCATTTAGTTAGACGAGGTCTTTTTTATGTTCGAGATTGATTCGTTTAGTTAACGATTCGAGCTTTTTTATACTCGTTAAAAGCTCGAATCATTAACACCCTTAGGAAAAACCTATTACCCTTTTTCTTTGATCTTTGAATTACATAGATTTTTAAAAATATCCTAATATTTTTTACTTTTATTCTCAATTATCATATTAGATAATATGTATAACCATTTTCATTTCATATTTTATTATTAATGATATATTTAAATTATATAATGTTTTATCTATACTCATTTATAAATGAAGAGTTACAATTATTCTTAAAATCTTAAGATGTATCGATTTATAAGCTTAATTTACGAATTTTAAAGCTCCACAACCTCTATGACGTCTTACTGCATTAAAAATCAAATCATTTTTAATTTTTAAATTACATTTTATACTCTTATATTTAGCTATTTAATTTATTTTATATTTCTTACTTTTTAATTTTTCAATTTACACATTCATCATATTAAGATAAAATTTTGTATATGAATAAAAATACGTTAAATTTTTTACAAATTATGCCTTTATAATTGTTTCATGTATAATTATATTAACTAGGTATTCTTACTCAATTCTATTTAAAGTTTACATTCTATAGGTATAGAACTAACATACGAATGGATGAAAAAAGAACAAATTTAAAGCATGATTAACATTTTAAATTCTCGGTTTTAACTCAAGATGCACACTTCATCATATGAACACCTTACTAGTATTATTTATAATGGTATTTAAATTCTAAAATAAGTAGAATAGATAATTCAATTGATTACATGGTGTAAAATTTACTGTTGCATTTAAATGATTTTTGCATTCGAGATGGTCTAACAAATCGGATAATCGTGAGGCCGCAGTTCATCGTGTATAATCGTCAATATCAACTGTCCATCTCTATAGTTCCATGGCTGCCTGTACTCCCCAAAATATCAGTTTCTGAAGGATTGTTCGGAAGCTGGATCAATCCCCAGCAATTTTTCTAAATTCTGGCACCCATAAATGGAGCTCTCCACTTACGACTTTGGTCACTTGCAGAACCTGTCGTCTTCGTTGCTTAATTCGTCCACCAACTGTTTGATGAAATTCTTGAATGAACGCCCAGACCCCTTTTCAAAGTCTTCGTCTTTGCTTATTGCAGCAGCCAAGAAGAACTCGCAAATCCCTTCTTCACAAGGTATCCAAAAGTCGACCCAGAAGCACTTGTCCCAGATATTAAGGTCAGAAGCTGCCATTGAAGCAATTGAGAGAAAAGCCAACTCCTCCACTGTCAAGCATAACCGTTTTTCGCCTAAACTGGTTTTGGAAGCTTTAGACAATGCCATCCGACATAAACGCTGGGAGTCTGCTCTCAAGGTTAGTAGGATAGGATTTTCTATATACTGCTTCAATTCCATAATAAACGCAACCTTCTCAAAAGATAAAGCCTAAGCAACTTATTTATAGTTTTGATGCATAAATTACCACTAATCCTTATAAATATATGGAAGGAATTGATCATTTTGTTGTAAAACATGCTTTCTTTATTCAGTTCTGTTAGATTTCTAGGAGATGTCTGGATAAACTGAGGGGTTGTTTGTTTACCTCTTAACAGTTCCATTAAGAGGCAGCCTCTGAATCATTAAGAGGTGAATCCTGTTTGGCAAAAAAAATAAGTCTGCCTCTTAATGGTTTCAAAACCCTCTGAATCATTTTGTATCCTGGATCTCCCTTAACCATTAAGAACCCTGATTACATCCTGAACAATTACCAACCAATTATATTTCATTTTCCACTATATCATAAGAGCCTCTTAATCATTCTGCACCAAACCATTCAGCAACCACCAAACAGCCCCTGAGATTATACCCATGAATCCATGTTGGAGATTAGACACAGAGGAAAATGTGGACTACACAAATACAATCCGAAAACTAAACTAAGCAAACTCAATATATTCCCACCTAGAAGTAGGGTTTATGCTCAAGAGTAGAGAGCCTGACTACACAAATACAATCTCATATATGAATTTGAAGAGAAATGCACTTTTGGATGATACCCATTTTATAAGCTAAAACAATATTTACTACCTATACTGTTGGTTATTCTGTGTATGTATTTTTAAAAGTCGGGTTAGAATTAAGATTGAACATTTAGATTCTAGACTTGTCTCCTTTCTTTTGGCCATCTGCTGTTTTATCAAACGATTGTTGAATCCTTAATGCACTTGCAGCCTTGCAGGAGTTTAACATATAGATAGTGTTCACCATTCACAAGTTTTTTAACTTCTAAACTAGATCTATAAGCTTTTTGTCATCAAATCTACACAGACAGTTGGACTTAATGGCTTAACTAACGTAATGATGCATTCAATCATGTTTAGATATTTGATCTTCTTCGTAATCAACATTGGTATGAGCCAAGATGCCAAACGTACACAAAGCTATTGATTATGCTAGGCAAGTGCAGGAAGCCCAAGGAAGCTAGCTTGCTTTTTGAGGTTATGTTGCAAGACGGGCTCAAACCAACCGTTGACGTTTATACAGCACTTGTTAGTGCTTATGGTTACTCTGGCCTTCTTGATAAGGCATTAGAAATCATTGATGATATGAAGTTGATACTTGACTGCAAACCTGATATATATACTTACTCAATCTTTATCAATTGTTGCACTAAAGTTCGCCGGTTTGATGTGATTAAGGATATTCTTGCTGATATGTCATATTTAGGAATTGAATGCAGCACTGTCACATATAATACCATAATCGATGGATATGGGAAGGCTGAATTGTTTGAATTAATGGAGAATACGTTAACAGATATGCTCGAAAATGGCACTTGTCTTCCAGATGTTTTCACGTTTAATTCAGTTATTGGCGCTTATGGGAATTCAGGGATGATTGTAGAAATGGAGAAATGGTTTGATGAATTTCAACTTATGGGGATAAAACCGAGTGTGATGACATTTAATATCTTAATTAAGTCATATGGGAAAGCTCGAATGTATGATAAAATGGGGTCTGTTATGGAATATATGAGCAAAAGGTTTATTCCGCCAACTATCATTACTTTCAATATAGTTATTGAAACGTTTAAAAGGGCTGGAAATATCGAGAGAATGGAGGAGTTTTTCATGAAAATGAAGCATAAAGGAATGAAACCTAATGCAGTTACTTATTGTTCTCTTGTGAGTGCTTATGGTAAAGCTGGGCTTATGGATAAGATTGATTCAATTATGAGACAAATAGATAATTCTGATGTGATTCTTGATACAACTTTTTATAATAGTATCATTAGTGTTTATGGCCAGGCTGGTGATATGAAAAGAATGGGTGAAATGTTTACATCAATGAAGGATAGAGATTGTGAACCAGATAATATTACTTTTGCTACCATGATCCATGCCTATAAAGCCATGGGAATGGTGGAAGCTGCTCAGAATTTGGAGAATAAGATCATTATGGCTGAACATAGTCCAGGTACTTTTGCAATTATTTCTAACTTTATATATATATATATATATATATATATCTGTTTGTTTTTAAAATATTATGATTTTCTTTATGAGCAGTTTAAAATATTTGATTTTCTTTCTGAGGGATTTGGATTTTGTGTAAGGATTTGGAATATTTGGTGTGTTTGGTTTGTAGGATTTGGAATGGAATTCTGTATAAATAATTTATAAAAAAACAAATTATAAAAATAATTAAATTACCTTTTTATTAATTGATTATTACAAAACAAGTGTTTTTAACATCTTTTAAAACATTATTACAAACAAATCCTATAAAATCCTTACCAACTATTCCCATAGAATTTCTGAATCCCCTGTTTGTTGAATTTCATTGAACAGCTTTTCCATTATCCCTTAACCAATTGAGACTTGCTTTATATGATGTGTACTAACACATCATAGACTTGTAGTTCGGAATCTAATCTTTCTACACGTATTAAATAAAAAGTACGTTAGAAAAACAATTATATGTCGTGTATGTTATGATCCAATTATTAATTACTTTCAAATGTTTAAAGTTTTGCATGTAATGTAAGCATCCATCATGTCATATTAAATTAAAAAGAAACATCGTCAAAGTATTATCTGTTATGAGCTTTTAGATTTATAGAAAATGGTCTAATAGTATTATTTTTATAAGCCTTTTAAAATTATAGGCATAGGATCGTGTGAGAAGCGTAAGAAGAGATCTGAGCCCTTGATCACGTTTAATCTCATACCAACCCATGAACTGCATCTTAGAAGGGAGTTGATCTGGTGCATCTCATCCTAATGTGCATCCAAGGGTGGAGATCCCTTCTTACGCTTCTCACCATAACTCTCCTTCTCACTGGAACTCAACCCTTAAATTATAATCGTTTTAATATTATGATTTATCATTTATTAGGGTTTATTTTTCTTAATTAGAAAAATGAAAAACCAGGATTGATATTGTTTATGTGATTATTGTTGTGATTCAGGAACAAGACTGATTGAGGGCTAGTATGGTTGATAGTAATGTGGATGAGATGCTGTTAAAGAAGCAACAATTCCATTTGAACTATGATCTACAAGTCTTTCGACTTCCATTTGGGAATTGATTGGTTGGCGGTCAGTATTGCTAAGGTCACAATACATACAAACTAGCATACGACTATTGCTTCAATATAAAGATTGTGACTTTAGCAGTATTGGCCGCCAATTGCGCTAGGAACCAAAGAAGTTCGTGACTACCTCACATTTTAAATTGGAAAATCAAATACACAATTTAACATGTTGCTTTTAGCTATTAGTGGGGTGATCATTCTTTTGCAAGTATCAACGTAGTTTTTGATATATAGATGGTCTTTCTGTCTCTGGAGACAGATAAATGGTCTACTTACATCTTACTGTTCCTGACCTATTTCAGATAGGGTATATTGGGCTTCTTTGGTTTAACACAGTTCTTGCTACCGTTTGATCTCTGCAATTCTCTCTCTTAGTAGAGGAAATTTGAGAAAATTAGCTTCATTGTATTTTATAGATGATTAATTATATCTTTATTTCTTGAAGTGTATGTATAATGTGCAAATTGGTCAAATTTTGGCAATAAGGCAATATAATGGCTCTTTATTTTATATGTTGGTGCCAAAAAATTGCAACCTTTTTTTTTTTTTGTGAAAATAGCATCTTTTATCTTTTTGCATACTTGAAAAGTTTATCAGATAGCCTTTGTATTAACGGTATCAGATATTTAGCTTTCTTGAAGTCAAGGGTTTAAACCTTATCGAAAGTGAGAATGGTTTGTTATTTTATTTGTTGCATTTTGTTTTGTGTATGAGAATGTTGTATGCTTTATAAGAATGTTATTTGACTGCTTTGGATTAGTTATATATGCTAAATAAAATGTTGATTGAAATGTTGTTTTTAACTGATTGAAGACAAGTTATTGAGTAAATTACAAAAAAGGTCGTTGAGGTTTCTGAAAACACTGATTTTTGTTTCTAACTACATAGGAGTGTTATCAAGGCTTCAATTTCATAATCCGTATGGTTTTCGTCCCGAGTCAATCAGGGGGTTGTTTGGCAGTTGCTGAATGATTTGGTGCAGAATGATTAAGAGGTTCTTATGATATAGTATAAAATGAAATATAATTGTTTGGTAATTGTTCAAAATGAGATCAGGGCTTTGAATGGTTAAGGAAGGTCCATGTTACAAAATTATTTGGAGGGTTTTGAAACCATTAAAAGACAGTCTTATTTTTTTTTGCAAAACAGGATTCATCTCTTAACAATTCACAGACTGTCTTTTAACGGAATTATTAAAAGGTAAACAAACAAGCCGTAAGTTGTGTCCATCAAGTGTAGCGCATGCATTCACACGAGGGGAATTTAGTAAAATTTCATGTTTAAAAATAATCAAGTGTTTGATAATTCATTGATGATATAAAAACTAAACATGAAAAATATAAGGAAGCCACAGGTTGGTAATCCGTAGCTGATATGAAAACTGACGAATCACTGAGGATATCAAAATATTTCTAATTTACAAAAAGAGAGGAAAACCATTAAATAATGCGGTTATCGGTAACCCATCAGCGATCACTAAAGGATCATATATTGTTTTAATTTTCTTTTTCCTTTGTTTATAATTTCCAAGATCCCTGTGTGATGCTGATCCAACAATTGGTCAATAGAAGTCTTCGAAAATACAGTGATGTAATTTTGAAAAGTTCGTAGACAAGAACAAGAGTTTTAAGAAACGTCAGTGACGATTTTTGTAATTTGTTTTTAAGTTATTAAACAGAGTTTTTAGACATATTGAGCTATGTATTATGGGTTGGGTTCACGTGAGACCAGTCAGTTCTAGTAAGACCCGTGAAACCACAGTTTTACACTTAAAACTTCATAACAAAACATTGTAAAAGTAAAAAAAATTCCAAACCTTCACAGCAAAAAAACTGTGAAAGTTATTTTCACAATATTTGCTCTGAATTTTCAAATGTAAAAAAATGTCTCATGTGTCTCACGAAAACAGTCTGATTTCAAATAATTCCAATATGTATTACACTTTGTATCAATTGATAAAATGAAAATAATACAAAGAAGTTATGCATTAATATTCTACTTTAAATGATCAAATAATCGAAGAATTTTTCTTATGTCTACTATTTTATCTCATTTTTGTGGGTTTATTTTAAAGATTAAATAAAATAATTTTATTTATTCTCATGTCATTTCAGTTAAGTACTACCAAATAAAATTGTAAATTAAAACCCATAAAATAAAGATGCATTTTATCTATTTTATTAAAATTACAACTTCGATTTGATAACTAATTTAAGAAAATATTTGATTATTTATCAGTCTTTGATATATCTTTAAAATAAAACATATATAAAATTTTGTACACTCAAATCAAGAGCATTACTTTGTTTATAAGTTTAGAGATGCAATTTTAGTTCAAACAAAATTTCATTTGACTTATTGTATCAACATTTGACATATCTATTACGCATAAGTTTAGAGATGAGCATTTCAGCATTTTGGCCCAAAGCCGGAGCCTAGTCAGAAATTGATTATGCAACATCTGGGGCTGATGGAACAATGTTTAAACCGATGATAACAGTTGGTTATGGAATGTTGGGTTACACAATAAGCACGATTAGGAGGCTGGTTATGAAATGTACCAGTTAGGGGAGTGGTTATGACATAATACATTATACATATATGTATATACAACATATACACAATCACACACGTGTGCCTATAGGAGTGTTGTAAAACCCAAATAGTCTAAAATTTGAAACCAAACTGAAAAATAAGATGTTTGTGCAAAACCCGAATAGTCTCAAATCTGAACCCAAAACGAAAAATAAGATGTGTTATGCAGAACTCGTATATGAAAATCCGAAACACGACCTTTTTTTTGGGGGGGGGGGGGATTTGGGTTCAACTTGGGTTTGATATTTAGCCACTCGACCCGTCTGAAAACCGAAATAATATATATATATATATATATAATCTAAATATTTGTTAGTCCCTGTTTAGAGATGGCTATGTAAGTGGAGGTTTGTAGAAGGGGGGGGGGGGGGGGGGGGGTTGAATACAAACACACAAAATTTTACTCTTTTAATTTTTTTAATATAAATATTAAAAATTTACACACAGAAGTTTGTTGCGGAAAAGAATAGACACACTATTCTAACAAACTAAACACATGAAACACATGATAACAGTAATTAACTTATACACTAAGAAAGCTAAAATAAAACTGTTAAAACACTCAGGATTGCCGGAATCAAACAAAAGATCATTCAGATGATTTGTTGAAAGCGTGAAGATTATGGAAAGGACTTCATCTCCTTTTTATAGTGCCCATGCATGGGATACATGTGGACAGCCGTCAATGATTCATTAGCTTGAAGTTGGACAAAGGAAGATGCCACTTCCTTTGTACTGGATTAATGGATGAACCATTCTTTGTAGCACGTAATGTCAGATAATTTTATCTCTTTTTCTTCATACTCTGTGAAGTCCTATCAAACCTTTTAGCTTAAAGACAAACATCCTTTTTAGGTGAGTAAAAAGAGAATGTCCGAATTTAAGGTTTGCTACCCAAGTTCTTGTTGCACACGTATCTTGCATTTATTGTGTCATAAGAACTTATATTCGAAAATGCTAAGTGATACATACAAGGATGTATCACATTGGTTAGTGCTTCCTAAGCTTTGGATCGGCAACTTGTACTAATGCTTGAATTTGCAACTGTATTAACAGTTGAATCGGCAAGTGTATAAGAGCATCAATGTTGCAACATATTAGCTTCTAGGATTGGCAACTGCATAATCGGTGACCACACTTTGCAATGTCGGTGACCTCACTTGCAAGGTCGGTGACATATACCAACAAAGTCGGTGACCACACTTGATTTTAGCAAGTGGTATGAATTTTAGTGTTAGTTGGTACATCAAAAATTTCACATTTTGATGTAGAACTTTGATTGGATAGTCTTTGATTTTCCAATACTTGAAGTATATTTCATACCTTCAAAAGAACCTATAAAAGATCAACCATATAAGAGAGAAGGTTCATCATCAAATCATCGGTGACCCAACAATATTAAATAAATATATTTAGTTATCTAATTATCTTTTGATAAGCTTAAATTCTAGTCGGTCGAAATGTTTTCTAATTTCTAGACTTATTATTGATTTCATCAATCTCTCAATCGATTAAATTCATCCTCAAAATCGATTGAATTTATATATATTTTTTGCATTATAATAATACCTGAACCTGCGATATCAACCTGGAATTCGTGCAACCCGACTAACTCGATCCGAAGCAATCCAAAATCCGAAACCTAAAATTTGGGTATTGATTTCTATATCCAAAATCCAATCGGGTTTTTGGTTTGCTCACATGCCCTACCAGCCAGATGCAACCCCTATGTGCCTACACACATATCACTTAGAATTCAAAGGTCATACTTCATCACGAGTAATTATGAGCCAAAAACCAAGTATAAAGGTAGTAACAAATGAATGTCGCGAGTGGACCTTTTAGGCATATGACTTGTTAGGACTGATTATGGACTTGATCTCTGGATATGCACATATGACACATAAATTAAAATAAACTAATATCAATAAAAAAAATCAAAAAAAATATGCCACCTCGTTTCTAAAATGCATATACATCAAAAGTACAACCACTGATATCATATAACATACATATATACATCTTTCATACCGTAAAAAAAACTCTACTTATACAAATAAGTTGGACGAGTGCACGGAACCTGTTTGGAGACGATGGATAAGTCCACCATTATATTGTTTTATTACGTTGTAACCCTTCATGGTCCATTTTGCAACAAGAAATTCGATGAGGGGTTAATTATGAACAATTTGTTAGTTCCTGGGAATAAAATGACAAATACACAAAAGTACGAGGGCATATGTGCAAAAATCCCGCCAATAAAAATCGGCTCGCGTCCCTTCACTCTGCTGGCCAAAAACATTTCATTCCCCCAAATTCAGAGACCAGCAGAAAATCAATTGAAGTCGTTGAAATCATAGTGAGATTCGAACTCTGCATTCAGCTTAATCAGGTGAGTTCTTCGAGAAAACCGTCATTCTGACTTTCGATCTTTATCATCATTACTGCTCACGTCTACTCAAATGTATATACGGGAGGGAATTTTCTTTGTAATCGTTGTTGCATTACTGTTCGAGTTTTTGTTTTCAAAAGTTCCATGAAATTTGAAAAATTTATTTGGGGAAGATGAGCATGCATAGAAGAAACAAGTTAAAGAGTACGTTTGGTAACAACTTTGGTAATTCGACATTTTTGGAAATTTTAGTATATATTGTTTGAAAATTGAAACCCTATACCTTGAGGTCTGAGACTAATTTCAGTGTACACATTAGGTTTTGGTGTCTATCTTTGATTCATCATCGTAATTCTGGGACTGTTTGGGTTTTAACAGAAAATGGTTTCTTGTTTCTTGTTTTGTTTGACTTTCTGCTATTGTTTGTTTCAATTAAGGGCCAAGGGAAGTAACATATATCTAGGTTTTTTGTGTGAAGATGTGATAGTCAATTAGCCACTGATGAGGTCTCACCTTCTGGTTGCAATACGTTGGATTGACTTTCTTGTACCCTCCTTCCCGTTAAGTTAATACTACATTGAAATGTTTAATTGACTTTTATGTACCCCTCCTCCCATTAAGTTTTAGAAGATCTTTTCTTTTTTATTTCTTAATGTGGAACCTTTCGCTAGCATTTTGCGTGTATGTCTATTTGTTATGGGGAAAAACATTATAAGCCAAAAGAAAGGCATTTGGCCTGGTGTATGATGTTCCCAGCATCTCAAGGGCTTTGAAGGTTTTGGTGTTGTAGGCTTGTAGCCCCACACTTAAGTAGACAGACCTTTTTTTTTGTCCCTGGCTAGTTTTAAATTGTAGTCTCTGAGTGACACAGAGGTGAAAATGAGCACATAATCATCACAGATGAGACGGAAGGACTTCTATAGAGTCTCCTCTACTGATCTACCTTCACATTTAATTAGTAGGGAAAATTTATTTCTCTTGTTCAGAATGATTGGTAACTGCTACATTAGCAACGCGATT
The DNA here is from genome assembly GCA_036898165.1 of Silybum marianum. Classification (NCBI taxonomy): domain Eukaryota; kingdom Viridiplantae; phylum Streptophyta; class Magnoliopsida; order Asterales; family Asteraceae; genus Silybum; species Silybum marianum. The sequence continues at coordinate 8,932,307 of CM072529.1, read as the reverse complement.
TTCTCCATGTGTATCTAAGCTTGTGCATGTGCATGTCGGAGATGATTAATCGTTGTACTTTCTAAGTTTGGTGGTTTTCATATTTCTTTTGCCAATTGTTTGCCTTTTTTGGCAACAGAAAAAAGTTCGTTTGACTGGGTCTTTTTCCAACTCAGAAGTATAAAGTTCCAATTTAGATTTTCTCATATCAAGTAACATGTGTAGCGAATAGTTAACAGTCACTGCGGCCATATATTCAGATTGCATTAATCTTGTTGGACAGTAACTTTATGAAAACATTTAATATTTGGTTTATAATTTGACCCAACATGTCTTCAACCTTTGATAACGCGCTTTCAGTAGAAGTTTCCCTTTACCAATACTATTCTTGACAGAATCATGGGTGGACCAAATGTTAACCTCTTCCCTTGCTTGAAAACAAAAGAAACTAAGAGTAACATCAAAGGTTGTGAAATATTATCCTTCTATCTATCCAATTGCACATTAGAAGTTAGATTTATTTTTCCGAATTCAGAAAAACACACCTCAGTATTGTAATTATGATATCTAAACGGATAATTTCATTTCTCTTCTGCTTACTATAGGAGAAATGTTGTCTACTACTCTTCCTCTTCTTCATTCACACGATATTGCTGGATTGGGCTTCCATGTTTTGTAACTTGCTTATCTATATGTAATAATTACAAGTTAATAAATACCATATGAAGATATTAACCTGTGGCATTTAGTATAGTAAAGTTTATGTGATACTATGAATATTATCTTGTCTTATACCATGGAGTATCCATTTTTCTATCAGTGGTCTGATTATGAGATGAAATATTTGGCATGTTTACTTTAGGTCATAATCACTGATTTGTGTAATCTTAATGAAGGAATGATTGTGTTAGAGGGTTGTCACTCTGACCGCAAAGCTGCCCCGGATACCATACAAATCAGCCGCTTAGCAAATGGGCAGGCGGAGACCAACATTCATTATCCAAACGGCCATGACGATGAAGGTTCTGGGGATGTTTCTGGAATATCCACTGATGAAATGACAGGCGAAGTAAGTGAGACTTGCAGCTTGGAAATTGGAATTATTTCTTTTATTTGCTCTTTATACTACGCTGTTAGGTCAAAATATGAAATCACAGTCAGGAGTGTGATTTCAAATAGCAGTTATCGCTATGGTAAACGGTGGTATAGCGGTACAAAAATAACGATTTATAGGAATATACTTATATATATTCATTACTTAACATATTAGATGTGTTCAATGAAAATAATAATTTCAACGTCAAAACATAAACTTAAACAAGTCAAGTTTCGTCCAAACAAATTTCTAAATCAATTGACCAATTAAGTCTTAATATAGTTCGACTAAAATAAAACGCAAACTAGGTCTAAACTCCAAAATGACAGCCCAAAACAACCCATCTACAAATAGCGGTTATGTGGCGGCTATTTAGTGTTCAGAATAAGGTCATTTAGCTGTTAGTAGAATAAACTGCAAGTGTTGCATTTAGCTCTATTGTTAATGTTTATTTGGGTCCACTTTTAATTCTATGTTCTAGTTCACTTTTCAATAACTACATCAAACTACATAAAAGTACCGACACAAATAAACATCAATAAGAAGGTGATATTTGATTTCTATTTTGAGTTTGGGTAGTTACTTTAATTTTGATTTCCTATTGTGAAACATGGACAATTTTGGATGTTGTAATAAGTGGATTTCTGAATCTGGAGATTTTTAGCTATGAATGGTGTCGTCTAAAGCGTTACTTGCTTTTCTAAATAATTTGAAATACATATTTCACTCAATAAGCTTTAACTGCAGAAGTATTCAAGGCAGCATGAAGATATGACTCTTCAGGATATATATAGCAAAGAAGGTGATTTTGATGATGAAGATGACAGTGATTGGGAGCCTTTAGAAAAACATATACCGGTTGTCAAACGGTTTTGCGTCAACTGTACAATGGTTAACATGGATGATGCTATCTATTGTCATGTATGGTTATGTTAACTCCTTTCATGATGCACTTATCTTTTCGTTATTTTAGTACCATATGTTAATCTAACCCTAATTTGAATGGAATGCTTGTCTATAATTTGCTAAAACTTTTATATACAGATATGTGGAGAGCATAAAGAATCTGGAATCCTTAGGCATGGATTTCTCGCATTAGCTACACAGGAGGCAGATTCTATTCTGAACAAATCATTGCAACGAAATGGCGAATTGGAAGGTGTAAAACATTGTCTATTATTAATATTTTTGTGCTTTTCTCCATATTAGTGTTACATGAGAGGTTTATGTATAATTAACTAAGAAATATTTTTACTTTTTGTTTGTTTGATTAGTCTCGGAAGCTATCATCATTTATTTCTTCTTGCATGGCGCTCACTCGAAATATATTCAATTATTGAAATGAAACTTGGGGATAATCAAGTTATATAGAATGAAATTACTAATTAGGTTTAGGGGTTAATAAATGGGCAAGGGACTAAAGTACAGCAATAAGAAATGAAACACGAATCAACTAAACTACCATAAATCCCCAGTTATTACTTACAAATCCTGATTAAGTGAATCCCTAATTCTTATCCAATTGGACATCATTGGAATTTTGACATTGTTTTGTTCTATGATTGTAGCTTCTTGCTCACGAACTTCAGCCCCACATAAATCGACAGCAGTGGGTTTTGATGACAGAATGTTGCTTCACTATGAAGTAAGATGTCTTCCCACTATCTCATATCTTTATAAATTCTTGTTAACCAAAGACTTATATATCTCATCCTTCATTATCTTGTAATTTCTCAATGCTTATGTAGTTAGACGTCTAATATCATTTTTTTGGAATCTGTTGCGTGTAATTTCTTCAAATTTGATTATTCTTGGATTATGATAGTGAAGTTGAGTGATATATAAGGTTAGGATATGGTGGTCACTTGTCACAGTTAAAATATTACATTTGTAACAAGATAAGGTTAGGATATCCTTACTGATGTTATATTGTAGGTTGAAAAGAAGTCTCATCCACATCCAGAAAGACCAGACCGTCTTCGTGCCATTGCTGCCAGCCTTGCAACTGCAGGTATATTTCCTGGAAGATGCCATCCGATTAAAGCAAGAGAAATTACTCGAGAAGAACTCCAGATGGTAAACGTTCCCTTTTTAGATTAAATCCCGCTTGTAACTGATCCTATATTGCACGAAATGCAATGGATTTGGTTGCAATCTTGACTTTATACTTTCTAGGACCAGTATAAGTATAAGTTGACTGTTATATATATAAATGAATCTTTTATGTTACTAACTTGAGCCAGATATATGAAGATTATCTGTGGTTTAACTTAAGCTGTTGACTTCATATTATTATGATATTCATTTCAGGTCCACTCTAATGAAAATATTGAATCCGTTGAACTTACAAGCCAATGTGTTGCTAGGTATGTTGAATAGCGGATGACTAAATATCTTCAGCATTTTATTATTGCTCCATGTTATTTCTTAATGATAGCATAGGTGCATATCTTATATTTGCATGATTTTTGCAATCATAAACACCAGATCTAGGCAGAGTCGTGTTATTATCAACAGTTTATTGGTAACAATTGTATGATTGGCAGTTACTTCACTCCTGACACTTACGCAAACAAAGATTCAGCACTTGCTGCCAGACTTGCAGCAGGGTTATGTGCTGATCTTGCTTCAGCAATATATTCTGGGCGTGCTAAAAACGGGTTTGCTCTGGTAAAATAAATTTTGAACCATATATATATAAGGGCGGGTTCAAATGAGAACTCAAATTTGGTTGTGAACGTGAGGACAAATGAGTGCGCGACGCATGTCATATTCAGACTGAATAATCAAAGAGCTATTTAGACTGAATATAGTATTTATTCAGTCTGAATATTTCTTTGATTATTCAATCAGTCAGAATAATCTACATTCAGACACGTGTCATACACTCATTTGTCCTCATGTTCACAACCAAATTTGAGTTCACATTTGAACTTTCCTCTATAATATATATATATATATATATTGTGAAGTATATAATATTGTGGTCACTAGAATTCACCTCTACCCGTTTCATTAATCTGTGTGTGTGTGTGATGGGTCAGGTCCGTCCTCCTGGTCATCATGCTGGTGTAAAACAAGCAATGGGATTCTGCCTGCACAACAATGCAGCAGTTGCTGCATCAGCAGCACAGGCTGCGGGAGCAAAGAAGGTCTTAATTGTTGATTGGGTAATGTTTATAGCTTCTTCAGTTTTTTATTGAACAATTTTTAGAAGACTTGTTCATTAGGAGCAGTTTAAGCACACTAGATTGATTGTAGTTGATGATGGAAATGATTTAAAACCATGATTTCTGATTACCTATCCCATCTCTTTGCAGGATGTACATCATGGAAATGGCACTCAAGAAATATTTGAACAGAACAAAACGGTGATCCATGCAATCTTTGATACATAGTTGCTTATTTTATTTTAAATCATGGTCACCAATCTTTGATACAGAATTTTATTTTATTCAATGTGGCATGGTTTGACATGCTGTAGTGTTATTTCTATGCAGCTCCTGCCAGTTATATTTGGCCTCTGAGATTTATTTTCTCAATATAATTAAATCTAGGACTGGTTGGCTCCTCAAGCTAAATCTTTTCTAGGGCGTGACAAAGATGAAGTCTTTGTCTCGTGGTCTGTTTAAAAAATGTCAATTCTTTATTTTCGCAATGGAGGTGGACAAAATAAACAAATCAGCTTCTTTGGTGGCTGATTTCAGTTATTTGTAAAACTGCTGTTAGCTTAGTGTAGATTGCAATCTGTCTATTTCTGATGATATGGATTGGATTACAGGTGTTGTATATATCCTTGCATAGGCATGAAGGTGGAAGATTCTACCCTGGTACTGGTGCTGCCAATGAGGTAGCTATTTCTTTCTATTTCATTCTTTTTGACAAAGGAAGATGGATGTTTAATTTAAATAATATCCTTCATGAAACACTATCAAAATGGAATAAAAGGGCTGAAACTTAATAATGATTCTCAGTTTCTTCTTTTATCTCCTCGATCTTTGTTGGTGGCATACATGTTTAACAACAATGCCATTATAGGATAACAAATGAGCACTGATAGATTCACTTTGAACAGGATGTTCGAATGACCATTTACATAGTTACCATGTAATTAGATATGGGAAACTTGTGAAAGACTAAGGGGCTGTTTGGTGGTTGCTGAATGGTTTGGTGCAGAATGATTAAGAGGCTCTTATGATATAGTGGAAAATGAAATATAATTGGTTGGTAATTGTTCAGGATGTAATTAGGGTTCTTAATGGTTAAGGGAGGTCCAGGATACAAAATGATTCAGAGGGTTTTGAAACCATTAAGAGACTTATTTTTTGCCAAACAGGATTCACCTCTTAATGATTCAGAGGCTGCCTCTTAAAGGAACTGTTAAGAGGTAAACAAACAACCCCTTACAAATAGAAATTTGGAATGTGTTAAGAAGTTCTAACATCAATATAATGCTAAATACACCTTTCCAGCAACCAAAATAGTGGGTGCTCCAGGTAATCATGTGCTGGAGTCTGTTTCGGTTAAATCTAATATTTTATGATGTTTATTTAACATATACTAAGCAGAAGCTTCTATATCTAAAATAAAGTCACATATTTAAGGTTTTACACATTATTTTAGAAAGGAGGTGTAACTACTTTGGTGTGGTCCTTTGTGTACAGGTTGGCTCCATGGGTGGAGAAGGATTCTGTGTAAATGTTCCATGGAGTCGGGGAGGAGTTGGCGATAATGATTATATTTTTGCATTTGAGCATATCGTGCTTCCAATAGGTTATTATTTCTTACCTTCTTTCCTTTTCTTTTCTCTTTGATAAATTTGTACCTTATCTGTTATTTTTATTTGTCTTCCTCCCCTTCTGTTTTTATGTTCTTATTTTGTGAACTCACTTGATTGCAGCTTATGAGTTTGCTCCTGATATCACAATCATTTCAGCTGGATTTGATGCTGCAAGGGGTGATCCCCTTGGATGCTGTGATGTAAGCTTCTCATCCATCTTTTAATGTATTACTATGCCATGTTAATTTATTTTATATATCTATATATATATATATAGATTCCATAGGATGGGATCTTCACGTCTCACGATGTTAGTCATGTTGAATCAATGCCAGTGATTATGATGATTAAAGGGTGGCTTATGCTTATGTTTTGCAGGTGACACCTGCTGGTTATGCACAGATGACAAAAATGCTGAGTTCTTTATCTAGTGGAAAGTTGCTTGTTATCCTTGAGGGCGGGTTTGTTCTTCACATTTTTTTCCATGTGTTTACCAGGTTTTTCTTGATTAAGATTTATTTATTTGATATATATATATATACGTGTACTTTTTGCAGCTACAATCTCCGTTCAATATCATCATCAGCTACAGCAGTAATCAAGGTTGATAGTAGTTTCTTGGATATTTTTATATGCATGCACTTATAAGTTATAATTTGCCTTGATGTGATTCAAGGCAATGAATTCTCTTCATATTTTCTGGGCTTCCTTTCTTACGAGAGTAGGAAGAATGATTTCTAGGACTTGTCATCTCCATGAACTTTTTAAGTGGTGTTGAGATGGAAAATATATACTAGTTGGCTTTGCCTCTTCAGTTAAAATAAGAACTAGAAAGATTTATGATTGTTCATTGTTGGCATCCATAGTAGGGTTATATATATATATAGGAGCAGGTTCAAATGAGAACTCAAATTTGGTTGTGAACATCAGGACAAAGGAGAGCGCGACATACCGAATAATGAAGGAAAATATTCAGACTGTATATAGTGTTATTCAAACTGAATGTAGTGTTATTCAGTCTGAATAACACTATATTCAGTCTGAATAACACTATATTCAGTCTGAATAACACTATATTCAGTCTGAATATTTTCCTCCATTATTCAGTCTGAATATTTTGCTTCATTATTCAGTCTGAATATGACACGCCCCTCTTTAATCCCTATACCGATAGAGATATCTTTCTTGATGATGTCAAGGTACTGGCTCTAAGACCCAACATTATAGAAGTAACCTACGCGCTGTCCTTCGTCCTCATGTTTGCGACCAAATTTGAGTTCGCATTTGAACTTTCATCTCTCTCTCTCTCTATATATATATGTAAATATATATATATATATATATCAGAAACTACTAATGGACATGTGTAGCATCTTTGCCTATAAACTTCCCACAATTTTTTTGTCTTTTTGGTGACGTTCTGTTTGAAGATTATCTTTTCATTCCAGACAGTGAGATTTTTTTTCCAAGAACCAAATTAAACACAAAATAATACTATCATAGTTGATCCTTGTTTTCTTGTCGTTAGTCAAATTGTCCTAATATGTTATTTTATTGCATACATCGAGCGAGTTCTTGTAACATAGTTTTTTTTTTGTTGAAGGTCTTGCTTGGTGAAACCCCTGAAAACATGTTGGAGAACGTTGTACCTTCAAGATCTGGACTACGGACCGTGCTTGATGTCTTAATGATTCAGAACCAATTTTGGCCTACTCTTGGATCCATCTTTTTAGATCTGCAGTCACGATGGGGAATATATGCATGCCAGGAAATAAGTGAGTTCATCGTTATCTTTTACCCCATACCTAAATATCTTTTCATTATTTGAACTATCAAATAAATATATTTTTCTAAAACCAACTTGCACAAAAGTAAAGCTTATTACACAAAGATGTTATTAGCCTTAATTACAGTCACGATATTCAGTTGCATCATATTCTTGAAAGTTGTTTTGAGGTATTTATATTTTCGGTAATATGTGGAGCTGAGCACTTTAAAGGGATCTTTCAAGTCTAAATTAGACATTGACATAAGAAAATGGGAAATAGGAGATACAATATTCTAGCAATTCCCGTGAAAATCCATGCTCTCATTAATATAACTAGAGATCCCCTTTATCCGATTCTTCATCTAAGAAAACCATTTAAGATTTTTTTATTTTATGGGTCCCATTTGTTTACAATCTTACCGTCCCCAGACCCTACTTTCGGGTAGGATATACTTGGTTTGTTCGGTTGGATTTGGTTTATTTTGTGGGTCCCGTTTATATGGGGTCAAAAGATTCCATTTCTGCATGCTGAAGAGAAATGAAAATGATACCCATAGAGCAGAGAATGACAGAAAATGATATGACTAACGAAACCCAAATATTTTATATATATATATATATATATATATGATTGGTCCGAATCTCTCTTCAAGAAACATCTATACTGAAATCTTTAACAATCTGTTTCCTAATCTTCACCTTGCAGAAAAGAAGAAAAGACGTCGATTTGTGGTACCACAATGGTGGAAAATGGGACGAAAAAAGTTTTTACATTACATCCTCTCTGAGCAGCAGTTTCGACTAAATTCAAAAGGCCATAAAAAAGCATCGTTATGGTTCTAAAACCGTTAAACCTCATTTTGTACTATCTTTATTTCTAGCAATAGTGTTTTTTTTTATAAAATTTTTCTGAAGGGATTATGACTAATATATATTTAGTTTTGAAGATATTATGATGCTTTTTGTTTTTTTTTTCTATCTTTTTGACATCCACAGACAATGATGTTTGACAGCTTAACTTTGGCAATCAACCCATCTCTGTGTCACATTTTGGACCTCAGAAAGTTGGAAGAGAAACCACCATTAGATTGCTTTTGTATATCTTGCCTGTCCCCTTCTTCAATCAAGTGCCATTTTGAAGATTCAATTTTGCTAGCAAAGGTACAACTTTTGTTGTAAAAGGTACACATCATTATAGCATTTAATATTCTTGTAAATGATTAAAAAAATGTACAACAGTTGGTGAAGAAAAAAAATTCTTTTAACCAACAGAAATTGATCATTAAAAAAGTGGGCTGTGGTCCTACTTTTTTTTTGTCCTTGCAAATGAACCTTTCACAATCCCATTTTCTTGTGAAAGAAAAGCTCATCAAGGGCACTTCAATTGTCAAAATGCTAAAACTATAATTAAATAAAAATTATTGCATAAAGATAAAAAAAAAAGAAAAAAAAAACTTGATGGATTTAGATTTAGATTTAGATTTAGGGTTTTTATTGATGCATTGTTGGTGGTGGTGCCATTGGGTACGCCACTGGCATAACGTACGGTGGATGGTGGCTATGTGGCATCATCACCGGAGTCCCAACCGCTGACGGCATATGGCCTGGTGCGGCTGCAACCGGATGGCCCATCGGTGCACCATACATACCCATACCCGGTGGCATACTTGATTGATGGTGCGGTCTATGTTTCATGGGTGCACCAACCGTTGGGCCAGTTGATGCGTTCGAGCCGCCTGGGCCTGATTGGCCCGTAATTGGGATTTGGTGTGAAGAAACGTCACCATTGTTGACACTTGTGATGTCGTGAATGCTGGTTCGTCGTCTATCTCGGTTCATCGAGTTGAGCCGGATGAAGTATTTCTGGGCATGGCTAGCCACTTGTGTAGGTGTTCTTGAAATCACATAGTTTCTTGAAATGCTTCTCCAATCTCCTTTCCCAAATTTATCTAATCCCAGTAAAAACAACCTGCATTTGTACATCATGCATTAGAAGTTGTACCATTGCCTTTAGATTTGTTTACACATTTGTACACTATGCAACAGGAGTTGTACAATGGTGTTTGCAACAATAATTGGTGCATTTCCCAATGGTCAAATCAACCCACAAGTTGTACTGGCTATACATAAATTCTGTAATCATTTCAGAATCAGAAAAAAGGAAAAAAAAACATGGTACTTGCACCATTTAAAATAATAAATGAATCCATTCTCAGAAACGGAGGGAGGGTCAGGGGAAAACGTTAAAAAAAAATAAAACTGAAGAACACTCTGGGAGCCCTCCATCCGGATGATACGCACAAATGCATACATACGATTGAAGCTGTTTTTTTCTCTATGCACCAGTGCATATATATGCATTTGTGTATATGCATAAATGCATGTTACAAATTACCAGTATGCACTTGTGCATACCGTCCACATCTGGTTACCCAATTGGGTTCTCTCTAGATACAAATGTACAACTTTTGTTGCATATGGTACATGTGGTTCAAGAATTATGAGTAAATCAAGATAGAAGAAGAAAGTAGTGGAAATACATACCTATGTTCTTCTTCTGTCCACGGAATCCCTTTCCGGCGTTCTTGTTCGGCTCTGGAATTCCCTTTTCCGGTGGGGGAGGAATCGTGACCAAAGGCAGAGAATCCATTGGCGTAATTGCAAGAGGAGGAACGTCGGTTGGAATTGGATCCATGGTGGTTTTGGTTGTTGTCTTTGGTGGAAGAGGAAGAGGATTCCTCTCCGAGATACTTTGGAATCGGAATGAGTCCGGCTTCAATGTCATCAACATCTTCGGTGAGTAATTGGTAGTGTTGTTTCAACTCTGGAATGGTTTTAGTGGGTACAAGTGAAGCAATTGTATCCCATTGTTCTTTGGAATTGGAATCCTGATTCCAGTGGTTGGCAATGGCATTCTCAAAGGCCTTATCTTCTTCTTTGCTCCAGGCTTTTGATGATGATGATGACATGATTGTTGTACCTTGTGCTTTAATTGTTGTACCTACCTTGTGCTTTAATTGCTGATATGGTTATGAAGAAGTTGGAATTGGAATTGGAATTGGAATTGAAAGATGGAATTGGAATTGAAGTTTTGGAGAGAAGAGAGAATAAGAAAAGTAATAGGGGAAGGGGAAGAGAAGGGTGGTGAAGGATAAGAATTGGGGCATCAAATTGTATTAATGGAATAGGACCACTTTGTGGTTGAAGGGATGGGCTTTTTTGTCATTTTCTTCTCAAATAATACCCTTCCAAGTCCAACCATACTTTTTTCCACACCCAAATTTTATAAATCTTTCCTCAAATAAATATATATATATATACACACACATATATATATATATATATATATATATATATAGAGGAAGGTTTAAATGAGAACTTTGCATTTTTAAAGGAACAAAAGGACATTTGTGGATTAAATCAGAAATGTTTTAATATTATGTGGGACCCACATCATATGTGCTCCATAAATTGTTCTTTTAAAGAGGGGTGGTTCTCGTATGATCTCTCCCCTATCTATCTATATATGTATATACTGTATTATAAATTATTTTATTTAGGTTTTATTCCTGAAAAGGTTTTAATCTTATAAGAATATAGATCTTTCAGTTTTTTTTTTATAATATGTTTATTTTACTTTATTTGTAAACAGTAAAAATAGAAATTTGAAGGTTTTTAAAAACTTATATTACTTCTTTTGATATGAACGGATAGTTTAGGAAATCCATATGTTTGTCTCGATTTAAAAAGAAGTCTTTAGTTATAATTAGTTTCTCTATATAAAAATGGGTATTTTATTCTTATGCGCGTACAATTTTAATCATATTTTTTTCTATTTTTAAATAATACGAAAATAATTTTGAAAAGTTTTTTTGGAAACTTATAATACCTTTTCCATATAAACGGATAAAATCCATAGATTTATTTCAATTTAAAAAAAATATAATTAGTTTGTAACTAAATAAATTATGTTAAAAAAATGGTATTTTGTGAGCTAATATTATTGACCATCAAAATGGATTGTGGTAAACGTTTTTTACCTGGTAAGTGATTACTGCGTAAAAGTTTTGTCCCTCTCTTATCGGGTAAAATTTTTGATCCTTCTTGTGCTACTTATCGGGTAAATTTCTCGGTCCTTAGCATGTTTACTGGTAAAGTAAGTGACCCGATAAACGCTTTTCCAACAAAAGTTTGGTAAACTGTCCCTAAATATAATCAAATAAAAATAATTTTAAATCTTTGTTAAATCACAGATATTATTTTAAGAGTGTTACCATATACACTCTAGTCTATATCATGTCTTCCAATTAGATTAAAGTATATATACCTACTTTGACTTTTTTTGGGTGTTACCATCTAGTAAGAGCATCTCCAACAACATCTCTAAATTAATTCTAAAATGGAGATTTAAATGTTAAAATCTCTCAAAAAAATTCCATTCAGCATCTCTATTTTGAAGATCCAAATACTAATTATATTATTAAAATATTCAATATATTTAAAAAACATAAACCAAGATTTATATTATTGGTGGGAGAGTAAAGTATGAATAAAATATTAATTTATCTTACTTGGTAATAATTTTTGGAGTGATCTCCAAATATGGAGAAAAAAACATTATTTTTCATGTTTTCTCCATTTTGGAGAAAGTTTTAGAGATGCTTTTGGAGCATAATTTTAGCCTAAAATCTCTATTTTACTCATTTTCTCTAATTTAGAAATGCTGTTGTAGATGTTCTAATAGACTAGGATGTTCCATAGACTAGGGTGTACTTGAAAAAAATCCATATTTTAAATATCTACACATCTTAATTTTTACCAGTGTATGTACAACACAAAATTATGTAGAATGCAGCTTATTTTTTAAATTCATCATTTAGAGTAATTTTTTGTTTTTTTCTTATACTATAAAATAATTCATTGAAATTCTTAAAAAAGATAAATTAAATACGAAATAATATTAGGTAGAGACATATTCTTTTGTTAACCAAGTTATTAGTATTAACTTTGTTAATCGATTTAATATTTTCATTTTTTTAATCAATGATTGTAATTAAATAGAGATTATAATCTGATAAAAAAAACGAATTAAATGATATTAAATGAAAGACAATTTTGAAATAAATTGTCATATTTTATTTTTGAAAGATAATCAATAACAATATTTTTTTTAATTTTTGAAAGAATTTATTTTTGGAAAATAATGAATATTTTTAATAATATTTAAATGATTTTTTTTAAAGAATTAAAAAGTTCATATGTGAACTTGAAAATGAAAAAAATAATTTTTTTTTAAAGTTCATAGGTGAAACCAGAAAATAAAACAATGATTTTTATGTATAGTGTATACTGTATAGGTGAAACCATATAATCAAAGTTTATAGGTGAAACCACAAAGTGAAACAACGATTTGTATTTGAATTTCATAGATGAAACCAGAAATTGGATGAGATAACTTCATAGGTGAACAATTAAGTGAATGAGATAATTAAAAATGTAATAATTAAGTGAATACGATATTTAAGGAATGTGGTATCAATAATTAAAAAGACGAAAATGTTCCGGTTAACAAAATTAATACTATTTACTTGATTAACAAAAGAATGAAAGCCATATTAGGTAATGTTTATTAATGGTGGATTCTTTTCATCTCTATCTTATAGAGATATGTGAGAAAACTCTGATAAGAACTAGTTATCTATAAGTAAGAATGATATAAATAACAACCCTCTTGTTAACATGCAATCCTTTAATTAATAATTGGAGTCATATAGTTTATTAAAGCTCTTTGAACTCATAAATTTGAAAAATAATCAACCGATTAATATGTTATAATACAAGATTATCATTGAGTGATACAAATCCAAAAATTAAATTTTAATAAAAAATTGAATTAAATTTATCTTGCTTACTCTTCAGTTTTGCATTGAGGCCTATCAAATTGGACTGATAGTGATTGATTTCTAGGTCTCGTCATTATGCTAATTGGTTAATTTCAATTACACAAATCAATATTTCAAGCCACACTCAAAGCTAGATTATTCCCATTTTTTATCGAAAGTTTTGTACCATAAATAACGATATCTCCAATTATAGCCCATTGGAATGTAAATATACCTCTTCTCACTATTGCTATAATCATGGAGGTGATCATTGGCGAGTTTGGGACGGACTTAAGTTGTTTTTCTTGTCCAATAGGCTTAATATAGCAAATTCAAGCCATTTTCTTTTACAGTCTTGAGAACTTGCCCTTACCCGCTCAATAAATGGGTCGGGCTTGTCCACGGGTTAACAGGCCTAAACTTCTTTTTATATTTCTAAGAAAACAGACTTATATAAGATCACAAGTTAATATAAAATAATTCAAAATACACAACAATATTTCCAACTTAAAATTAGAACGTGAATACATAACAATGTATATAGTTTAGAAAAAAAATTGTTTTGCAAAATATGGAGTATCGATAAATGAAGTGACTAATTGAAATAATAAGGAATTGATCAATTGACTATTGAGGTAAACATGATTTTTTTTAGATTTTTAAATGTTGTTATTAACATGAGTCATAATTAACTGAGAGTTGGTAAGTATCAAGAATTCTCAATTTATTTGTAAATTCTAATTACAAAAGTTATCTATTATAAATATATTAACAGGCTGGGAGGGCCAGCCCCTTTTTTTGCATCACCTGTGCCCACCATTAATTTAAATAAGTCAGTTCGGTCCACCCATTTTTTCAAGAATTGTTGTTTAAGCCCGTTTTTCTAGTGGGTCGGACAGGGTAAGCCTAGCGGGTCGTCCTGCCTGTGAAAACTTAGTATAATGTATGAGAACTACCCCTCTTTAAAAAAAAATTGACACATTGTGGACCACATATGATGTGGGTCCCACATAATATTAAATCATTTCTGATTTAATATTAAATCATATTAAATCAGAAATGATTTAATATTATGTGGGACCCACATCATATGTGGTCCACAAATGTGTCCCTTTGTTCTCTTAAAAATCAAAAGTTCTTATTTGAACCTCTCCCTATATATATATATACATATACATACATATACATACATATATATATAGAGAGAGAGGCTGGTTCAAATACAAACTAGTTGAAGGGTACAAACTATACAAACAACTTCAAATCAATATAAAAATAAAATTTTTCATGATTTTTTTTCATCAAATTCTATGATTTAAGATATTACTGCACATATGTTTGTTTCACCTTGTGAAAAAATTACATGTTAAACTTTTACTTATGAAATAAAGACATGTGAAACTTTTTCATAAAAAATATATGAGAAACTTTCAACTTATGAAAACAAATACATGTGAAAATTTTACATTATGAAACAAACATATGTGTAATAATATCTTAAATCATAACATTCTCAGTGTTCAAGGGATAACACTAAAAAAAGAGAAAAATGAAGAACACCCTGGGAGCCCTCCATTCAGACGGTATGCACAAATGCATACAAGCGACTGAAACTGTTTTTTTTATGCATTAATGCATATATATATATATGTGTGCATATATATATATATATGCATTAGTGCATATGCACAAATGTATGTTACAAATTACTAGTATGCACTTGTGCATACCGTCCGAATAGAGGGCTCCTAGGGTGTTCTTCAGTTTTCTCTTTTTTTGGCTTTTTCTCCTAAACCTGACTCTCTCTCTCTCTCTCTCTCTCTCTATATATATATATATATATATATATATTTATTAGAGAGAAGGTTAATCATTTGAGAATTCAAAAAAAATTGTGAGAACCAATGTATCATGTGCTATTCCATTGACCAATCCAAATCCTTCCAAATCCAAATCTCTCCATCAAATCAAAATCCTTCAAAGACAATTACGTAAATTCTGGAGGATATGATGTAATTGTAATGTTGAATTCCATTGACCAAATTCCTTTCACTCGTTTGGTTCATTCTTGTTCATGGAAGGAAATCCTCAAATTCCATTGAATTCCACAAATAAAGGAAATTAAACATTCCTTGACATATTCCATTCCTACAGATTTCATTCTGCGAACCAAACGCCCCCTAAGATGGTATTTTTGATGGAATGAAATGTTTTAATTTCATAATCCCAAATATGTACCTTAACCCTATTATGATAAAATAGTCGCACACCTCTTTCTCAATCTGAACCACCGCCAATCGTCACTGATCTGAACTACTACCGACCACCGACGATCTGAATCATCTCCGATTTGAACCACCGTCGATCTGAACCACTGCCGACCACCATCGATATGAACAACCACCGATCTAAACAGTTTCCGACCACCATCGATATGAACCACCACCAATCACCATCGTCTAAATCATCTGAACAGGGTATTATGGTCATTTACCAACATTTCATTCCATTTCCAAAGCTACATTATGTGAACTAAACAGAGACATTTCAATTCCTTTAACACATTCCATTCCAGTTTTGCCAACCAAACAGGTGGTCATACATGATAACATTTCATTCCAATTTCTTGAAAGTCAATTTTTCTGACAGATTCCGTTCCATCCAAAAACATTTTACAAACCAAACGCCACTAAAGGATTTGAACTGGTAAACCCTATATTAATATGTCGATCACAATTGTATATTTTATATCATAACTTCATAAAAAATAATGATTTAATCCGGACTGATCCAAATACCTATTCGAAATGCAACTTTTTTGAAACCAAGAACGGTTTGTTTTGTACATAAGACCATCATCTTTTCCATTATACATATTTAATTAAGAGTGAATTGTGGATTTGGTCTCTATGGTTTGATAGTTTTTTTACTAGGGTCCTTATACTATGTTTATTGTAGATTTGGTTCTTGTGATGTTCAATTTGTTTTGACCATGGTTCCTCTTACTAACGATTCCGTTAACTTCGTTAAATCAGAGACCATTTTAGCATTTTGCCTATTCTTTTGTCTTTTTTTCTATAAAAAAAGTAAAAACAATGAAATTACACACACATATATCTATATAGAGGGTCGATATTATGCAACCAATCGCATTCGTACAACCTTTACAACCAAATCATGAACGTACGTTTCATCATCAACGGTTATCATTTAATCACTTGTAATTACCATTAATTAAAAAAATGGATAGTGGATAAGTGGGTTGCATGAGTTGTAGGATTGCAATGGGTTGTATATGAACTGTGAACACCTCTCTCTCTCTCTCTCTCTATATATATATATATATATATAGGGGAGGGTTCAAATGAGAGCACCCCAAATTTAAAGAAACAAAGAGACTCATTTGGAACCACATATGATGTGGGTCCCACCAATAAAAAATCATATATGATTCAATGGGGTCCACCATTGAAAATGAGGAAGGTTCAAATGAGAACTTTGTAAATTTAAAGGAATAAAGAAACACCTTGTGGACCACATATGATGTGGGTCCCACATAATATTAAATCATTTCTGATTTAATATGATTTAATATTAAATCAGATATGATTTAATATTATGTGGGACCCACATCATATATGGTCCACAATATATATCCCTTTGTTCCTTTAAAGAGGGGAGGTTCTCGTATGATCCCTCTCCTATATATATAGACAGCGAGAGAGAGAGAGAGAGAGAGAGAGAGAGAGGCAGGTTAATGCGAGGACGGTAACAATTTACGTTCTAAGAGAACAGTCCTCAGCCAATCATTTTGTACTTGAAATTTTTTTCATGTACAAAATAATATGTGATTTTGTACAAGCATCAAAAATGACACGGACGACTTTTCCCGTGGGTTAAGTCGCGGGAAAAGTCGTGGCTAATTATATATGATTTTGTACATGAATATGTGATTTTGTGCATGAAAAATTTCATATACTAAATGATTGACTAGGGATTGTCACTCGTATTCTCGTAAATTGTTATCGTCCTTGCATGGACCTCTTTATATATATATATATATATATATATAGGGGTGGTATCCGTTGCAAACTAATCGATTTTTGCAAACTGTGCAAACTCGTAGTGAACACAATGATAAAGCACCAATTGGATATTCATGAATGTTGAAAGTGTACACGAATGTTGAAAGTGTATTCACGAATGGCGAAAGTATATTAATGAATGGAGAAACTTGCCGGAAAACTCGCCGGAGAAGACGTAGTCGTCGGAAAGTGTGTTCATGGCAGGAAATTAGTAAATATTATTTAAAAATGGTTAAATTATAAAATGATGATGATATCCTCAATGAATTAATAAACCATTAAAAAAATTACTAAAATATTATCCACATGGCTTATTTCTATTGGATAATGGTGAGTTTGCAAGTTTGCAAATATTGATTAGTTTGCAACGGATACCACCCCTATATATATATATATATGTATATATGTGTGTGGGGGGTGGAGAAAGTCTAAAAAAACCAACGAACTATCTGAATTTGAATGATTAAGTTTTAAACTATTTTTTTGAATGATAAAACCTTTAAACTTTCGGAAACCGGTTAAATACATCATTGTAATCTACAAAAACAGGTTAATGTAATAACAATTTGAAAAAAGTGTAAAAAAATCCAACAAACTATCTGATTTTGAATGATTAAGTCGTTGGTTTTTTTAACAAATAAATTCCTGAAAAAAAATTCTAAATCTTTTTACAAAATAATTACTTGAAATTTTTTTGAACAAAAAAATCCGATTTTTTTTAAGAAAACAAAAGCATGGACTTAATTTTGAACAAAATAGATCCGATTTTTTTTGGAACAAAATCATGAACAAAAAAATAGATACATATAAAACATTTATACATAAAAAATTAAGTTAATGAATTTAATTTATGCTTAAGTAAAAATTTTGTATGATTTGTAATTAATACTGGAAATGGTATAAATTATCTTTATTTAATTGGTTTATTGTACTTTGTTGTTTGTGAGAGAAATTATATATAATATATATATATAATTTTTATGATTTTGTTCAAAAATATATTCCGGATTTATTTTTTAAAATTGAAGTTTATAATTTTATTTCTTCAAAAAAAAATTGGGATTTATTTATTAAAAGAAAGTTCACGAATTAATTTGGTAAAACTATTTAGAAAAAAAAAACTCGGATTTATTCGTTAAAAAAATAATGACTTAATCATCCAAAATCAGATAATTTATTGGGTTTTTTTAAAAAAATTTCCAAATTTTTATAACATTAACCTGCTTTTACAGGTTACAAGAATGTATTTAACCGGTTTCAGAAAGTTTAATGGTTTTATCATTCAAAAATTAGTTTAATGACTTAATCATTCAAAATCAGATAAATCGTTGGGATTTTTTTAGACTTTTCCCTGTATATATATATTACTATATTAAAAATTCAGAGTAAATAAAATATGATATTATTGCAGATTTGATTTGTTTAAATTTTTCTAAAAAATAATTATATTAAATACGATTTAGTTTTATTGTTTTAGTATTTTTGTTTATTTCGATATGAGAATCTGGTTGAAGTTTATACATAGATTTATTCAATTAAAGTTACAAAGATTGGAGTATTTTCATTTTGTTAAAATTTAAATAGTTGATTTTAAATTTTTGAATGAAAAATAATATGAGAACCGGAAACCTATATTAGGATGACAATGTTGAGTTCATTTCTTAATGGTCATCAATGATTTTGTTGTTAAAATATCGATAATAAGATTGTTGATTGCAATAATAGAAAAAGAGCAAAAACATTAAATCGTCTTTAACATAATTATTTTTTTAAGTTAAACAAATTAATCTCAAAACTATATCTTATTTTATTCGCTATAAATAAAATAAGATCTGATTTTTATGATTTGATTTGTCTAATTTAAAGTTTTAATTGCACCAAACATCAAAACTTATTTAATCTAATTAATTTTTAATTTTTTTTAATATAATCAATATAATTAAATCGTATTTAATATAATCACTTTTTAAAACAATATAATTAAATCGTTTAATATAATTTAGTTTTTAAAATTTATACAAATCAAATCTACAATAATATCATATTTTATTTATTTTAAATTTTTAATATCATAATATATATATATATATGTATAATCTTTTTTTTTTTTGATAAAACTAGACAAAAAGTTAGAATGTCCATTGATTTAACAGAGTTAACGAATGTGTTAATCAGAGAACCATGACTAAAACAAATTGAATACCACAATGACCAAATCCACAATAAACATAGAGCAAGTCCATAATTCACTCTTTAATTAATAATAAAATACATGTCTTAATATATTATCCAAATATTATTGACTAATTATATAACAGTGACCGATGTTAAATTACAAACTCATGCCTTTGACATTTTTGTTTCAAAATGAAGCATCTTTTCTTGAATTGGTGTAATTTACTAAAATACCCTGATATTATATTTATAACCACATAAGTACCTTTCATAGTGTTGCAATTTCTTATCTTTTTTGTTTCTTTTAAAAAATTCGAATCTTATTAATCGATATTGGTTTTCTTGATACATTTGTCATTTCATATCTCGTTGAAAGGTATATGAATTTAATAACTCATGTCATAGAATCCGAAATATATAAAAACATTTTCATATATCTTTCAATTACATATTCAAATATTTTTTTTATCAATTACATATCATATATATATATATATATCCTTATATTAAATTTTTGATCGAATCATGTACTATAATCATTTTGCCCAAATGTACTATAATCATTTAAAACGATTGAAATGTTTAACAGTTCATTTATCAAATAGATTTTTTCCTCATTCCTATCCCTAGAATTATAATTTAATTTAGTTTGTTTAATTAATACTAGAAAAAGTTATTTTATTTAATGTGGCTAACATGATTAATAGATCTTTATTTAATACGAACCAAAAAAATATAGTGACAACTTTATGTTATTTTCTCGTTAATAAAATGAAAGTTATATTTTCTAGGAAGAAATACAAATTTACAAGAGAAAAAAAAAGTTAATGCGTTATTATTTTATTCATAAATTTAATTTGCCAAAATTTTAAACATTAAATTTTATAATCGTTAAATCGTTTAATAATTATTTATTCGATAGATATTATTGAGTCAAAATTTTCAGGTGATTATATCTATTTTATTTGTTACTCATCATGTTATAATCATTTCTGTGTAGGCAATAATATTTTTTCTGTTAGAAACTCAGAAGTTTAGATAGATGTGAATGTCAACATAACATTATTCTACAAGAATAAGTCATAAAATCACTTTCTTACACTAAATATAAAATACAATAATCAAGTTTTAATTTGTTTACTGGATAATATGAATGGGAAAACTGAGTTTTTATGCTCAACAAGGCCCCATTTACAAAAATATTTTATAAAGTTGTCTTCTTCCTAAATTATCATCTGTATTTAAAACCCCTTTATATAAATCCCACATCCCAACGACTTCTCAACCTAGTTTGATTCTCACTTTGTCGAATCCACAAATCCCTCTTTCAAACCATCTTCCTTTATGTTGACATATCATCTTACATACGCTCCTTTCATCTCCCTCGTACATGTTTTATGTTTCTTAATGGTGTGAGTTTTAATCACGAAAACATGTATATAGACTCAACATTTGTGAGATTTAATGTAAAGTTATTAAATTTTGATGTATGCATAGGTGATGAAACAATAAAAAAAAAACTAGATTAATAAATGCAATATGGTCATTGCAATATTTTATTAACCTAAGCATATAGGGGTCTTAGGGCTCAAATTTTAGAGGCTTCTAATTAGTCTTAGTCTAATTTTAGGTTAGGAATATTAGGCAGCAGAGTGTGGTTGTAACCTTTTTCTCATTGATTTTTACCATTATTCTTTACTGTTATACATAAGGATTACATTTTTATTCATTATTTCTACAATACAACTGTTCGAAATTAAGATTGAAGTTGAAAACATGTTGATTTCATCGAGTGAAACCCCATGTGCAATTCATTTTAATTAATATTCGTTGGTTGGTTTTGAATTTCGATTCCTAAGTGTAACAATGCAAGTGTTTTGTTATGAACATCATGTGGCAGATGTGTGTTGGGCTTTAATGCCTAATAATGTATAATTTGTTTGTATGTGTTTGAATGAATTGATTGACAATACAAAGATAGTCCATTGCTATTCGACGACTGTGTCAAACACATTAGTTCAGAGCGGAGGATGGTTGGTTTGATAGACATGTTTTATACCGAAGGTTGAATATGTTTTTATGTTTTTATTCGTTTAAACAATGTATGTTAAATCAGATAAACCACTAAAATTAGTTGGTATTGATGAAACATTTAAGCAAATAACAATAGGGGATGATAGAGTTGGGTTCCGGTAATGATGAAAGTTACGGTGAGAAGTGTAAGAAGATAGTTTCACATATGGATCAATCATAATTGAAAATCAACACTAATGAGACAAACCAAGATACACCAGATAAATTTCCGTAAGAAGCAATTCATGGGGTGGGGTGAGGTTAAAAGTGATCAAGAGACCATATTCTTTTTTACGTTTCTCACTTTGATTCTTGTTTTCACATAATTTTTCTTTGGAAATGGTATTTTAATATCGTAAAGTTTTAATTATATATATATATATATAGAACTATAAGAGGGCATTGAGCAATGAACCTCAAATTACTTAAATTTTAATATATCTCTAAGGGAATTATTGGTTTCAATTATTTTGGAAAACGACCAACTTAATTTTGTGCGGCCTTTTCCCTTTTGGAAAAGAATTTTTTGTAATCGTTATAATAAATGATATTGGAAAACAACTTTTAATATATATATATATATATATATGATATAGATATATGAATTATTTGTCCTAATAATGTCTACATAATAATGTCTACATAATAATGTCGTAGTTATGACCACATAGAACAAACCAAGAGTCCAAGAAAACTCCCTCAAAAATCCGGATTACGTGAATGGTTTAAATGGTAATTAGTGTAAACCACTTGGTATAAGTTGGTATCTACTTATCAATCATTTCGCTCTAAAATGAAAATTATTCATATAATTTTATTTACCATTGATGATACGAATTCCCTTTGTTTTTTATCCTCTCGTCTAGGGGTGTAATTGAGTCGAGTTGAGTCGACACAGTATATACACATATATGGGGTATAATTGTAATTTTATAGAAGCTCGATAAGGCTCGCGAGCCGCTCGAGCCGAGTAATTTATAGGTCGAACTCGACTCGATTATCTACTCGAGTAGCTCGAGCTCGAGCTCGACTTGACAATTCATGAGTCGATTTCGAATACTTTCCGAGTCAATCTCGAGTATCTCACGAGCTGTCTCTGCTCGATTACACGTACCCCTACTCTCGCCTCATCTCTCTCTTTCTCTCTCTCTCTCTCTCACACACACACATATATATGTATATACATATAGGGTCAGGTTCATGCACAGAAAACCGTAAGAAAATGAAAAACTGAAGAACACTCCGGTAACCGTTCATATGTACATGTGCATACAAATAATTTGTAAGTAATTTGTCCGATATACACATGTGCATAACATGCATACGTACATAAAAACAAGAAACAACTTCAATTACTTGTATGCACATGTACATACTGTCCAGATAAATGGTTACCAAGATGTTTCTCAGTTTTTTATTTTTTTGAAGTTTTCCCTAAACCTCCATCCTTCTCTCTCTCTCTCTCTATATATATATATAGCATAACGCTCACCACCAAACAATTGATCGAGACTCTACAAAACCTAATAGAACTAAACATTACAATTCTTTTATGATTTCACTCATTAAAATGGGTTTTATGAATTTTTCTAATATGAAGGTTCATTTTCCCAAGTAGTTCATCAGTCAAGCCAAAGATTATTTTTTCAAGATGATAGCAAGATACTTTTCTAGTTAGACTTCTTGTAATGAAAGAGCCATTTGTCAAGTATACATATTTTCTACAATCATTTATATCAGTCTACAATTACATCTTTTTCGTCATGTTTAGTCGTTTGTATATATTTGAATTTTAGGTAATTTGTGTTTGATCATGTTGAGAATATTACATTGATATTTTATTTTTTAGTTGATTTTGATAGATATTTCATATTAAAATCGCGAGTATGATTGAAGATGAATTCTATAGGTGAGTTAACTCAAGAAATATGACATAAAGTTGGACCAATTATTTAATCATGCTTTAAATCGGTAATGACCAAAGTTTTGAGTTTAATGTTAAAAGAAAAGAAATCAAATGGCTGTTTTCTCTATGTTTTCCTCCCTCATTGCTAAGTTGCCATTGTGTTTCTTTTCTATTAAAATTTTATAGTTTAGATTTAGATTTAGATTTAAAATTTCTTTTTATTTATTTTTATTTTCCTCCTCTTTTGAGCCTATGAAGATTTGATGAAAAAACAATTTTTTTGACAGATCGATAATAAAGGTGAAGTTCTACTGATTCTCACTTGTTGTATTGTATCTTTCTCCTTGTCCTTTTAATTGCATTTTATTTTTAGTTTAATTGCATTTTATTTTTCATTAATTTAATTTAATTTTTCATGCCTAAAAGTTTAATTGCATTTTATTTTTAGTTGTTATTTATCTTCCAATATAGTTTCATGCATTTAAATCACTTTATTGCTTTATTAGATTTGGAACAATTTTTTGGAGACTGACACTCTTTAGTCTTTACAGTTTTCTTAAAGTAATTTTTTTTATTAATTTGGACAACCCGTTATATAAGCTGACTAATTCCAGAACAACCACCTGTTTCGTGGGTAGCTAAAAGTCAAGGTATTTGTACCTTCGTGGCCACAAAGGGGTTTTTACTCCTCATTGGATTGATCGAAGCTGAGACCTTCAGGTACTTTTGACCTTTAGAGCCCAAACTCAACTCATTGAGGCATCACCCTTATGGTTTTTTTTATGTCAACCTTTTTATGTTTTGTAGTCTAACTTTCGCTCGAATTAGGTTTTATTGTCTTGGATTAATGCTTTGATATTAATTAGTTGATTTTTAACGAATACTAGATTTTAATCGATTAATTTTCAACCAACAAAAATTGAATTGGTTAATGGCTACAGCCCTAACATGAGAATAATTAAGAACGTAGAATGAGAAAATATTTGTTTTATCTAAATGTTTTTTTCTTGAGTATTTGTATCCTACGAAAGTAATTGTGAGTTTGTTTTAGAAATACTTTTACACAACAAATATTCACCATCAGTAAAATCCAAGATTGTCATTACTTGATTTTTTCTAGCTTTAATGTTTGTTGTCTCGTCATTTTTTTTTGATTATCTTTAATAAAATCACTACCAATTGATGATTTCCCATAACTAGGATATAGTTTAGAACGAGTCCATGTTAGTCCATCAACTCTGTGGGATCGATTTGTACGTTGAACCTCCCGTACACTTGCGGTTATAAATTTTAAAACTACTACAATAACAATAACAACATCAATTTCTATTTGTTTGTCCTGTCAGATATAATGAGAGAGCTCAAAGATCTTTACCACCCCAGTTTAGGGTGCTGGTGATTTTAGTGAAATCGTCGGTTATTTTTGTGTAATTGGATTCACAAGAGAATATGGGGTAGCTAGTTAAGCTATAACATAGGCTAGAAGGTATGCAATGCACAATCATGTAAGCTAACTAGAACCTGAGATCGTTGGATGACACAATATGACGGGGGTCAAGGGTATCGTACCCCCTTGCGGGGTTCTAGGGGCAGTGCCCCAGGCAGTCGAGGAGGGCCACCCAACAAAAACGAAACTTAAGAGAGCACACACGAAGGTTTTAGTCTAAGTGGTTAATAGTGAGTATTTTATTAATGATTGCAAATATTGATAATGGTGCATCATATGGTTAGCAGCTGATGACTTACTAATGTGCTATCAACTGGTGATCATCATCTTATGGGTTATCAATTGATGTTTTCCCATTTATTCTTTATCGGCTCATAGTCACCAGCAGATAGTTTCCAATTGACGGGTGTTTTTTTAATCACTTTTTTGTAACTTTCCACTACTTATTTTCAATAATCATTTATATTTAATGTAGTTGTTCTTGTTTTTAATATATGATCCTTATGATCCTCCTAATTTAAAAGGTAACAATTTTTGCCAAAATCGTGACGCAAATTTATGATCATCCTCGAGTTAATTTCATGATACCCATGTAAATTTGGGTCAAAAATGCAATCTCTCATGATATTTCAAGTTTTATCTACGTTTATTATTCACTGTTTTATTTGGTTTGACAAATTTCCCAACATATATTATTTGTTTGTACAAAAGAAACCCGTGAACAAAAAATCAAAATATAGTGATGTTAATTTATGTTAATCGAAACATCATATATTTATTTCATGATGAAAATGAAATATGACACAACATCAACCTATCACATTTTTCTCTCTTTCAACCATTAATGTCTATTGGCTTTATTATTGATACCTTTTTATTATTAGAAAAGAAAAAAAAAGATTGATGAGCTAATTGCTTAAGCTATTAAACAGTTATTAATTAAATTAATATAAAAAATGTTTGATTTTATATAATATAAAAAGTTTATTCTCCGGTATGAATCAAACTGTCCCTCAGTCTATTCAAATGGTTGAATCCAAGTGTTGTTTCTTGTAGCGAGTTATTGGAAGTTTTGTTAATGGATCGTAAAGTTCTCACACCAAGTTAGGGGTGTTTAAAATACCGACCAATCCGGAAAAAACCAAAAAAAAACTCAAACCAAGGTAACTCGACACATAGTTGATATAAAAATAGGTCAAACCACATCTATTGTGTTTGAATCGGGTTGGGGTAATTTGAACCCAACCCGATGAACCCTATACCTTTAGATACTACATATTATTACAATTGATAAGTCTTTGATTAATATACGTACATTAGACCAACCAGTAATTAGATATATTCAAAATTATATTACAATTTCAACCGTAATTTTACTTTCTTATTTTCATAAATTTTCAACTTCTTTAGAGTTTGTTAGACTTGTTTTTATCTGTTGTCATTTTAATTTTACTTTCTTTAAACAAAACGCCTTTGTAAGATCGTAAAATGATGTACCAAAATTTCAACTCAATCAGCCTGCACGGTTTAGATTGGGTTGGGTTGAAACCGCAAACATTAAGTTAGATTACCTAACCCATGAACAACCCTAAATTACTTATTTTTCAGATAAGTTTCTAAATTGTTTATGATAATGATCTTTAAATAATTAAAAAAATGTTATCCAACAAAAAATATAAATATAACGTTTGAATGTTACGCAATTTAGACAAAATACCTTCTTTTACGATATGGTATATATGACGTTTGAATGTTATGCTATTTAGACAAAATACCTTCTTTTACGATATGGTGTGTGTGTATATATATATATATATATATATATATATATATATATATATATATATATATATATATATATATAGAGGCACCTTCTTGTGTTAACCTAAGTATTTGTGTTAACCATGTTAACCCAATCTAGACCATCCAATCAATAAATCAATGGTGTAAAAAGAAGGTGGCATAATTGTAAATAAATGGAAAAATAGAAACCGTGAAAAAAGTGTAAAAAAGACCAAACACAAGTGAACAAAGGGTTAAATGGTCATTTGGCATTATTAGATATTTTAAGAATCAATACACTTTCCTTTTTATTCAAAACAGAAAATCGAGAGGCGCCATATAGGGGATTTCATCTTGCGACTTTCTTGGGGTGGATTTTATCAACCGATTTTTTGGGGCTTTTGTTGATTTTGTCGATAATGGATGAATCTGGTGAACATCTCGGCGCCAATTTGAGAAAAAAGAGGTAAAATTTCGAGTTTTTTCATCCTATTCTTAGAGGGGTATTTCGAAATTTTCTAGGGATTTTTTTTCTTATAATCGATTGGTATATAAAGGCTTATGTTGTGTTCATCATAGTTCGTAAATCAAGCGAAAGAATCACGAAAAAAGCATTATCGAACTACAAAAACACGATGGATACGGCTTTGGATGTGGAGGTCGAAAATTACAGACTTGAAAAGGCGAAGAAAGATAACGAATTGAAACTGAAGATCAAGTTGAAGAAAGTTCAAGAAAGAAAAGAAAAAGAGGGTATTCAATGCTCATCCCTTAAATGTAT
Source organism: Silybum marianum (assembly GCA_036898165.1). Lineage (NCBI taxonomy): Eukaryota > Viridiplantae > Streptophyta > Magnoliopsida > Asterales > Asteraceae > Silybum > Silybum marianum. The sequence continues at coordinate 8,904,553 of CM072529.1, read as the reverse complement.
GATTTGTTTATTTTGGGACTTTCTGATCTTGTTTTTTTTTTGTTTCAGTTGCGAAAGAAAATGTCATGGGAGTTGATGAAAGACTGTTGAAGGTGAAGAACAATACCGATGAAGGTATTCTTTACGTCTGTCATTTAGTTTGAAACCTTATGTGTTCATAGTGTTAACCTTACATTATTAATAAAATCAAAGTGTTTTTATACGTTTCACTAGTAAACAAATCATATAGTTTTCAAAGTGTGTAATAAGAAATTGTTCACTATTGAAAAATCTATGTGTATACAAGTGTAATGTGTGCGTTTTTCACTATTGAACAAGTTATCTACATGTGTGTATAATATAATTTTGTTAAATTATGAAGAAATTTTTTAGTGTTATTGAATAGTTCAATGATGAACGCACATGATGTGTTTCAATAATGGTATATTTCTTACATATTGAACAGATGAACAAAATATTAGTGTTAGATTGTGGGTAAAATATGTTTAGTTCATTAGCGAACAATATGTTCGTTTATAATGTTAGTGATATGTTATTGGTTAATTGATGAAAATACCGGCTTATGGCTATTGAATTAAGCTTTAACGAACAAGTAATGAGTTGCCCACAAGTCTAACATGTTCATGTTAAACGGTTAAAACAAATTGTAAAATGTGTTTCATAATAAGTGAACGATCTTTATGATAGGCATAACACGGGTTTGTTTTTAGTAATAAACAAGTTCTAAATTTATAGTTAGTGTAATATATTTAGGTAATTTATAACAAGTTCTAAATTTATAACAAGTGACCAATTATTTCCTTCTAATTTTTTCATTATGGTATGTGAAGTGAGGAACACACAATTAACACCGACAATAATGTTGATGAGCAAGGAAAGGTGGTTCATAAGTGAATTAGTACATTTGTGAATATTTTTAACATTATTCAAGTTGTTTGCAACTGAAAACTGTTTCAACTATTGTTTAAAGTGATTTGTGAATTTGTTGACTTGTTAATATTTTTTTGCACTTACGTTGGTTTTGTGAAATTGCCATAAATTATTTATTCTGTTATAAATGCACCAGTGAGTCATGTTTTGTTGACTGATTAAGTTATTTATTCTATCCATAGCGAACGTTGTTGAAGCGCAAAAAGATTCCGTTTCCATGAAAGAAAAACAATCTGCAATCGAACGAACACCCGTAATTTCCAAAATCAATGAGGCACCGAGCTACGATTTGGACATAAGCCCGGATAAGACACAACAATGTTCTAAAGAGAAGGAAAAGGTAGTAAGCGGTAACAGTTCTCCGATGCGATGTGAACAAAACCTAAATAAACGTTTGGATTCTACTGCGAAGGACTTTTTTAATGATCCATTTGATGTAAAACCACTCACAATTGTGAAGAGAGATACAAGGGTTGGTGACAAACTGCGATCACCTTATATCGTGCCCTATCTTTCATCAAATGAACTTTAATACAAGCTTGACAACCGGACAACCTGATATTAGAATTTCGATGAGTCCGATCTTCGGGACCAACTTCAAGTGTGTCAAATATCTTCTTTTTTGGGAACCCCTGTTTACTCCAAACAAACCATCGTGTTTGAATTTTCCCTTTGTTGTTTTCCTTCTTCGCACTCTTACGAACACGAAACCGGCATTGTATGCATAATTCTTGTACATTGCGTCAGCCTCCTCTAGTGATGAAAACTGACACTCAACCCTTGGTCTTATATCATACGCTACTATTGGTACCAAATACTTTGATGCATCGTATGATTCACTTACTTAATTCTCATAGTTAACATCTACAATAAAATGTAAAACATAATATGAGTATTAACATCAATATTAAAACATCATATTTTATTGTTTTGTTTGTTCTCTGTTTGAGAATTACTATTGATATGAATAAAATGAAACTCGCAAGTATTCCTTCATATATTAGCATTTTTTCTATTACACTTGAAAATATTTCATCAATGAACAAATTTGCTAGTTGACTATCCCTTTCTATTTTATGTTTCTGTTCATATTTAAAACTAATACACAATCTAGTTCACATATGAACAAAACTGTTAATGGTTTTATCCACGTGAAACTACCATCATACGCTTCAAAATGAAACACAAATATTATTCATTCAATTTGAAACACAAGTTTCATAGTTAACTATGATTGTTCATAATTGAACTAATACAATATCAAAATTCACAACTGAACAAAACATAAATATTTTAGTTTCACGTCTAATTATCGAAACAACCATCAACAGAAAACCTGGATACAATGATTTAATCTTGAATTTGAACAAGTTTCATAAGTGAACAAACTTCACACACAAATAAAACATGGGTATAAAATAACGTTTCTCTCGTACAGGTTACATAGGTGAACAAATCTCAACTAACATAATATCAAATTCACGAATGAACAAAACCTAACTATTTTGTTGTCAGATATAACTATTGAAACCGCCATCAACATAAAACCTAGTTACAATGATTCTCTCGAATTTGAACAATTGTCATAGATGAACAACTTCAAACACAACAGAAAACATGAATGTTTCTCTCGTCTTTGAACAACTTTCATAAGTGAACAAATTTCATATACACTCCTCGTATTTTTATTGTGTAACTATTCAAGCATATAAATGTGTAAACGTGGTTTCAATTACCTTGAGAGTGTTCTTGGCTTTCATCACCATCGTTACTTTGCTCTTCGGTGCATCCATTGACAGGTTTCTGAACATCATCGACTACTTCAGATACATATATCTCGTTGGACGACGGAAACGTATAACAAACTTCTTCATCTTGGCTTTGTTGATTATGAAGATCGTTGATGTTGTTTGCCATAATGTCGAAATCCTTCTTCTATGATGAAACCTGCAGAATTCGATTTTTTTGATATAATGATTTTGTTAGTAAAGATAATTAGAGATATTACCATACTTAACTTTGCTAAATTTAAGGAATGTATTAATTATATAATTAAATAATTAAATAAAATTAATATAAATCATTTACTAAAATACGAAATTACCCCTGCTAAATTTAATTAATTTATTTAATTCCATAATTAATGGAATTTTCCTATTGGTTGGTTTTGGTTAACATGGTTAACACAAATAAATAGGTTAACACAAGAAGGGGGCTCTCTCTATATATATATACGGATGGATTCAAATGTGAACCTATCTTTAATTGTGAACATGAGGATGAATCACAACCATCCATTTTAAATCAGATCAAAAGATGAGGGATAAAATTCGCGGTGGCATTTTTGTAAATAAGTGGAAAACTCAGGTCATGGCTTAAATCATAAATATAACCTAACGATTCAAATCAGAACTAGGCATCATCATCTTCCCCATATTTCTTCAAATCAGAATCAGGCATCATCTTCCCCAAATTTCTTCATCATCTTCCCCAAAAGAAATTTCACTTCCATCCCCAAATTTCTTCATCATCTTCCCCAAAATAAATTTTTGCACAAGTTTGTTTTTGTTTTGTGTTCCTCCTTAGAATTACAAGTTTTTTCAGATCCAGATTTTTTTTATTAATGAAGTGTAAGAAGGTTATTCAAATGCTTTTTCCCCTTTAATATGATCGTTCATCATTTTATCAGAGGAAACTTCTTTGAAACACATTTGCTTGAATTCTTGTTTTTCAAAACATTTGGTTCCATTGAAGGTTATATTCAGTCTGAATATAAGCTACAATTTTGGGTTTGTATACTTGTAGCTTATATTCAGACTGAATATATTCTATAAATAGGTGTTTGAATAATTGTAGGTTATATTTAGTCTGAATATAAGCTACAATTTGGGGTTTGTATATTTGTAACTTATATTCAGACTGAATATAGTCTACAATTTGAGGTTTGTGTACTTGTAACTTATATTCAGTCTGAATATAGTCTACAATTAAATGTTTGTATAATTGTAGGTTATATTCAGTCTGAATATAAGCTACAAATTGGAGTTTGTATACTTGTACTCTTGTAGCTTATATTCAGACTGAATATAAGCTACAATTTGGGGTTTGTATATTTGTAGCTTATATTCAGACTGAATATAGTCTATAATTAGGTGTTTGAATAATTGTAGCTTATATTCAGACTGAATATAAGCTACAATTTAGGGTTTATATATTTGTAGCTTATATTCAGACTGAATATAGTCTATAATTAGGTGTTTGAATAATTGTAGATTATATTCAGAATATAAGTTATAATTTCGGATTTGTATATTTGTAGCTTATATTCAGACTGAATATAGTCTATAATTAGTTGTTTGAATAATTGTAGCTTATATTCAGACTGAATATAAGTTACAATTTGGGGTTTGAATAATTGTAACTTATATTCAGACTGAATATAAGCTACAATTTGGGGTTTGTATACTTGTAGCTTATATTCAGACTGAATATAAGCTATAATTTGGGGTTTGTATACTTGTAATTTATATTCAGATTGAATATAGTCTGATGAAGAAACAAAATCCATGGAAACGAAATCAGATCAAATCGACAATTTGAGCTTCAAAAATTGCAAACCGGAACTGATATCAATGAATTTAATGAAGTATTATTGAGTAAAAAATCGTGTTCCCAATCAGCTCCCACCATCTCCTTCGAACCTCAGATTTCGTCAACTCAGACAAAGAAGAAAGGTAAGAAGGAGAACCCCCACACATGCAACTTTTTTCTTTTCTGCTTATTTTTTTCTTTGTGCCTCTATCGTGCATGGATTTCAATTTCTTTGACCATGAATTTCGATTGATGAACACGATTTTGTCTTACGATTTTGTCTTTGTCTTACGATTTTGGATTTTGATTTCCAGATTCGATTGAGAACTGGAGATTTTTACTCAAAAATTTAATTCAGATAAAAACTTCCAAAATTACCCCTCAAGCCACGTTTAAAGATTAGCTTGAATATGACTTAGATGAAGGACTGAGATTCATTCTCATGTTTACAATCAAAAATAGGTTCACATTTGAATTTTCCTATATATATATATATATAGGGTTGATTTCCGTTACAAACTACGTTAATTCGTACAAACCGTACAAACCGCATGTAACCAATATTTTTTTTAAAATTTTTTCACTTTTTCTTAATTATTAGGGTTGATTAGTCAATAATATATGAAAAAATTTCATCAAGAATATATGAAGGTTGGTGAATCAAGAATATGTGAAACAAGATTCATCAAATTGAGAGTTTCATGAATCAATTCATTTTCATGTAGAAAGAAAAATAGTTTCATGAAGAAAAGAATTATATGAAACAAATTCATCATATTAAACAATTTCATGAAAAAAAATTATTCAAAAAAAAATAAAACATGCGGTTTATACGGTTTGTACGAATTGACGTGGTTTGTATTTGAAATTTCCCTATATATATATATATATATTAATCAATTTTAAAGAGAAAATTCCCTAGAAACCCTCTATATGTTTGATGTGACATATTGGTCGACGTAAATAATATGATGAAAATTAGAAAATGCAAACGTGAAGTAGCAGTTTGTGTAAAAACAAATACTTTTTCGAACTAAAGTTTGGATCTCTAATCCACTTGAAGGGCTTGTTTGTATTAAAATAGATATTTCTATGAATCGAATTTGGACCATTTCCTTGTTTGATTGGGATCTATTTTTCGTGTTCATCCTCTAATCAGGCTCGTTCCTGATACTTTATGGGCCTTCGATAAGATGTGAAAAGGGGCCCTTGTTAAGTATGGTTTTTCTTCTTCTAATATTGTTTTTATCATCAGAAATAACATTGAATTCAAAAAAAAAATACTAACAATTTGTATAAAACCATTTTCTGAGTTTTTCCATATGCAAAATTCATTAAATAATTACTTCTAAATTAATATTATCTATCATCTCATTATTACATAACATCGTAAATCTGTTCCACCACCAAACATATTTTATGATATATCTTTAGTATATAGATTGACATAATTTGGGATCATAATGTTGAGTTGTTGACTATTGAAAGTAACACTTTATGTCAATCAATATAAATCAGTTGAGTTTCCACGTCACATCATGTTAATGTTTTCATCACCATTTTAAACTTTTAGGAACCATCAGTCTTAAAATCAAAACTCTATCTTTGTTATAGTTTGGGATCTTATTGTTGTTTTAGAGATAGAAGAATACTTTAAATTTGTGCACTTAATATTAGGTAATTGATAAGGAGTCAATAATGTAAAAAAAAACATTTTGAGTTTCGAAATTCTAAATATACACAGAAGTTGGATCGTCCCATAATATGGTTGATAATTTTTTTCAAAGATAAGAGTTTTTCTAGTTAATAACAAGAAATCTACGATATTTTAATACAAACATAGAATTCATCCGGATGGAATAATCAAAAAAGTTAGTGGAGATGAATTATAGAGATTAGAGAATACATCAATGTTGTCTGGGCAATGTAGTTTTATATTTTTGCAGATAAACAACTAAGAGAAAAAAACTTAAGAGAAACAATAAATAATAATCTAAAATTAACAACCAATTATTATTATTTTTACATGTTTTCTTCTCCAATATAATCAGTTAGTACATGTTTGGGGCTTTAGTATAATGCTAATTTTTCTAGGATCATATTAGATACTAAAAAACATTGTGTCTCTTTCATTTATTAATTTTTTTGAACAATTATGCTATTTCATAGCATATTTGTTGCTTCAACAATTATGCTATTTCATATGCTAAAATAGAGAAATGAGGAGAGAGATAAAAAAAATCTCTAAATTTAGATAAATCTCCAAAACCATATAGAAGAGAGATAAATAATATTTTAATTGTATCCAATCAATTAAAACTATTGATGTGACAAATGTAGTAGAAAGAAATAATATGCTATTAAATGTATTGAATATTTTATTAATATAGTTTAGTTATAATTGTTAAAATAGAATAGCTGTTGGAGTTCGATACAGTTTTTTTAAAGAATTTTGACCTTTCATACTCTATTATAAAAAAATTATAACATAACTGTTAGGTGCTCTAATATAACCATATTGTTTACAGGGACATATGTGCTTCTAAATAAAGCAATAAATAACTACCCATATGATTGTTACACCTGAACATTATAAATGTTCTTCATTTAAATGGCTAGCCCCGTACTTGTAGAGCTAAAATTCTCATTTCCAAAATGTTAATGGTACTGCAACTTTGATAAATAATATAATTTTATGAGGTTAGCTCAATTGACAATAAAGTTTAAATATTTAGGAATCCTCTTAAGAGGTCACTACCTTACCGGTTTAAGTCCTACAAAGCCCATTGAATATTTTCCTGACAGTTTTCTAGGACTATAGGAATTAGTCGAGGTGAGTCAACAAAAAACAAGTTTGATATATACATATGATTCAATCGACTTTGATTGCGACCTGTCGTCGCAGGCCACAGTCGCCCGCACACTCTTTTAATCACATCTTCTAAATCAATGAAGGATTGATGGAAATATTTGTTTTCCATGTCACCGCACACCCTTTTGTCAGCTCGGGTTGGATATCTAGGTTAATTAAAAAAATTATTTTCCATTTTTTTAGGGTTCAAGTCTCTCTCTCTCTCTCTGTCTTTCTCTCTCTCTCTCTCTCTGTGTGTATATATATATATGTATATATAATATTGGCATATATTATTGATGCATACAAAGTCCATGAAAAGGAATTGCAAGTGACTTTATGAAGTTAATACTGGGCCTTTGTCATTGTATGAGTGATGATGGTTCATATTCAACAATCAACACACACACACATTGATTGTGGTTCATGTTGAAACTTATATATATATATATATATATATATATATATATATGTCCTTGTTGTGCATTTATTACCCCAGAAAAAGACACTACATAAAAATATCTAACTTCTTAACTAAACCGTAAATAAATAAATGATTTAACCCATCTATCAAAGGGTAAATCTTTCTTTCCAATCACTTAGATTAGTAACAAGGAGAGATACATGGAAGAACAGTAACATTTTATTAGTAACAAAGAGAAAAAAAGATGCTAACTTTAAAAAAGAAAATGTTTATGGACAAATTGTTTAATAATCTGTTGGAACATGGTTTTAAAGAAAAATCATTACCGAAAAAACGTTACTTCTTCTCTTCTAGAACACAAATTCTATTACATAATACACGTTTACCTGATATCATAATACCACAAATCTTGCTTCTTCCCCATCTGCATAATAATACTACATAATAATCCCCACCATCATTAAATCTAAAACCCGCCACTAGATTTTTCTTCATCTCACTTCTTGGAAACATACCAACACAAACCTCCATTCAGCTGAAAATTAAGCTATCTCGAGTGCTCTAGAAAGGTTTTCTGACTCATCATCTGCAATCATTTTTTGAAGTTATCTGAGAAACATATATATATATATATATATATATCTAACTTTAAAAGAAGAAGAACCAAAAAAGTATCGATAGCATTTAAGAGAAAGATGGTATGACTGACCTAGAATGAAATTTATGGTGCAAACCCGAGCTGAAGCTGTAAATCTTGAGAAAGATTTTGAAGCTATGAAGGAATGTGGATGGCTTTTTGAAGTGGAAGATTTTGAAGCTATGAAACTTGCTTTTTTTTTTTGTGTTGATGGGTCATTGTAAAAGGGTGGCCCTATCGGGGTTCATAAGTAGGAGATGTTGCATATCTTTTGGAAGGATATTGAAGACTGAGACCAAATCTCCTTTCAGTTTACGGCAGCTTGCTTCAGAATGATCAAGCAAGTTTTCAGACTGCTGCATGTTATAAATCAAAGTTAGTTACAAGTGTATAGATATTATATATGATGATATAAATAAGTAGAAGGAAGTTGGGTAGAATTGTAAATAAGTTTGGAGTAATATTGTTTCATAGCATCCTGCATTCACCACAGTCTCCCATTCTTTGCTAAACAGCAGTTTTTTAAAGAGGCTGTTTGGCAGTTACCCAATGGTTTGGTGTAGAATGATTAAGTGGTCAGAATGATTTAGAGGCTCTTATGATATAATGGTGCAAAATGAAATATAATTGTTTGGTAATTGTTTGGTAATTGTTCAGGATGTAACCTGGCCTAACAACAATCCGATGCCCAACTGAACACTTATCAAATGTGAACAATTTTATTGATACCCTCGGATATTCAATGCAAGCAACATATAGGACTGTATAATGAGCAGCATAAGTTGGGAAACACTGAAAATGCCTCATCTTTCCCTTCCTGTTAAGCTACTCTAGGTAGGGTTCATTGTGGTAGTGAGAATCATTTCTGTTATATATATATATATATATATAGATGACGATAATATGAGGTGTTGGTCATTTTAGATAATACTGTGTCAAGAAAGACTAACCAGGTGCTATTTTTAAGCTACAAAAATGGAGGAAAATGTGAATACATAAAATGCTTAACACCAGAAATGAAATGATTATTCAGCAGACTATCAAATTTAACATCCCTATTCCCTACCAATATCAAAGTTCTCCAAACAGAAGAGTTCCTTTAATATGAAGTGTTTAAAAGCACTGACAAAGGTTATCCACAAAAATAAAAGGGAAGGAAGAGAACTTCCATACCTGTTTATTTTTTGGGGATCATATCCCGGATAAAGAAAGAGCAAGAGTAACAAAAAAAATGACAGGTTGCCATGAGATCCTGTTTCTTGTATCTATTCATTACTTCACATTAATTTTCATCCATTAATATTTGAGTGATACTGATAGGTAATTTCAATTCCACAACCTTTAGTCCTACAAGGAAAAGACTTCCCTCCCAACTCTATCAAATCTGAAAAGCATTCGTGCACAGGAACAACCCATTTTTTCAGGAGTATGCAGCTCTGAACAGAGATATAGAATATATATATATATATATATATATATCATATAGAATTCTTTGAAGTTTTTTTGGCTCCCAGTATGTTGGTCTCAGAACCTCATGAATTTCCTGTGAATAAGGGTAATTACTATGGACTGCTCGCCTAACAACACCAGTCTTCAGACATTCAATCAGAAATGTTCTACTATCAAACTTCATTGACACTCTAAAACCTCCGTCCCAAAAGATGCAACTCCTTGACACATAGTTTAATAATTTCTTTTCACTAATAATCAAATGCCTAAAATACCCCCTAATAAGACAAAACTTAGAAAACTTGGGGACCATAATCAATCTCACCAATATGTCGTCATGGTTACTAATGGACAAAGAGGTAAATTTGGACTGACATCTGAAAAAAAGGAAATGTTGCATTTCTTGGGAATATCTAAAATACAAAAGTGTTGGATCTTTTGGGGGACAGGGAGTATAGCATTCATACAAAATTGTTAGAACATTCCCAGAAAAAAAGAAAAACATACCATCTTAAAAATAAATAAAGCACAATAACAAAGACACTTGCCTGCATTTCAGCAAGAAGATGCCTTTCAATTGCATTGAATGTTTCGACAATCTCCAACTCGGATGATTTGTTGATATATTCCTGTATGTCAGCATTCATTCTTGCTTGCCTCCATAATCTACATTGTTCTTGCTCAGCCACAGCTCGCTTTCTTTGAAACCATGGCTTAAAATTGTGCCCTTTCATGAACCGCCTGAATAGCCATGAAACTTGTTAATGTCAATATGGAAGTTCTCTACCAAAAGGTGGTAAAAAGTTAATGATTGAGAAAAGCACATCATAAGAAAAGTAAATGTTGTAGGAGAAAAAGAAACAGACATATCGTTATTGCTAGTTACTACTTACTATATAACATATTTGTCAGGGTCACACCTATATATATATATATAGAGGGAGGTTCAAGGGAAAACGCTAAAAAAAGAGAAAACCAAATAACAACTTGGGTGGCTTCCATGTGGACGGTATGCATTAATGCATATCGGTAACTTGTAACATGCATTAATGAATATTCATCAATGCATCTGTAATGATAGATGCATTGATGCATAGGAACAAAAATTACCGGTATGCATTAGTGCATACCGTCCACATGGAAGCCTCCCAGGGTGTTCTTCAGTTTTCTCTTTTTTTAGCGTTTTCCCTTGAACCTCCCTCTATATAGATATATATATATATATATATCCATTTTTTATAAAGGCTATATCATTTTCTTGGAGAGTAGATCCAAGGTAAAAGCCCTTGTGAGTCGTACTTCTTTAAAATAAAGGCCTAACACGGTGTTCACAATGCATGTTACTAAGTTAACAGTTCTCTTAATGCTTGTTACATACTTGTTTTTTGTTTCACAAACGTTCCATACAGGCGGTATTCATGTCTACATTATATAATGCATTTATACATTTTCCTAAGTAACTAGGAAATACCCATAAACACAAAAGTCACTGAAATTTAGTAGTAGAAACCCAATAAACTCTTGCAAGTTCTCTTCTTGCACTTCTAATTGACATAGTTTCTTTCATGTCTTCTACTCAATATTGTCAAAGAAAAGAGATCAACAATGGATCTCTAATCTGTATTACTAACCAATTATATTGATGAAGATGTTGGACACAAGGATATATTTTGTGTTTAGATTGCTAAAATGTCAAATGATATCCATTTAAACAAATTCTATTGATCATTTTATATAAGATGTTACATATGCGCACCAAGGTGGGGACAATTTCAGGCTCGTTTTGCCTTCAGTAAAACCAGTTCCCAGACCTCAAGATATTTTACAGAGTAGTAAAAATAGTAGATAAAAAACATGCTATATGAAAAACGAAAAAAAAAATATTACCTGTAGAGATCTAGCCAATTAGATCTCATCCTCTTTGATAAAAACTTCCCAGGACCTCTAGCCGATAAGCTTCCAAGGAATTCATCAGCATCAAACACAGGCAGAGGGGGAGGATCAACAAATGGAGACGATCCTACACAAGGTGTATTAACTCTAAAATACGGACCAAAGGGGGCTAAGAAGTTGGTAGTAAGCTCCAAGAAATGGCGACGCAATATCTCATTGTTAACAACTGACATTGATTCCTCAACCCTTGGTGACATTCCTGCATCAACAAGTCTATTCAAAATAGACGTATCCGGTTTAGTAATCGGCATATAACTACTCCAAATCCCTTCCTTATGTTCTGTCATAAGACAAAGAGGACCATCTCTCCTCGATTTCACAGCACTTAACAAATTCGAAGGAGAAAACTTCTTCAAATTTAGTTGTGGAAAGCTAAAACCTTCAGGTCTGCCTGAAAGTCTGCCAGTTGAAGCCCGAGAAGCAAAGGCAAGTCGGCTTGAATTAGGAGCTGGGCTTCCAACAGAGACTATATGGGGAAGATTACGAAGAGCTTTCAGGAAAAACAGATTTGTCACACCCAAAAGCATCGGAGGGAAAGTATCTCCTTCTCGAAGAGAGTTCAAATAGGCAAAGTGAGGATCGTGTATGGTGAAATAAGGTCTGAAATCAACGCTAACGAAAAGTGGAGCAGCCAAACTAACTAAACTAGCAACGGCTTCACAACACTGTGGAGGAGTTGGTGTTATAATTAGAATAGGCTCACCAACAAGTAACAATTCCCATAACAACCAAAGCTGCAATAAAAGCCCACGGAAAATCCCAAAAACGTCTGAATCATGAAAAAGACCATGTGGGATCGACTGATTAGTGGGAAGAAGTGGGGCCATTGAGGATGCAGATTCTTCAAATAACACCTCACGATCAAAAGATAAACTATGAGCAGGTGGTAAGTTCACTTTAAGTGTAGCATTCCCAATTGGAAGCTCCATTAGATGACCAGGTGAAGGAGCATCCCATGTTGACATAGAAGCAGCAATGCAGTCAAGAGCTTTCCTTCCAATGTCAAAATACAAAGGACCCATGATTTGTAATAGAGGTTTAAACAAACTAGAATACGGATAATTCGACAAAATCACTACTGATTTCTGTTCACCCCCTCTCTTTAGCCTCTCATCATGCCTCTGTCTATTAAATACAAAACCATACAAGTATTTAGGGTCGCACCCTTTTTCACTAAAATCCAACTTTTTGGGTACCTTTTCAACTAAAGAAACTTCTTTGCCAACCAACTCAGATGTAGAAATGTTCTTATTAGCTGGAAAAGTCCCTCGCCTTTGTGTTCTGAAGAAGAACATGGAGTCATGGATGCTTGATCGGTTATGGTGTTGGGAAACTGAATCAGGGAATGAACTGAACGCAATGTCGAGTTCCTCTTCGGGGGTAAGACAACCAGGTGGATAACACTCTTCAATAAGCTGACCCTGTTCTAGATCAAACCTAATTATGCAGAATGCAACGATCCATTGTTGCACAGATTCTGGGTCAACATTTGTATTGGATTCTGTCCTCGCCAAAAATGAAGGAGATCTGCTCATTTCCAGCTAACACGATACAGATACTTTTTCAATTATAGCGATTTGATATTCATTCGGACCATCATCTATCTCCAAATAGGCACTAGGACAGAGAAGTAACAGGGTGTTTGTATGTATGCACCAGAAGCTATATAACCAGTAGTAGCTTTAGCAGAAATAACTTCAGAAAAGCTGCATCAATTGAAAACCCTAAACCTACTTAACATTATAGGAACAATAAAAGTAAGCATCAATTCAGAAATTATTGACAACTGAGATGTACTTCAGTAATATAAGAAATCAAGAATTAAAACAATTGGAAACTTGAACACAAACCCATTCAATAATAATAATAAACACCTATTCCAAATTTGAAGGGCTTTTGATTTGGAAGCTCGCAATGGAGATATAATTGAATCGAAAACAGATGATTACAGCAAACTTTATAAACTTCTTGGACAAAATGAAGAATACTTTTATACCGACATAAAAATAAAACTTGAAACAGAAACAGTCAATATATGATCCGAAGAGTAACACGAAATAAACACATTGTTCAAACTTAGACTGGTCAATTCAATTAGGGTAACACTATTACACATGCAGAATGCTCGAAATTAGACCTAATCGAGGAATCAATTGATCCGATAATTCGAACCCAATTCAATTAAGAGGAATTAGGAAATGATATGAACAGATCAGATGGATAATAATCTAGTAAAGGACCGAAAAGGGGTTTTAATTATACCTGAAGCTGTTCCACCCAAATGGGGATGAATCCAAATCGGGCGAAAAAGCGATGCAATTTTGAGAGAGAAGTGGGTGCAGAGTAGGAGATCCTAGAAGAGGAAATGGAAAAGGGTTTTGAGGTGATTGTGTGGGCACATATATGTATATACTCACTGATGTTGTTCAACGTATTGATCTGATGTGAAATTATTGACTGATTTTGAATGCAGAAGAAATGAAATTTGGAACAAGATTTGTTAGGGTGAAGAGATGGGGTTGCTGTTCTGCTTTCAATTAGCCAGTATTTTATAACATGAAATCAGGCAATAAAAGCTCTCCCCTTTTTGGTTTTCCCTTTTTTATTATGTTTACCGAGTGTTTATCGATAAAATTCAATACTATCACTTATTTAACGGGTAAGATTTTAGTCCATCGAAATGGTATGGTATGCAACAATTTACCCGTTAAGCGCTTACCATGGTAAGAGTCGTCGCCATTACTTACCGGGTAAGACTCTTGGACCTTGCTTTCCTTGTATTCGTTCTTACCGTGTAAGATTTTTGGTAGTTGTCATATTCCTCCGATAAGGTAATATGACTTGGTAAACACTTATTCGGGTAAACGTTTGGTAAACGACCCCTAATACAAAAACACTTTTCTTTTGTATATTTATTAAAACTTATAAATAATATGAGTAAACTACATCGAAGCATGTATAGTCCAGTGGTAAGGTAACATTCTGGGGGGTCAGTGGATGGTATCCCTGGCTACCCGGGTTCGAACCCTACGGAGAGCATATAGCGATATCCAGACCATGGCCTACCACGTAGTGGTGGGTCTTGGTCGACGAGGATTAGTCGGGTACCCGTATGGATCCCAAATACCCCAGGAACATATGTGTGTGTTAACTTGCCGTTCAATTTTTTCTCGGTAAATTACACCAATTTCATGTGCTTTGCACCAACTCTAGTTATTACCGATATTCTTTAAAAAAAAGTACACTAGCACAACTACCTATTGATTTGTTTTCATTGGCGGTACTTTATCCTAACGTTTATCTAAATTCTAACTGAATGTGGCCCACGACCACAAGGATGTTTTCATTATTTCAGTCATTTTTTGTTTTCTAAAAAATTAGTGTACAAGTATTTAAAGCACATATGCAAACCATTAAGAAAACCTAAACTAACTCCCCCAAGTTGTTTTATTTTCAGAGTTTGTGATATTTTATGATAAATATAACCCTCCCCCCTCCAAAAAAAAAATTCTCTAGCACTTCTTCGGTACCTACCTTGATTTTCATATATATTATGTGTGTTACAGAAGAGCGATCTTTATTCTCTTTCTGTTTCTACAAACTACAATACCCCCTTTACACTCTTGTCGACCCCCTATGTTTAACTGCCACACTCCTCAACCGTCTCAACTACCATCCACTGTCGTGCAACTATAATATCCCTATCACAACCGAACATATGAAATAACATGAAATTTCAATACCAACTTTAGTGAACAAGAACCCTCATATCTATATATTGACATATGAAACAGACATTTCCCATAATTATGCCTAAACCCCAAAAGGGAGCAAGATCAAGATGTACATCCATCGGTAGGCATACGTAGGAAAACTTTGCGATTCCTCGTCAAGATGCACCCCGATCACTAGGAAGTAGGAACTAGAAAATCATACCCATTTGTGACCATAAACCTACTGATAGTAGAAAGACCACCCATCTCAATGGGTAACATCAAATCCATAAATTTGACTTTAAAATTTGGTGCAAATAGTATATCTTCTTCAATGGGATAACACTATTTTTTATAACAAAATATAAGATTTTAGATGTATTCTTTTTAATTTATCTTTAACTTGTTAAATTTTCCATTGTATCCTTACATTTATTAACTTTACCATTTATACCTATATATTTTTATTTTAAAAATAACTTAATAAAGTTTATTATTAATTATGGATTAAATTATTTTATTATATAAAACAAGCATTTCATTCAAAATCACATCATCAAAATAATACAAAAGGTAATAGACATACATTTCAACATTGCAACTACTATGATTTTCTCATAAATGATCAATTAACGCATTCTAAAAGTGCAGTGTGTGCTTCTTTGTACTTGATTTGTTTATAACAAACAAGAGGTTGTTGGAATCAGCTATCATGATCCATCATTGTCCAACCTCTTTCAACTTTAATTGGACATTTGATGCATCGAGATCACGTTCATCCTCGATTATCATGTTATATAAAATAATATATGTAAACATTATGTCATATAACACGTCTTTGATGTATTTTAATTAAATATGTTATTATGTTTTATACTATTTAAAAAAACTAGTATTTTAGGATAAGTTGAATACATAACTATTCAATTAATTAAAACTTACACTTGAAATTAACATAAATATAATTTACAATATATATATATATATAATAAATGAAAACTATTAAACTTTATCACTTAAAATAAAAATGTAAAAATCTTAAAATTTGTGATTTTAAAAAGTGGTGCATAAAATGTTTTAGACTCTTAGGGCGGTGGTTAGGTTCCGTTTTATAATTTTAAATGTTTTAGATATTTAGGGTAAGTTTGATTTCCAGGATTGTTTTTGAGGGATTTCGATTTTATAGAAGTATTTGGATTTGAAGGAATTTGGATTGGAACGGATTTGAAATCCTTTTATGTATTTGGTTTGTAGGATTTGGAATGAATTTGAATTCCATTCCTTTATAAATCATGTTTGGTTTGTAGGATTTAAAATGTGATTTTATTTTTATTTTATTTTTGTAATTCTTTGTTTTGTTATTAAAGAATTTGTTTTATTGATAAGATAAAGTCCATGAAAACTGCATCGTATGCATAAATTTATCCAGTAAACGTTTATCAGCTAAAAGTAATTACTCCGACTTACCGGATAAAACTCTCGGTGTTTGTCATCGTGCTTATCGGATAGGGGTGTAAACGAGTAAAGTAGAAGGTTAATTGAGTCAGACTTGAAAAATTAGCAATAGGCTCGAGCTCGAATATATGAGTTCGAACTCACGATTGATTAACTCGTTTATCGGTTTGAGCTCGATAATATTTTTATTTTTATTGTATGATTAATAAATATATGAGTATGTTTGACTCGAAGAAGTGCATGCTCGAATTACTGGGCTTGAAAAATCGAATCGAATTCTCGAACGAGTCGAATCAAACATTAGTGTTATAAAGCTCGGCTCGTTAAGTTAAACGAGTTCTATTTTATGTTCGAGATCGACTCAAGCTCAAGATAAACGAGCTCGAGTAGCTCGAATCGTTTATAGTTAAATAAAAAACATATACGAGTTGGCTTAATTAGGGTAGACTATTTGAATTAAAACATATTAAGTTGATCTAAACATTTTATTTATTTATTTATTAAGATTTAATAAAAAAATATATATTTAAAACTAATTAAAGAAAGGTATAAAATGATATAAAAAAAGAAAATTAACAAATATGGGAAATAAAAAAACTAATCAATGACGTATGGTGGGATTGGGATTAGAGACAATTTATGAAATCAATAGATTGGGATTTCAAACACCAAGGATTTTCAAATCCATCAACCATGGGATTTTAAATCAATTTTAGGATTTCAAATCCGAACAATCCGGCAAACCAAACATCAGATTGGAATGAATTTGAAATTCAAATCCCCCTAAATTCATTTCATTCCCGCAAACCAAACACACCCTTATACTTATGCCTTATATACTTATACAATTTTTTTTAAACGGTGAAAATGACCAAAATGAAACTCATGTACCTAGCAGGTGAGAGTCTTAGACTCTTAGGGCAGTGGTTAGGTTTTGTTTTGTTTTGTTTTTCGAAATGATTTAGACGTTTATACTTTTACCTTATATACTTATATATATATATATATAGGAAAGTTCAAATGTGAACTCATTTTTGGTTGTGAATGTGAGGACGAATCTCAGCCACTTATCCGGTCAATAAAGGCGGCTTTGACCTAGTTCCCCTTCTTTAATAATCTCCACCCTCCCATGAATCGTGTCAATCCTCCGTGATCGCGTCCACCATAACCGAAGATGTGTGGCTGAGATTCGTCCTCACGTTCACAACCAAAATTGAGTTCACATTTGAACCTAACCCTATATATATATATATATATATTAAATTGTGAAAATGACCAAAATGCAACTCATGTAACTAGCAATTGAGAGTACTTAATGCCAATGGATTACTTAACGACTGCCTTAACAGATGTTAGAGTTCATGACCTCAAGTATTACCCATAAAAGCAAATCTATAGGTTGGGGGTGATAGTGTTTTTAGCGAGTGATAGTAATACCCGGAGTTGGCACAAAACACATGGACAATTGGTGTAATTTACTCGATAATCAAGAGAAAACTCTTTCAAAACCAAACAAACTTTCTCGATTAAGTCCTTGATTCTTTTTTATGAATAAACCATTTAACTTTCTTATTTTAAATGATTAAGTCTCTGAATATATTTTTTTTTTTTGAATAAATGAACAATAATACTCATAAAAATTGGTTACCTACATCATTTCAACAAAAAAAAACTACTTGTAACTGACTATATATGAAGGTTTAAAGTAAAAGGAAACATAAATTGGTTTTTTGGTTCCCAAACCCCATGCATAGACAAATCGAAAAAGAACGAGAATCGAAAAACAAAAAACACTATCAAAAATAGGGAGATCGGATGGGAGGGCCCAACAACAGTAATAGATGTTGATAAAAACTGGACGACGATGGGGGTGACGAGGGGTAGCAAGGGAGGCAATGACGTTGGGTGCAAAGGGTTTAAATGATGTAGGGTTTGGGAAGAGAAAATTTGATTTAATATTTTTTTTACTTTAAAACTTTCCTTAATTAGTTACAAATAGTTTTTCTGGGTTAAAATGACATGTAATAATTTTCTAAAAGTTTATTGGTTTGTTTATTAAAAAAATATTCATGAACTTAATCATCTAAAATGATAAGGTTTATTGGCAGCTTATTCATTTAAAATAAAGTTTACAGACCTAGGGACGTTTGATTCACATAATTTTTTGAAGGCATTAAATCTCTTAAATATAGAATGTAGCTTCGAAACTGAAATGAATAAACAATAAATAACCAAAATACTATTTTTATGATATTTCTATAATTCGTTTCTTAAATTATAAGTATAATTTTGGGTTTTGATTCACTTTTAATTTAGGGTTTGATTCAAGAACTTCAAAGGATTTGATTCAACAAATTCAAAGTGTTTTGGGTAAAGTTCAAAGCAAATTCAAATTCAAGATGTAGATACAAATTCAGGTTGGGGGTGAGTGGAGGTGTACTATTGATTTTGGGATTTGATTGTAGGGATATGATTTCTATTTATGGGATGTGTTCTTTCCGGTTGCAGGTTGAGAAGGTGTTGCAAGATATATGGTCGATGATGGTTTAGAACAGTGGTGGTTTTGTTGGCAAGTGGTTGGTGGTGCTTCAGAATGGTACTGGTGGTGTCTGTTGGTAATTAAGTGGTTGACGATGGTGGTCGACGGTTTGGTGATGGAGTTTTTCAGATGGAGGTCATATGGGTCTTGGTAAATCAAAGTAGGGAAGATATATCAGATATAATTTTGTCTTTTTAAGAAAACGGGATAAAAACGAATTTAATTCCTTCTCAATTATGATAAAATGACGAAATCCATTAAAAATAAAATGTGTAAAATTTCATTTTCATTTCATAAGTAAATCAAACGTCCGAATAAAATTTCGTCATATTAAAATTTTTGGCCTTTGTTAAATATCGTTACAAAAACTATATTAATAAAATAATAAAACATTTTATTCTTAAACAATTTACGTACTTTTCTTTTCCAGATTTACATTGTCACACAACATATATTTGTAACAATAACAAAACAAACCAAAATCACACATATAATAAACACATATTTAATAAAATCACCTTTTTTTCAAGATTTACAATTGATAATAAACACATAATATAACATCACAATAATTAATCATCGTATACGTATCCAAATCCCTTCACTAGGAACATCTTTATGTACTACAAATAACATATAATTCCCTTTCGGAGCAACGTTACCCGAAGGCGGCATCGTGACGGTCACTCGGTAGTTCGAACTTCCCGGAACGACGGTCGGTACACCAGTATCAAGAACCAACAATCTTTGATTCATGGAAAACGAGTGTGTGTTAAAAGAAGGTGCCACCATCGTCACCAAAACCGAACTTTTATCCAAATTATTTGAAACCGCAAATATTATATCCATTTTTTTTCCATATCGGGTAGTAGCATCGTTAACGGGTGAGATTATAACCGGCCGTAACCCTAATAAGTTTGGATCCAAATAATAAGGCGAAAAAGCCTCCAAACTTAATTCCGTAGGATAAAATACGTTTTTGAATACGTATTTATCGTGTGGATTACTTCCACCGACCAAAACCCGACTATCTCGAAGCAAAATTGCGGTCGAATGGTACATTCGAGGTATGTTGCTTGGAGTTTGGATCATAAACCGGGATCCGACCGGGTTAACGGGTTGGTAAATTACCGGGTTTAGAACCGGGTTACGCCCAAGATCCCAACCCGCACACCCGGCGGACCCACCGTTAATTAACAAAACGTTGCCATTTGGGAGTAACAACATATCACCCATGACCCGAGCTAAAGGCATGGTCTCCATGACCCAATTTGGATCCGGGTCGGATATCTTGATCCGCCCGCATGTATTCAAAGCTCCGTCAAATATCCCGTTGTCGTTTGCGTTACGAAATGCCGATCGGGGTGCACCCCCGCAAACCAAAACCTCGACCGTAGCCACGGTTCCTTTAACGATCCGTAACGGAAGTAGCACGGCCGACCCGGTGCTCGGATAGTTTCTCGGCTCGTCACCCGGGATCGTCGGAAAATTTCTAACAACTTTGTTTTTAACGTAGTTCCATAAAATGGAACGGCCGTTTGCGAAAACGAACAAGTTTCCATCGGGAATAAGAAACACAAACGGGTATAAGTTGTTTTCGTCTCCATCACTGGTCTGAACCAGAAATGGAAAATCGACGGCCTTCTGAGTGGCCGGCGATTTTGGGAAGAACTCATAAGTAAATGCCTGACGGCCGCCAATAATAATTTGACGGCCGTCTGGCAAGAAATGGTTGGTGGCATACCATCTTTCATCCACCAACCCGTTGTCTATTTCTTGCCAATCACATGTATCACATGATCTATAAGTTCTGACTACGTGAGCACCGTGGTAGCTGCCGCCGGTCTGGGTCAAGCTTCCATCGGGCATTAAACTGCCCGAGGAACACCAGAAGTCGGTCAGAACCACGAGTGGTCGAACCGAGTTGGATCCGATGTCGTACTCGACCGAGTGAGCGGAGCAGTCGGTCCACCCGGTTGGGCATTTACCGGCGGGAAGTGAGATGTTGGAAGTTCCGAAATTTGTGCGGTCGTAAATTACGACACGATCGTTGGGGAGGAGTTGCATGTGCATGGCGGAGATGCCGATGTTCGGGAGGAGCATCGACCAAGTTCCGCCATCGGCGGCGGCAGGACATGGCGGAGCATGGAGGAGGAAGGCGGTGAGCAATAGGAGGATCATGGTGTTTTCCGGCGGGTTTTAAGTGTCGGGTCGGGTTTGATGGTGTTGGTTGAAAAATGAAAGGTGGCATTCATCGGGTTTAAATGTAGGGTGGGAAGAGATGGCGGAGTTAAATTGAATACGTTTTTCCATTCGTCTTATATAAAATGTTTTCTATTTTAAGAAATATAATTTTGACAATTGCGTTTTTAATTTTACTTATTATCTTTTTCAATAATAAAGTTATTTTAATTTTTAATCAACAACTAAAGTAGAAAATTAATGTTTTATTAAGTTTTCCGATCGGAACTTTTTTATAAATATCGAAAGTGAGAAAAAAGAAACTTAAAAACTCTTTGTCTCGAAATCTATAAAATCCTAAAATTATGTGCACAATTTGCTAATAGGCAACATCGTTTAGATTCTGTTGAGAAGAGTAAGAAGGGATATCGCTCTTTAGATACATATTAGGATGAGAATCATAAGATGCATCGAGATGAGATGTACTAAGATGCACCAAATCAATTCATGGGTGGACATGAAATTAAAAGTGATCAATGGTTCAGATTTGTTATCGCTTTTCTCACATTAACTATTCTTCTCACACGATCCAAAACTTAGGCAACACAATATATATACTATATTATAAATCATTTGACAAAAACTCTTAAAAACCATTTTTTATGCATATAGTATTGTTTATTGATACATATTACTTAAAATTCAAGATTAAAATATATAATATATAAATACAACTTATTAAAGCTCTATTTTAAATTCGTGTAGTTAACTACAGATAAATATAATCAAATACATGATAAACATATCATTTTAAATATAAATAATTTAAAATATAATTAAGATAATTATTGAATACTCTAACAGAATACTTAATTATTATATTTATGAAAAATAACATTATTAAGCCAAAAATAAATTACTTCGTTATTAAATCTAAATTAAATTATAATAAAAATGAATTGAAGAAATTATAGAAAAAACAAAAAGTTTTAAACTGTTAATTTAATATTAATATTGATATATTTTATTTAATCTTTTTTGATATCTTCAAGTTTATATTTTATTCAAATATAAAAACATTATTTTATCAAAATCAAGTAAAATCGTATTATAACATTAACATCGACATCGACAGAATAAAACGAAACATTAAAAATCAAGATCCATCTCGCTGTATTGCACGAGTACCTTTAGAGTATGTATACATGTATCAAAGGTTCAAGTTGAAAAGTTATTAAGAATTGAACATAAAAACAAATTATTCACATGTGAATCATCCATACACGCGTAAATATTTACGACTTTGACTTTGAAGTATCGGACATACTGGTAATTTGTAACATGCATTTGCGCATATGCACTAATGCATATGTAATTATAGAAGCATTGGTGTATAGAAAAAATACAGCTTCAGTCGCTTGTATGCATTAGTGCATAGCGTTCAGATGGAGGGCTTTTAAGGTGTTCTTCAATTTTCTCTTTTTTTAGTGTTTCCTCTTGAACCTCCCTCCCTCTCTATATATATATATATATATGTATATATATATATATGTATATATATATATATGTATATATATAAAGAGGTTCATATGGGGACGGTAACAATTTACGATAATACAAAAAAAATCTTCAACCAATCATTTTGTATATGAAAATTTTCATGTACATAATCATATATGATTAGTCAAGACTTTTCCATCGGCAAAAGTCGTGTGTGTCATTTTTTATGCTAGTACAAAATCACATATGATTTTGTACATGAAAAAAATTTCATGTGCAAAATGATTGGATGAGGATTGTTCTCGTATTCTCGTAAATTGTTATCGTCCTCGCATGAACCCATATATATATATATATATATATATGAAACCTGGTTCGCTTACTTATATTTTTATAAATTACTCATATATGAAGATGTACGCATATGTTTACCACATGATTCACATATGAATTATTTATTCTTATATTTTTTATTTGCCTTTTTTTTATTGAACTTCCATGTATATATGCAGTGTGTACAGATATATTTGTTAGACTTGGGATCACGTGACACCAACATGTTTTTGTGAGACTCGTGAGACCACTTTTTTATACTTGAAATTTCACAACAAAACTCTGTGAAGGTAACCTTCACAGTGTTTTTACTGTGAAGGTTCGGATTCTTTTTACCTTTACAATATTTTGTTGTGAAGTTTCAAGTATAAAAATATGGTTTTACGGGTCTCACAAAAACAGACTGGTCTCATGTGAACTTAACCATATATTGCTAATACCTAATATTGACTATTGAGTCATAAATATATAATCATTAGACTTAAAAACTCAGTTAGATATCGATTCCATTAAAGAAATATTACCAGTAATAAATAATAATCAATCGAAAAACGGTCAAACATAAAAATATCCCTTATGTCTTTTGAGACGGGTTTAATGTAGACTCTGTTCAGATTGTTGGTAATCAACTTTTTTTATCCAAATCATATCAATCATCATTCATAATTCCTATAAAGTAATTTGATTATGAAAAAAATAAACATAATTAATAAAACAAACAGTTAATTCGAACATATGATTGAAAGATCAATATACAAGAGTTTTGTCATACATAAATATATATGGTAATTAGATGAATCATCCAACAAAACACCTATACGCTTTTAATTCTACTTAAACAACAATTCTATCATGTTACTTAATCTTAATTACGATGGAAAAAACATATATCCTTTCGAACATCTGAATTTTTTGACAAAACTAAAAACGAAAAATCTATGAAGGGTAGAATGAGGACTTGAATTTACAAGTCTATCATTAATTTATGAGGGAATTACAAATTTGGTCCATATGGTTTATGTGTTTTGATATTTCGGGTCCTTATTTTGAAATATCTGTGGATTACATCCCTATGGTTTGCAATTTGATAATGCATTAGGTCCATGTCACTAACTTCGTTAGGTTTTTTTTTGTTAAGTAGGTTAATTAAGAGGGCATTTTGATCATTTTCATCATAGGCCAAACTGCAGACCAGACCGCTCAAAAAATAGTTCAAATCGCATACCAGACCGGACCGAGCGGTTTGACTATTTTTCAGACCAGACCGGACCGCCAAACCGCTCAAACCACCAAAAACGGTCCGGTTTGACTTGGTTCGACCGGTTTGAGCGGTCCAACGGTTTTTTTAAACACTCCTACTATAGAAGATGACTGGAAAGTGGGCAAAGATTGGCCAGGGATGGCAACCGTACACGGTGGATGTATTTTATTTTTTGTTTTTTTTAATTACTATATACACTTACACAAAAAGCAACAATAAAAATATTTAAAAAAGGGACAAAAATGATTAAAATTTTATAATTTAACGAAATTTTTAGAAAATTAAAACAATAGACCTTATCTATAACAAAAAAAAAACAGACGTACAAAGATCCTATCCGTGGTTTTAAAGATTCAATTCATAGTTTTTATATAATAATTATATATATATATATATACACACGAAATCTATGATTTATTGGTTGCTTTAAATTTTGAATTTGAAATGTGCATTTAAAAGAGGCTATAAAAAGTTGCTATAAAAATTGATAATGATTGGTTTTGAATTTAACTATGCATGACTTTTTCAACCTATTATTTTATAAAAATATTTTTACCGAAATTGATGTTTGATTCGATTCTTATTTTTATAACACGATTTATTATTGATTAGATACACATAAAATATTAATAATCAAGAGGATAAAATAGATGAGCAAATCTACGAATGAATGGTAGATGAAATGACGTCGTTTTGATGACATTTTAAAAGACAGTTACCGTCAACACGATCCTGGAGTCATTCAAGGTCTAATACATCATAAAAAACTAAAAAATTTGTGATTAAAAAACAATAAAAATGCTAATAAAAATAAATACTAAGGATGAAATTGACGGTTAGGAACTAAACCTTAAAAAAACCCTGAAAAATATATAACTTTACGTAATAATCAATAAGTCTTTATTAAAACCAGTATAACGTTATGCCATCTGACAAACATAACATTACGTCTTTAAATATATAAAAAATCAAAACAAGCTTACTTAAACCAATAAATTAACCTTTTCTTTGGGTTAAATATGCATATGATAGCATTAAACCACAATTAAACATTTTTCTCCCAATGAAAATATAAAATGTTTGTCATGAAACTGTTCCTTAACATATAGATATCCTTCACAAAAGCTATAAAAATGACCATTTAAAGAAACAAAAAGTAAGATTTCGTACAAGTATGATTTATTTTTATAAGTAGCTCGCTTTTACGTTAATTACTATCCTATATACATATTAATGCTTTATCTTACTCAGTTCATTTGAATTATGTTGTCTTTACGTATTTTTTGCCGTTTAAACACGAGATTACTTTTTACTAGAAGGTAACCTCATATTTGTATTTGTTGATTTGTATGATTGAAATCGTTTATGCAAGTACAAAGATACAAGTATATCCTTCATCTGGGTGGTTAAAACTTAAAAGATGTGACTCTACATACAAATTTAATAAGAAAATACTTTATTTATTGCACGATATTAGTGTCTTTACACATTTTTTTTTATCGAAAGAACGTGATTATTAATAAATATTTAATGTATCAATACAATTAGAGTTATACTTGTGTCAAACAAGGAGTTTTGCAATTAAACTAGGGTCGTATCTGAAGGTGTTCCAATATAAGATAAGAAACAGGACCACCAATTATTTTGGGGTTAATTATACATGTTTTAGCCTTTATTATCTATTATATCATTATATATGTTTTAACCTTTCGTGCAAACAATTTTAATATAATGTTTCATGTTTTTGCTTTTAACTGATTTGATGATTTCTGATTCTAGTTATGGCTTTTATATCATGTTAGAAGAATAAATAAATTCCATAACTTACGGTTTTTTGTTATTTTAATATGTAAAGCTTTTAATAGAATATTATAATATTATATTGTATGATCTTATAGTCTTGATACTTACGTAAGAGGATTCCCAAAAAATTAAAACGTAAATGAATTAAACTTGTATAATCTATTTTCCTATGTGTTATGTAAATGCAAAATACAAATTAAAGTCCTAAGTTATAAGAGACGTGTTGAGTGTTGCAGTTGTAGTGAGACTTATTAATTATTTGTTATGTTGATCTATATAGAGTTTTGCATAGTGAATTTTAAAATAAATTTGTTGAAATATTGGTTATAATTAGTCCTTGGTCCTAGGACATGGTACAATTTAAACATGTTTATGAGGATATAAGTTAATTTTAATTATGTTAATTTATATCTATAAACAGATAAATTTAGTTATACGTTACTAAAATGGAAGGTTTTTATCTACGAACATTTTACTAAGAAATCTGTCACTAAAGGGTGTTCCGTCACAAAGATTGGTGGGTAAATCAAATAAGTGACAGATTATCCAGAAAATTATTGGGTAATCCGTTGATATTTTCTCGTAACCATCGAATTTCGTCGAAACCATTATTAATTTTTGGATTATCCGTGGTAATCATTCAAGAATTTATTTTTAAGTATTTTTCTATGAATGAAAGTCATTTTTTTATAGTGATAAAAAAACGGATTAACAGTCTTAAATTATCTTAATATACTTCGAAAACTTGAAATCACAGTTTCTAACGACTAGTTAAAAAAGATTGGATTATTTATTTTGATAACTAATTTTGTATTCATATTTTTTTTCAATACAATTTACCGATTTGATTTGCTTTAAAATTTTACCATATTATTTAGGAAAATCTCATCTATATCCTTTAAAACTTTCTATATTATGTATATATCTTTATAAAATTTGAAACTACGTATATATTCTTCTAAATCTCTAAAACTCATATATATGTCATTCTTCCTAATTTAATTATTATTAAAACATTTAAAAAATACAAATCACATGATTTTAGGAAGGATATTCAGAAGGTAGCTAAGTAATTTAAAAAAATAAATTAAATTTAAAGATAATGATTTGTATTTTTTAAATGTTTTAATAATAATTAAATTAGAAAAAATGACATATATATAAGTTTTAAAGGTTTAAAAGAATATATACTTCATTTCAAACATTACAAGAATATATAAGTAATATAAAAACTTTTAAACGGTATAGTTAAAAAATTTCCTTTATTTAATTGGGGGCATATCAAGCTAATTGTAAAATGCCTTTCAGAAGTAAGTTTTTTAAAACATAAATTAGGGTACTTTTTTCTTGATATGTATAATATTTAATAATCAATTTTTATTTATTTTATACTATATTAATTATTTTAGAGTAAAATTTAATTTTAGTACTAAGGGCCATTTATCAAACGTTTATCCGGGTAAGACTTACCAGGTCATATTATCTTACTGGAAGAATACGACAATTACCAAAAATCTTACCCGGTAAGAGCGAAGACAATAAAAACAAGGACCAGGAGTCTTACCCCAGTAAGTGATTACGACAACTTTTACTACGGTAAGCACTTACCAGGTAAATTGTTGCATACGATGCCGTTTTGGTGGATTAAAATCTAACCCGATAAGTAAACGATAGTGTTGAATTTTGCCGGTAAGCACTTACCTGGATAAGATTTGGTAAACACCCCCTTAATGTCCGTAATTTTCAACAGGTATCGTTTTTAAATTTTAAAAACTTGAAATTGGTCCCTCACATTTGTGATTTGTCAATTCTCAAGGTTTTGATACATCTGTCTATGGTAGTTAGTTTTCTTTGTCAAGTCAAATTAAATGAAAAATATTTAAACTGTTTTCATTATATTAAAATAAAAAATGTATTATTTCTTTAATTTTAAATTGTAAAACAATAAATAAAAATAAACATTATATTTTTTTTCTTTATTTGTCTTACATTTTAAAATTTAAAGCGTAAATTACATCGTTAGTCCCTATGGTTAGTTCAAAATTCGGATATGGTCTCTATTTTGTAGTAAAGTACATTAGAGGTCCCTATGGTTTGCAATTGTAACGAGCTGGGTCCCTGACACTAACGGAGTTAACTCCAATCCATTAACTCAAGGGATGATTTGGTCTTTTGAGTTTTTCTCATTTTGTAATTCAGAGTTAGAAGTTATATTTAATATATTATATATTATGTTATATTTTTCTTTATATACATAATGTATCTACACACAAGCTAAGGGGCCGTTTAGCAAATGTTTACTTAGGTAAGTGTTTACCAAGTCATA
Source organism: Silybum marianum (assembly GCA_036898165.1). NCBI lineage: Eukaryota > Viridiplantae > Streptophyta > Magnoliopsida > Asterales > Asteraceae > Silybum > Silybum marianum. The sequence continues at coordinate 8,875,607 of CM072529.1, read as the reverse complement.
TTACCCTACCAGATGAATATGGCAAGAACCAATAATCTTACTCGGTAAGAGCTATAAGCTCGAGCAGTCCGCCGACAGCCGACGGGTTCGGGACTGGGACCCCCGTGCCCATCCCTCAAAGCCAATCCTTTTCCCGAGGTTACGGATCCATTTTGCCGACTTTCCCGAATTCCACTGAACCTTATCATTTAGAGGAAGGAGAAGTCGTAACAAGGTTTCCGTAGGTGAACCTGCGGAAGGATCATTGTCGAAGCCTTAAAGGCAATGACCAAGAGTCTTACCCGGTAAGTGAGGGTGACAACTTTTACCATGGTTAGCGCTTATCAGGTAAACTGTTGCATATGATATCATTTTAATAAACTAAAATCTTACCCGGTAAGTAAGTGATAATGTTGACTTTTGCCAGTTAGCACTTACCCGGGTAAGTTTTGGTAAACTGCCCCTAAAACATTATAAAGGTATTTCTTCCTCCTCAAATGCCGAGCACTTCCTAGGGAAGGGCCTGGGGGATGTAGTCGAATATCCCGTTTGCCCCGTAGATGTGGCATAATGGTTAAAGGTCTTGAAAAATGTGATGGAATATCTATCAGTCAAGGGTTCGATTTTAGGTGTATACAATCGTGACCACTAAGTTTATTAGGGCTGACTTTTTATAGTCGCAATTTGTCAGGATTAGTCTATGCATAGGATAGACCATCCTTTTTTAGCTTGGAACATCCTTTAAAAATAGAGTAAAGGCCAGCGGAGATGGGAAGGGGGGAAAGTACCTTTGTAATAATGTCTCGACATGTGTATATATATTATGTATATAAATAATAACAATTATAACTTTTATTTTTTAATTAAAAAATGAGACAACTTAAAAGACTAAATTGCCCCTTGAGTTAACAGATTGGAGTTAACTTCGTTAGTTTCAGAGACCCAACTCATAACAAAATGCAAACCACAAGGACCGGTGTACTTATTACGAGATAAGGACCATATCCAAATTTTGAGCTAATCAAAGGGACCAGCAGTGTAATTTACTCAAATTTAAAATATGGTATGTTTTTAATTTTAATATAAAATTAAGAAAATAGAAAAATGACTAAAATACCTTTCATTTAACTGGAACCCTAACCGTTGGGACTTAACTGGAACCCTAACCGTTGGGTGCAGGGGACTAAATCCAAGTTTTTGAATTTTAAGGAAGATATCCATTGAAAATTGAAAACATTAGGGACCAAAATTGAACTTTACTCATTATTTTATTATTATTATCACTAACAAAAAGAAAAATCCTCGATAGAAGCATAGTTGTGGTTTTGATATAAAAATTGAAGCATTTAAGAGGCTATTCTTTTCCTATTTGCAAATTCAACATAAAGATCCATCAATCAAATGGTGGGAAATGAAAGATCAATCAAAAAACTAAAAATTTGCTTGTAATTAGCTCAATTACATTAATCAAATTAACCAACATAATAATTAGACTTCTATTCTATTCACTTCATTTCATGGATACATTTTTATAGAAAACCAAGATGAAAACTACACACAAAATTAAGATTAAAAAACCGATAACATTTTTCACTAACTAGAAAAGACATTATGCAACAAACCATTTCTTCCATCGGCCATGGATGATGGGGTTAAAGCTTCTTGTGGTCACTTATAAAGCTATACATCATATACACGCAAGCGTTCTTGGATGCTATCACGACAAACAGGGCATTTTTGACATTTTTCACAGCATATACTGCGCATATATAGAGGACAACAAACTTATTATTATTATTATTATAGATGGAGAATTGATAATCGTTTAATGGCAAAACAAAAGGAAAATAAATAAAAAACATACCTGCAAAGGATGTGATGCCTACAAGGGAGAAGTACCGTGTCTATTTCTCTTTCGAAGCAGATCCTACATAGGACTTTTTCCTGTTGTTATATTCAAATAAGGATCAAGTTGAAAATATGATTTTTAGGGTTACAAATCCAACATCCAAAACCATGTCAATATATATATATATATATATATATATATATATATATATATATATAGGGGCGGGTTCAAATGAGAACTCAAATTTGGTTGTGAACATGAGGACAAATGGGAGTGCGACACGTGTCTCATTCAAAGAAATATTCAGACTGAATATAGTATTTATTCAGTCAGTCTGAATATTTCTTTGTATATTCGCTCTGAATAATCTATATTCAGACACGTGTCGCGCTCTCATTTGTCCTCGCGTTCACAACCAAATTTGAGTTCGCATTTGAACTTTCCTCTCTCTCCCCCTCTCCCCCTCTCTCTCTATATATATATATTGTAACTATTGCAATTTCGGATAGTTGCTCAGGGTTGTGAAAGATATACGGATAGTTCAATGATAAAAGATTCAGAAAATTTACATTTTGAAGTCTTTCATAGTTCTGTTGGCTGGAATTTGTTATATCTGTTTGCTCATTAAGAGCTGCTTGAAGTCTCCAAACCTGAAATGCAGAAATAAAATGATTAGAGATCAAAGCAACCGCGGTTCTAACAGAGTTTCGATATTTCAAGATGGCAAAAATGGATAATTTGGATATGCAAGAATTACCTCCTCAGTTAGATCCTTCTTGGGCATTCTCTTTACGGTTTCGGGTGAATAACCAGAAAACGTGTTGTATCTGAGATCCATGTGTAGAATAATCAATCAGAACGGTATCACTTTATGACAACTACAAGAATAAGAAAAATGAACTTACCCAGAAGACCAAAACCAAACTAAACGAACCCAGTATATCCAACCCGAGGGTGGAATTTTGTGAGGTAAGATGTATACAGACCTAGAGGGAGGTTCAGAGGAAAACCTCAAAAAAAAAAAAAAAAAAATTAAGAACGCCCTAAGAGCCCTCCATCTGGACGGTATGCATAAATGCATACAAACGATTGAAGCTGATCTTTTTTCTATGCACAAATGCATGTTACAAATTACCAATATGCATTTGTGCATACCGTCCAGATGGAGGGCTCCAAGGGTGTTCTTTAGTTTTTTTTTTTTTTGAGGTTTTCCCCTGAACCTGACCCTACAGACCTAACCTCTATCCAAAGAGTATAGCGGCTTATTCATTAAGACCCCACCCAGCACGTGAAAGTGGGTGAGAATGTAAAAGAGAGAAAGTTATCCCAAAAAGATTAAAGAACTTACCCAGAAGACCCATTGTGGTAAAGTCGTGCTTGTTCTTCTCGGCTTCCTTCATCAGTTGACCACCAACCAAGCAGCCTACAGCAATTACAATAACGAGATTAAAGAACGGTGAGTAATCTTTTCTTGGTTTTCTGCAATCATTTGATTCACGATAATCCCATAAATAATGCCAATGGAGGTTTACCTGGAGCCACGGTGAAGAAAACCAAAGGAATCACGAGCTCTAGCTGCATATATAAAATATCTTCCTGAACCAGCCTCAGTACGTAGTAAAATGACGATTCTCTCCACCAAATTAGATGCAGCAATAAGTACTCCTAAGCCTTGCACTAAAAATAAAGGAGAGAAGACAACAGGAAGAGGGATAAATCTAGCAGCAGCAGGTTTTCCCTGAAACTCATAGTATGTTGAGAAATCATTTTTAATAAGATAATGATAACACATTTAAAAAATAGCTAAAAAATATTACAAATTTTGAAGAAGTGATTGATATTTCCAATCATCATAGTTGGTTTTTTGTTGCAAGCGAATCATTGTTTTTTATGAAAATGCAAATTAAACACTACACTTCATATTGTCCGAAATTGCTCATTCTGAAAAGTGAAGCTTTTCGCGTTTTCATCAGAATAATGATTTGTTTGCAACAAAAAGTTAGGGGCTGTTTACCACACATTTACCGGATAAGTGCTTACTAGCAAGAGATATCACCCTTAACTTACCGTTTAACATTATTGGTTATCAAAATGGATTGTTGTTAAGTGTCTTAAACCTGGCAAAGCACTTACCGGGTAAGTGTCTTTTCCCTAACTTGCCCGCTAAGACTCTCATTCCTTGGCTCCTTGCTATGCTATGCCTCTTACCGGGTAAGATTTTCTGTCTTTGCCATGTTTAACCGGTAAGGTAAGTATTATATACAGTGGTTTGAAGTACTAGGGGTGAGCATAACCGGGTACCCGGCCAAACATGGAACGAAACTGGAACCGGTTCCGGTACCGGGTACCCGGTTTCAATTTTTTATTTTATTTTTACATTGCATACGATAAAACTGTAATTTTAAGTCTATTATAAACTACACAGTACCAACTTAAAGTAATAAATACAACAAATGGTCAAAACTAATCCGATAAAAATGTAATTTTTAAGTCTATTATAACATAAATAACTCGTCTAACTCTAACCTAAAAGGTAATATAACTTTATTAATAAATATATAAAATAATTTTTATTTAAAAGTAGCAGGTACTACTCAGTCCCGGAACCGGTAGTTCCAAAAAAATGAAAACCGGAACCGGAACCAATCACAACCAATCACATCGGTTCCGGTTCCGGAACCGGCAGTTCCAGAGCAGTTCTGGTTTCAAAGGAGGGTACCCGGTTCCGATGCCCACCCCTAGTAAGTAATACCAATAAGCACTTACCTGGTAAGCATTAGGTAAACCGGCCCTTATATACAGTGGTTTGAAGAATTAAAATCACCCAATTTAGATATACCTCCAAGTGTATACAAAGGAGGACTTGAAAACCGATGATGGGAATTTTCATAACATGGCCACCGATATCTTGTAGACCACAATTCCTATCCTCAGAGTCATCGTGTGTAGAAACCACAAGGCCATTGTTCCAATCAAGATATCTAATCGCGGCGGATGAAGAGCTAGCCTCAGGTATGTGAAAATTTCTGTGAATCATTGGATTAGACCACTTTGTACAAACAAGAAACGCGAAGCACTCTGCAATTCTGTATTTAGAGCATGAATTTGCAACATGTTAGAATATATAAGGTATGCTAGAAGCAAAGATAAAAAAAAGAATCTTTAAATGTAAAGGCAACTATACCCAAAGTTTATGAACAAGTCCCACCAGCCTAAAGAAGCTACATCACCTGCTAAAAGAAATTAGTTAAAAAGGTAATATGGGATAAGGATTGAAACCACTGAAAATCAGATTATGTGCAAGTACAATGGTGTCTGATTTTAAATTAAGATCACAAACAATGTTGCAAGTGCTCATCAATTGATGCCAGAAAAAGATCATAAAAGGATTCTTTCATATGCTATATATATATATAGGGGCGGGTTCAAATGAGAACTCAAATTTGGTTGCGAACATGAGGACAAAGGAGAGCGCGACACGTGTCCTATTCAGTTTGAATAACGAAGGGAAATATTCAGACTGAATATTGTGTTATTCACTCTGAATAATGTATGAACTTCACCTTCATTATTCACTGTGAATGCCCTTCATTATTCAGACTGAATGGGACATGTGTCGCGCTCTCCTTTGCCCTCGTGTTCGCAACCAAATTTGAGTTTGCATTTAAACTTTAGTCTCTCACCTCTCTCTCTCTCTCTCTATATATATATATATATATATTTAGGGAAGTCATTTGAGGAGGGTGTTACCGGATAGCTTTAGAAGGGTGAACACGCTAGCAGCAAAAAAGAAGACCATTGAGATAGCAACCCAGAAATGCTGAAAACATAGAACAATCGTTTAGTGTTATCTAAATCATTTTAAGCAAGCAAACAAGATTCATTTGAATATAATAGCTCAGTTTCAGAAAGGTTGATGTTATTTTCTTGTTTTTTTTTGCCATGAAATATATGGACTACGGTTTTAAGGTAGTGGCAACAAGCAGCATCATTTGGCTTCTGAATCATGATGTATAGACTTCTGGACTGCGTTGGCTTTTTTTCTCATTTAAGTGCTTCTAATTCTTCGTTTTGAATTTTCCAGAACCCTTAGGGAGCGTTTGGTTCGCATAATGGAATTCGGTGGAATTGGAATCCATCAAAGGAATTTGACTTTGAATGAATTGGAATGCAATTTGACCATCCTTTTGGTTAGATGGAATTGAATTCTTTGGGATATCCAATGGAATGTTTAAATATTTAATTTAAGGAATTCAATGGAATTCAAAGGATTCCATCATGTTCATTATGTGAATCAAACATAGATTTGGAATTTGGTCAATGGAATTATTCATTCCAATTCCATCAAAATCCATGAACCAAACACCACCTTAGGTTGTGAGTTCAAGTCTCTTTAGAAATATCAGGGCATCAATTTGTTGACTTGTGGTTGTTTGCAGATTTTTTGCAAATCATGCTTTGAATTTCCTGTAACTCCCACCATTTACGGGCCACCCAAATATGTTTTAATTGATTGTTTAAATGACTTCCGTTCAGCACTGCTGCTTAATCTTTGCTTGTGTCATGCAAGTTCACTAGTGCTTCCATAGGAAGTTTAGTTTCTTGCTAAAAATCTCATGATGATCCCTCAGTTGTGTCTATATGTACATACGTATACTGATATACATATGTGTACATATATATATAAGTGTGTATACGTGTATATACACATACACACATACTCTTACATACATACAAGAAAGAGAGATAGGGTGGGCATGCAGGCTGACATGTGTGAGTGTATTTATATATACACATTAATATATATACATATATATATCGCGAGAGAGAGAGAGAGAGAGTGGAAGCATTCTATAGATAAATGATGGAGGAGGCTTCTCTAGCTCCAACACATCTAAGACGAGTTTACGCTATAAGATAACTGAATATATATATATATATATATATCAAATCAAATATCTGAATAGATGTTTGGGAACCCATGTGTACTATTAATGAAATGAACTTACAGGAAGTGTCTCCCATATTGCATCGTCGCTCAAACTTACATCATCTCCTGGTAGCAAAGCCTTGCACATTCTGCAAATATTAAATTGCCAAATAGCATAATTAGGTCATAAAGGCATATTTATGCAACCAAATGGTAAATTTTAGGAACCTAGTATTTTTGCAAAAAGAAAGTCGCTTGTGGAATCACTTTTGCACTACGTTAAGAGTTTCTTTTTATAGAATACCAATATGATGGAATCTCACATATTTCATTTTTTTAAATACAAAAAGACTAACATGAAAAACTAAATCCATTTGAGGGGACAGATTAAACAACCTAAAAGGTGGATAGTACCCAACAAAGAGAACCAGAGTAATTAGAAAGAGTAAAAAGAAAGATCACCTGAAATTGTCAATAAGTATAGTTATTTCAAATGCCAACAATGGAAGAAAGACAATCTTCAAGCTTACAGCAGGAACTTTATCAACTGCAAAAATAAGAATCATATTATATTTTGTATTAACAGATTACGTATTTTCTGAAGTAATCCAACATTTGGTTAAATGTTTTTAAGTTGGATATGAGAGAAGCAGTTGATATAAGATAAATCAGAATCAATATATATTATTATACCATATGCACTCTCCAGAAAGACACAAAGAAGCAGTTCAAATGCAATAAGCAAAGGTGTGGCAACAATCGCATGAAATGGTGCCCACTGCACAAAAGGTAAAAGAGAACAGTTATAAGTCCGAGGGAAACTTGATAACTCACACTCATCCATAGATTACCGATATTATATCCTTCAATTTAAAATGATAATAAAATAAGGTACAAGAAAACATCATACATGACGCCCATGGGGAACCGCTGGTGCAGGTAAAGAAAACCTTCCTCGGGCAACAACTGCATGAAACAAGAAAAGTGGGAAGAAGACGATCCTGCATAACAAGACAAATAATGTTACATTCAGAAAAAGAGATCTATATGCGCTTGTTTAATAATATACGGCATATTATCATATCTCCCATTAATATATTTCTATTCTGTTAATATTGAAAGCGCTTTACTGTAGGAAAAATCCCAATTAAGCATCCACAAAGTATTTTGACATAATAATCATCATCATCATCACTGTGAGAATACATGAACCCCCATATTACTCTCCAAAAGTTCCCTTGAGGAGAGAAGAGAGATTTCAACATAACCGATATAGGTTTATAGGACTAACAATCACAATGTTAACATAGTTAGATTTTTGGCAAAACAGATAAAATATCATTGAACTTTAAAGTTTTTCACTCTCATACTGCAACAAATGAATTTATCAATCACAATTATATCATTTCCCTCCAATTGTCATTCGAATTAACAAGTTGAAATTGAGGATGTTCAATTAGTCAATAAATTGAAAACAAATTCTTATGTTTGTGAGTTCCACTAATTAGAAAGAATGCATTGATTTAAATGTGATAAATGAAACATATGATTAATAAATCTTAAACTATGAAACAATTATCCCATCAAAGCTCAATAATCAATTTATCGATTTTGCAATTTTTAAGATGACATGCAAACTCAAACTACATCTTCTTCTGAAAGGGGATTAAATTAATCAATTCCAGAACTCCTGTTACAGATTCTATTAGAACAATAGAACGATTCACATATTACAAACCCTAAAGTGGATTAAAATTTTAACCCCATAACAACAAACGAAACAGAAACCATATAACACGTAAGGATATATAGATGAAATAAATACCACCAAGAGCAAGGTAGGAGTTGATCGAGTTTGAGAACGAGCAAGAGGGTGAAGCAGAACAGTAAAGTATGAGCAGAGAAAGCCTGTAAGGACTTCGTTACTCTACGGCAGCTCATTTCTTTCCTCCTTACAAGCACAAAAAACCCTCAACTGAAACTAATTTTATACATTTGACTTACAGAGACGGTGATTGCCACACTGTAACCCTATAAAATCTCCATATTTGAAGAGCGAATTTTACGAATTTTTCCTAAGGGTTTAGCTGAGATAAGGATAGGGATGATGATGGTCCTCGAGACTCCTCATCGGATGGACGCCATGAAAGCAGACAACTTTTTTCTTTTTCCGTCTTGCTAATGGGTTTTCCTTGATTGATAGAGATATTGAAGCTCAATTCGTTACTACAAAATTATATTTGAGTAAACTAGTGTTTATAACGATTTTATTTCCAATAGTTTAAAAATTGTTTTTTTCATCTTATGCTTATGGTTTGTATTTTATTTTGTTTTTTGTCCATTATTTTAATAGAGTTAAAAAAATATGTTAAAATAAAGGTAATATGGTATTTTAACTTTATATATATGTATATATTTAAGAGTAAACTGGAAATTTGGTCTTTGTTGTTTGTTGTTTTTTGTGATTTTGAATCCTACAAAATTTTTATTGCAAGAAAACCATCATGGCATGTAAAATTTTGTGGTTTGGGTCCTTAGTACTAACCCCATTAAATGTCCTTTAACTAAGTCCCTTCACGTGCCTTGCACATGAGTAGGGATGTATACAGGTTGGGTTGGGCGGTTTTTGACATTTTTACAATCTAATCTAATTATGGCGGTTTGGAAAATCTCAACCGAACCCAATTGATTCAGAGGGTTAACGGTTTGGTAGTATGCATAAAATTAAGGAATGAAATACGATAAATACTATTAAAAATATACAAAGGGTTTCGTTAGGGGGTTTCTATGTTTTTTTGTCGTATATATCAATTGTTGTCAGATGCCTTCACATTTTACAAAATGAAAGTTATAAAGAATCCTAACGGAAAACTAGATGAAATCATTTATTTATTGTTAAAATCTTTATATGTATGTCTGTATATATACGTGTGATTTTGTTATATTGACACCATTAAATGAAAGTTATAAAGAATCTTTTGATGCTACGTAACTGAATTTAGATGACATTGATAGAAGTTGTATTCATATAAATTAATGAAATATATATATACCAATTATTTCATATTTGCATTCGTTGATCCGACCAATTGACTTCAAATTTATATGGATTTATCGTGTTCATTTGTAAATGTTGATAGAAGTCATAACTTAAAACCCAACTTTACTTAAAGCTCAATTTTAAAATCCTAATCTACAATCATAAATTAACATTTATCTAATGAACGCATTCTCACTTACTTAAATTAAGTTTTGGTTTTAATCTCTAACTTGAACTAATAATATATGTATTTATTTTTTGGAATGTAAATTGGAATAAAATGTATACATATTTTTGGGTTGAAATTTATAATGTTTATATAATATACATAACTTTATCGAAATAATATATATTAGCGGCAGGTTGGCGGTTTGGGTTGGGTTGGGTTTTGTTAACCCAATTTCAACCCTCCTAATTAGCGGTTTAAGGGTTTGGCAGGTTGGGTTTAATCGGGTTGTTAACGGGTTGGACTGGACGGTTTTTGTGGGTTGACGGTTTTTTGTACACACACATGAGGGCATTTTGGTCCTTTGACCCTTTTTTGACTAAAAACAAAAACCAGAGGGACTAAAATTACAAATTACCGTTTAATATTAAATAATTTTATATTAATATACATATATATAAATTAATACATACATACACACATGTAGTGTTTTTTTCTCTCTCTTATATATATATAGAGAGAGAGAGAGAGAAAGGGCTTCAAACGAGAACTTTTTCGGTTTAAAGAAACAAATGAACAATTTCCTAGCCACATATATATTTTAAGTAATTAAAAAATTAATTAATAATAATCTAATTACTTTAAGGGTATTATGGTCCAAATATTATTTTATGAATGTTACTATTCATTATTTCTATGATATTGTACAGTGTACAATCTTGATTAATTGTTAACAATTTCAATATTAAATATATTTAAATAAATATAAGATCAAGATAAATATGAAAATATCTTTAAATACATATATAAAAATAAGAAACCAAACTCAGTATCATATATGATTTTAAAAAATATGATTTTGTACAAATGTTAATGTAAAATCATATGTGATTTGGTATAAATGCAAATGTAAATTCATATATGATTTTGTACAAAGGTAGATGTAAAATCATATATGATATAATTATAATATAATATAATATAATTTAACATTCTAATATATTATCAATTGATTTTACAAAATTTATATATTCATAATATATTATAAAATAATAATATATTATAATAGTGTATTATTACTATCTAGCCCTACCAAGTTTATCCCTAAAAGAATTAACCTTTGATGGAAAGTATATTTCAGCATCCATGAATTACTTCAATGTCATCCAATATAATATCAATTGATTTTATAAAATTTGTGGCTTAAAAACCATTCATTTGTTTCTTTAAACATAGGGTGTTCTCGTATGAACCCTCCCCTATATATATATATATATATATATATATATATATATATAGAGAGAGAGAGAGAGAGAGAGAGAGAGACGGATTCATGCGAGGACGATAATAATTTATTTTAGTCGTCATTGTGCTTCAATAACTACAGAGGTCGTCCCTACTGTTTCAATTTTGCTTTGAAAGTGGTCTACGCTCGTTAACTCTGTTAATTTTTTCTGTTAAGTGAAGGGTATTTTAGTCTTTTTACCTTTACAGGGATATGTTATACCGTTTTGTTTAAAGTATAAGGGACCAAATTGTAGTTTACCCTATCTTATATTGATATAATATTTTATAATTAATATACATATTAATACATATATATACATATATATCTATATATGTCGTTGCACACAATACAGAGGGTCACATGACCATCTCAGTCTGATCACGCCATCTCCAGCAGTCTTCTCTAGTGACCAAACTCATCCCAACCTTCCCTTTCCCCAATCCCACTAGCGACCGTCACCTCTGCATTTCCTTAACCACCGAAAGCTGCAGAACAACCATCGATCACCGGTGATTTTTTTTGCTTTAGGGGAAGACGAAAAAAACAGTCAAAGCACAGTGGAAGCCTCGAAGATTCGTCTATAAATCGATTGAAGAATTTAAGTAAGCTATAATGTTGTAAATCGATTGTAGGAAGATCGATGGGTTTAGGAAGATCTCCTGTGGGTATATAACTGATACAGGGATAAGGAAGATCTCCGGTGGGTTCAGGGAGAAGGAAGATCGATGGGTTTAGGGGTGATCATCGGTGTTGTATGTATATGTATATACGGTTCTCCGGTAGAGAGTAGACGTTGTATATACGGGTCTTCGACCAAAGCTTTCTTAACCACTCAGTTTTCTCCAAATCTGCAATGTACATATATACGCACTTAAACCACCATTGATGCCACTGTGTAAAGTGTAAACCTCAAAAAATCAATAGCTCTTCGCCGTCAACAAGAAATCAACCCTATGTTTGTGTAAAATGGAATCGTCGGAGATAAATAATCGGAGACCAAATCGCCGGAGCACACATCGTTGGAGATCAAATCGCCGGCGGCAACCTATATATGTGTACTCTAGTGACCAAGACCCTCTCCGGCAGCCCTATCTCCCCTCTAATCTTCCATCTCCGTCCCAAACATCACATCCCATCTCTATTCTACTCTTTCTCCTATCCCACCCCCCTTCTCTCTCTTTCCCCCATACCAGATCGACTACTGAAGCACAGGGACACATAGGGACTTCCTCCGGTGATCGACCACTTAACCACCACTCACTCTCTTCTCTCTCTCTCTCTCTCTGTTTTCGTCCACTTGAGCTTCTGTTTCGTACACCTTGACCGAGCAAACACCTCCTGTTTTAGGGTCGTCGGAGGAGGCGTTGATCGCCGAAGGCAGTGTTGGTCGTCGGATACGACATGTTGGTTGCAGATGTGCACATATATAATATATATAAATAAATATTATATTAATAAAAGTTAAGAGTAAATTACAATTTGGTCTCTTATACTTTAAACAAACTGGTATAACATATCCCTGTAAAGGTAAAAAGACTAAAACACCCTTCACTTAATAGAAAAAATTAACGAGTTAACGAGCAAGGACCACTTTCAAAGAAAAATCGGAACAGTAGGGACGACCTCTGTAGTTATTGAGACACATGAACGACTTTCAACGAAAGGTGTAAACCATAGGGACCAAAATTGTAGTTTATATATGTTCTTAATTTAAATATATATCAAACAAATTTAATAAATGAATAAAAAAAGGTTTAATTAAAAATATAGAATTGTAAGAGTAAATTACTTTTAATAACAACAACTGTCTGGTATAAAATAAAACTACTTTTTTTTTCTCTCGAGTTCTATTAATTTTTTTGGATCATAATTTAAAAGTTTTTTGATATTTTAGTTAATAACTTTTTTTATAGTTTTATCGAAGTTTTATTTATTTATTTTAAAACGAGTTGGTATTTTTATTAAAAAAAATTAAAAGTCGACTGGTTTAAAATGAAAAAAATTTACGAATCATTAAAATTATTGATAAATAAATTATATCTTTTTTTTTCAATATTTTATATTTATTTTAAATTATCATCTGAAAAAGTTTAATAGGATTTAAGAAAAAAAATAGTTATATATATATATATATATATATCTGTTAGTCCCTATTTAAAGATGACTACGTAAGTAAAGATTTGTAGAGGGGGGGGGGGGGTTGAATATAAACACACAATTTTTACTCTTTTAAATTTTTTAATATAAATATTAAAAATTTACACACAGAAGTTTGTTGTGGAAAAGAATAAATAACTCTCTACTCTAACAAACTTAACACATGAAACACAAGAAACACATAATAACAGTAATTAACTTATACATTAAGAAAACTAAAATGAAACTGATAAAACACTCAGGATGCCGGAATCAAACAAAAGATCACTCAGAGAATTTTGTAACATCCTAAAATAGAAGTATTTTATTTAGTTTATACTTTAAGTATTATCTCAAATATTGGATTATAAATTGACAAATATTTGGTTTAATATTATATATTATGTGAATAATTGGTTTTGACGTTTGAATTATTAGAAGGATATTAATTCCAATTTAGTGAATTTAAAATCTTTTAAGAATGGGAAGTTGTAAAGATAATTATGGAAGGGAAGTGAGAAATTTGGAAGTGGACGGATGACATGCAAATCATTCCCATGGCCATATAATAACCTCCATAATAGACACATCATTTCCATATATATTAAGGACTAGAACGTGTAGGAGAGGAGTATAAATACTAGTCTCCCCTAGTCATTTTAGGCACCACATTTTTCTTCAAGACTCAAGGAGAGACGTAATAGAAAGGGGCAGAAAATACGGTGTTCGAATCAGGAGTCGGTTTTCAACGTCGTTAAGGTATAAATCTCTATAATTCTAGTTTATGTTACATTGATGTTTACGATCGACGTTTATGAACCGATTAAGGTATTGAATGATGAACTCATGAAGTCCGTGAGTTCGAAACAATTTGTACATAAAATCAATATGTTAAAACGGTGCTATACGTATATGTGCCTATACGAATTCGATGGTCTAACCGTGTAAAATGGGTTGACCTATCGAGCAACGGGCAATCATGGGGTTATAAATGTATGACCCGGTGTTATGAATCGAAAAGCCATGAATGATTTTTAATCGTAAACAAAGGTTGGAATCACACTTAAAAACGGATAATGGTTTTAGAGAACCCTTACTGTTTACTAGTTATTATATACTATTATACATATATATGAATGATGGAAAATAGTAGACAAAACGAACTGGATAATCAAGTTGAAAGCTATGGATGAATGCATAATTATTATATATATATATATATATAGACACACACATGAAGGCTTTGGGTGTATATTAATTTACTCATAAATAAATACATGAGGTAATGCATGAAGGTTTATATAATGACATGTATATGTATACATGGATGTAATTAGATTAAATTGTTAGTCTTTTAACATGAGAAGGAGGATAAACAAATAACTTTGAGGGAATTTGTTTGGGTATATATATATAAATATATATGCATATATGTATACTTAGAAAATTATTACGACTTATGTAGGTCGAGAACTGTTGTGTGACAAGTGAACCTACCTAAAGCCAAGGTGAGTCTTCATGCGATTTAAACTGGGATGCATGCTTACGTAAAAAATTTATTTGAGCACTATTGTATTGTTATGTACATGTTTATGGGTTTGTTACATGTACATGAATTGTTATCCTATGTGGGTTGCTTGCTATTTTATTTACATGCTTTAAACGTTAATTAGCATGTTTTATGAATTGAGTTGTTATTTTGTCGGGTAAAGGGGTGGGTCAAATAGTCATAAGGGATGGTACGTCTTGGGGATGGGTGATCGGACAAGGGAGGGCCGTATAACCCGGGGAAGTGCCGATGACGGTAAGACCTTAACCCAACGGGAACTTAAGAGATCTCATCACTTTTAAATAAAAAGGGTTTTTGAATAAATGTGCACATTGTTATGTGGATATTTTGTTGTTGCAACATATAATTGAGATGTATATATTTTATGCACGAAAACCATGAACTCACTGAGCTTTATAAAGCTGACTATTAGTGTGTATCTCAGGAGCCGGGAGTTCAAAGGTGGACAAAGGCAAGGGACTCGCGTAGGAAAATAAATTATATTTATCATGTTGTTTTATGAACTTATGTAATGTCACCCAATATGGGATGGTCAGTTTTGGGATATTAGTTACAATTAAATTTTGTGAGACTTCCGCTGTAATAGGGCCTTATTAAAATTTTGAAATATTTAATGTTTTAAGTGCGAATATTTCGTGGCACCTTGTGGTAGAAATTAGGGTGTTACAAGTTGGTATCAGAGCCTTAGTTTAAAAGAAATAGGTTAAGATTTTTTTTGCCTAAGCTTAAACTGGGAATGGGTATTATGGTAACATACGAAAGGGATAAGTATATGATTATTTATAATATATGATCTTACAACTAAGCTTGATTCTTATATTGATGGTAATTTTCTGTGATTTGAAGGAAAATGGTTAGAGGTGTTAGGATCGTGAGCCGGGGGCGTGACGAGGACGTGGGGGACGAAGGACACCATATGGGCTAGGTCCGAACGGAGGATCGGTGGGCAGTCACCGCTCCAACACGGGTCGTAGTATCAGTCTCAACTCGGGTCATCAAACTGGGGATAGTAGTCCGACCCACAACGAGGAGGTGTCATCTCAGGCACCAACCCATAGAGAGTCCTCGTATGAGCCATCTGAAGAGTACACTCCAAGCTCGCCTAAGACTTATGAACTTGAAGAAAAGATAGAGTTTCTTCAAAGAAGGAAAACTGAGTTATAAAATAAGTTGGCCTACACAGAATGGGATAGTAACAGGACTAAAGGAATGCTTGACAACCTACAAAGGGCTCATGCTAGGGTGACCGAGGAGAGGAATAACCTATTGGGAGAGAGAGACCTTCTGAAACTGATGATGGCACAGGAGCGGAGGATTATTTCTAGGACGTGGGGTATTCGGATGAGAGATAGGACCCGTTTTTACAAGAAAGTGACCCTCGAATATGCAAGGGTGGTTAAGGGGTATCTTTCTACTTGGACCGGATGCTACAAAAAGGGTCCAAAAGCGAAAGTACTATGGAGCTTCAAACCTTTATTGACATATGCACAATGGATCAGAGACCCCTACCTCCCCGAAATGCCTTAAGGGTGTTGACAACCATAGAGAGAGAAATTTTGTTTAGTATTTAAATTGATGTTTAGCTTGGGATAATTTTGAGGCGATTTAGTGATCCCAAATTTTGATAATTTTAGCAAGATTATGTAAACTATCTCTCTCTTGAAATTTTTTAATATATGAATGACATTTTATTATTATGTGTTAGTGGTACTTCCTTCAGTTATTGTATGTGTCTAGTAAATTAGACTTTAATATCGCCCTACTATATTCAGTATGGTATCACGTGGATCTACAAGAAATGCCAATATCGGGGAAGGAGTCGGCAATCAACCACCACCAACAGGAAGAGGACGTGGTCGTGGTCGAGGTCGTGGTCGTGGAAACTCCGCAAGCTCAAGTGCGACTCAGTCGGTGGATGCAAGCTCAGCTACACGTAGCGTACGAGTGCGCAACCAAGAAATTGGGAGAGGAGAAAATGTTTTCACGGAGGAGGCACTAACTGAGAAGATGACTCAATTTCTCCAAAATACCCTTCCAAATATGCTTAAGGCCATGTTGGGTGACAGATTCAAGGACCCCGAAGAAGAAGAGGAAGCGAGCACCCAGAAGGAGGAGAAGACAGTGGTTAACTCTCAAACCACTGAAAAGGTGGAGTTGTCTGTCAAAGGGAAGGATGAACAACCAGTGGATCCAAAAGTGGCACCACAAGCGAAAGGAAAGGGTTGTAGTTACAAGACTTTCAGTAGCACCCGCCCAAAGGAGTTCAAGGGCATTGAGGGTTCGTTAGCTCTAATGAATTGGGTGACCAAAATGCAAAGTTGTTTCAGATCTATGGGTGTTCCGAGGAACAAAAGGTAACATATGCGGCTACCACCCTTGGAGATTCCGCGCTTCATTGGTGAGAGGCCGAATGTGCCATCCGAGGGGATGAAAACATTTCTGTCCTGACCTGGGAGAAGATGAAAGAAATGTTAATGGATAAATATTGCACACAGACGGATGTGAAAAGGTTGGAGTCAGAATTCTTGAGGTTAGAGCAAGGTTCATTATCTGTTCAAGAATACGTGGACATATTTCTGGAAAAGGCAAGGTTTGCTAGTTACCAGGTGGCAACAGAACAAAGAAAGATAGACCGGTTTAAGGACGGTCTAAGGATAGAGATAAAGCGGTATGTGGATATGACCAAACCAACCACGTTTGTTCAAGTAGTGGAGATGGCGCTTGTTGCGGAAGCGAATCACATAAAGGCAACTGGGGAAAGAAGAGACGCCAATAGGAAATGGGAAAGACCAAGTAATTTGACAAAGAAATCCAAGGGAGTGACGACACATACAAGGGCACGAAATGAGGAATTCACTATTCATCAGTGCACTAAATGCAATCGAAGACACATGGGAGAGGGTTGAGCAGCAAAAGTGACATGCTATCGTTGTGGAAAATCCGGGCACACGTCAAGGGAGTGTACCGAGAACAAATCATGTTATGAATGTGGGGTCAGGGCATCTAAGGTCCAAATTCCCTAAGATCCAAAAAGGGGCGACGAACAATGTTAGGGATTTTGGAAATGGATTGGGAAAGGGGTCGGAAAAGAAGAAGGAACTGCCTAAGGGGACTGGACGGGAATACAACATGACTTTGGAGGAGGCTAGGGAGTCTCCTGACGTCGTATCGGGTATGTTTCTTATAAACAATGTTTATGCTCATGTGTTGTTTGACTCGGGTGCAGATGGTAGTTTTGTATCTTCTACTTTCCAACACTATTTAAATAAGGATGCCTGTAGACTAGGGAAGAACTTCACCATAGAAACCGCTGACGGTAATCAGGTTAAGGTAGATGAAATAATTAACGGATGCACGATCTGTATAGATGGTAGGGAATTGCCTGTTAGGCTTATGCCTATGTGTTTAGGAGGTTTTGATGTGGTCCTAGGGATGGACTGGTTATCCGAAAACAAAGCGCAAATTATGTTCTACGAAAAGATGATCAAAATTCAAACCCCAGAGGGGCAGATGATTCATGTTTATGGGGATCGAAGAAAGGGTAGTACGAGAATCATCACCGCACTAAAAGCAAACAAGTTCCTTCGGAAAGGATGCACTATTTATCTAGCTTATGCAATCAATGCTAAACCAGAAAAGAGATCAGTGCAAGGGGTACCGGTAGTGAATGAGTATCCAGAAGTTTTTCTAGATGAACTACCAGGACTACCCCCGGAACGCGAGGTGGAGTTCTGTATTGACCTAGTGCCCGGTGTAGCTCCTGTTGCACGAGCACCCTATCGGTTGGCCCCGACAGAGATGCAAGAGTTGATGAAACAACTTCAAGAGTTGTTAGACAAGGGGTTTATCAGGCCAAGTTCATCGCCATGGGGAGCGCCAATCCTGTTTGTAAAGAAGAAGGATGGCTCAATGCGGATGTGTATCGACTATCGCGAGCTTAACAAGCTCACATTCAAGAATAGATACCCGTTACCAAGAATTGATGACTTATTTGATCAGTTACAAAGAGCTAGTCACTTCTCGAAGATTGATTTAAGATCGGGTTACCATCAATTGAAAGTGCGAGAAGAGGATGTGCCAAAGACCGCTTTCAGGACTCGATATGGGCACTACGAGTTTGTGGTGATGCCGTTTGGATTGACAAACGCGCCAGTAGCCTTCATGGACATGATGAATCGAGTATGCGGACCATATCTAGACAAGTTTGTCATCGTGTTCATCGACGACATTCTTATTTATTCGAAAAGTGAAAAAGAGCACAAAATCATTTAAGAACTATTTTGGAATTGCTAATGAGAGAAAAATTATATGCCAAATTCTCGAAATATGAATTTTGGTTACGAGAAGTGCAGTTTCTCGGTCATGTAGTAAATGCGGAAGGGATTAAGGTGGATCCGGCAAAAGTAGAGGCGGTCATGGATTGGGATCACCAAAGTCTGCGTCAGAAATCCGAAGTTTTCTAGGGTTGGCTGGATATTACCGGAGGTTTATCCAGGATTTCTCTAAAATAGCAATGCCCATGACAAAGTTGACGAAGAAGGAAATTAAGTTCGGCTGGGGAGAAAAACAAGAAGAATCTTTCCAAACACTCAAGACCAAATTGAGTAGCGCGCCAGTTCTTGCTTTACTGAAAGGAACGGAAGACTTTAATGTTTATAGCGACGCTTCTAAGATGGGGCTGGGTTGCGTACTGATGCAACGGGGTAAGGTCATCGCCTATGCATCTCGACAACTGAAGGAGCACGAGAGGAAGTACCCAACTCATGATATGGAGTTAGCCGTAGTGGTATTCGCGCTGAAGATTTGGAGACACTACCTTTATGGTACAAAGTGTACGATTTATACTGATCATAAGAGCCTGAAGTATCTTTTTGATCAGAAGGAATTGAATATGAGACAGAGGAGATGGATGGAACTTCTCAAGGATTATGACTGTGAGATTCATTATCATCCAGGAAAAGCAAATGTAGTGGCTGGCGCATTGAGTAGGAAGGAAAGGACCGAGCCTATTCGAGTGCGGGCCATGTGAATAAACGTAAAGGTGAACATGATAGATCAAATAAGAGATGCTCAGAAGGAAGCCTTACTTGATACAAATATTAAGAAGGAGAGGATGGTTGGACAAATTAAGTCACTGGCAATTGGATCAGACGAGATATATAGATTTGGAGATCGGGTATGGATTCCCAACTTTGGTAATTTGAGGGGCTGAGTACTAGACGAGGCACATAAGTCTAAGTACACTATGCACCCAGGAAGCGATAAAATGTATAAGAATTTGAAAGAGAGCTATTGGTGGCCGGGTATGAAGAAGTCAGTAGCTGAGTATGTGGAGAAGTGCTTGACCTGCTTACAAGTGAAGACGGAGCACCAGAAACCGTCGGGAATGTTACAACAAATAGAAATACCGGTATGGAAGTGGGATATGATAACAATGGATTTCGTTACCAAGTTGCCAAAGACGATGAAGGGGCATGACGTAATCTGGGTGATTGTAGATCGGTTGACGAAGTCTGCTCACTTCCTACCGATTAGTGAAAAATATACGTTAGAAAAGTTGGCTCAGCTGTCTGTCAATGAAATAGTGTCAAGGCATGGTGTACCAATATCCATTGTCTCAGATAGGGATGCGAGATTCACATCTAGGTTTTGGGCAAGCTTCCAACAAGAAATGGGGACTCGTTTGAATCTAAGCACTGCCTATCACCCACAAACCGATGGTCAAAGTGAGAGGACAATACAAACCCTTGAAGACATGTTAAGGGCATGCATCATCGATTTTGGGGAAGTTGGGACAATCATTTGCCATTGATAGAATTCGCGTACAACAATAGCTACCATTCTAGCATTAAAGCAGCACCTTTTGAAGCCTTATACGGTCGAAAGTATAGAACACCAATGTGTTGGGCGGATATTGGAGAAAGACAATTGGCTGGCCCAGAGCTAGTTCAACAAACTTTCGATAAGATAGCGCAAATTAGGGAAAGGATGAAAATCGAGCAAGACAGACAGAAAAGTTATGCGGATAAAAGGCGTAGGCCATTAGAGTTTCGAGTCGGGGACATGGTGATGCTTAAAATATCACCCTGGAAGGGAGTGGTACGTTTTGGTAAACGTGGGAAGCTAAGCCCAAGGTATGTTGGAACGTTCGAGATTATAGCAAGAGTAGGGGCGGTGGCGTATCGTCTGAAGTTACCAGAAGAATTACATGGAATTCATGACACATTTCACGTGTCAAACTTGAGAAAATGCCTAGCTGACGAATCAACGACAGTGGCATTAGAAGATGTAGAGATCAATCCAAAACTAGGATATGTCGAAGAACCGATTCAAGTTTTGGATAGGAAAATAAAGAGGCTGCAAAGCAAGACCATTCCATTGGTCCTTGTCAAATGGAAATTTCACAAGGGGTCAGAAATGACATGGGAGCCGGAGGTGGAGATGAGAAAAAAATACCCACAATTGTTCAGCGATGACTGATTTCAGGGACAAAATTCAACTTTTAGGGGGGGGGGGAGAGTTGTAACATCCTAAAATAAAAGTATTTTATTTAGTTTATACTTTAAGTATTATCTCAAATATTGGATTATAAATTGACAAATATTTGGTTTAATATTATATATTATGTGAATAATTGGTTTTGACGTTTGAATTATTAGAAGGATATTAATTCCAATTTAGTGAATTTAAAATCTTTTAAGAATGGGAAGTTGTAAAGATAATTATGGAAGGGAAGTGAGAAATTTGGAAGTGGACGGATGACATGCAAATCATTCCCATGGTCATATAATAACCTCCATGACACATCATTTCCATATATATTAAGGACCAGAACGTGTAGGAGAGGAGTATAAATACTAGTCTCCCCTAGTCATTTTAAGCACCACATTTTTCTTCAAGACTCAAGGAGAGACGTAATAGAAAGGGGCAGAAAATACGGTGTTCGAATCAGGAGTCGGTTTTCAACGTCGTTAAGGTATAAATCTCTATAATTCTAGTTTGTGTTACATTGATGTTTACGATCGACGTTTATGAACCGATTAAGGTATTGAATGATGAACTCATGAAGTCCGTGAGTTCGAAACAATTTGTACATAAAATCAATATGTTAAAACGGTGCTATACGTATATGTGCCTATACGAATTCGATGGTCTAACCGTGTAAAATGGGTTGACCTATCGAGCAACGGGCAATCATGGGGTTATAAATGTATGACCCGGTGTTATGAATCGAAAAGCCATGAATGATTTTTAATCGTAAACAAAGGTTGGAATCACACTTAAAAATGGATAATGGTTTTAGAGAACCCTTACTGTTTACTATAGTTATTATATACTATTATACATATATATGAATGATGGAAAACAGTAGACAAAACGAACTGGATAATCAAGTTGAAAGCTATGGATGAGTGCATAATTATTATATATATATATATATAGACACACACACGAAGGTTTTGGGTGTATATTAATTTACTCATAAATAAATACATGAGGTAATGCATGAAGGTTTATATAATGACACGTATATGTATACATGGATGTAATTAGATTAAATTGTTAGTCTTTTAACATGAGAAGGAGGATAAACAAATAAATTTGAGGGAATCTGTTTGGGTATATATATATATATATATATATGCATATATGTATACTTAGAAAAGTATTACGACTTATGTAGGTCGAGAACTGTTGTGTGACAAGTGAACCTACCTAAAGCCAAGGTGAGTCTTCATGCGATTTAAACTGGGATGCATGCTTACGTAAAAATTTATTTGAGCACTATTGTATTGTTATGTACGTGTTTATGGGTTTGTTACATGTACATGAATTGTTATCCTATGTGGGTTGCATGCTATTTTATTTACATGCTTTAAACGTTAATTAGCATGTTTTATGAATTAGGTTGTTATTTTGTCGGGTAAAAGGGTGGGTCAAATAGTCATAAGGGATGATACGTGTAGCAGCCCACCTTACCACGACACAATATTGTCCGCTTTGGTCTAAGCTGCACAGATTTGTTTCTGGCGACCTGGCGAGGATTTCCCAGGGGGTCACCCATCCTAGTACTACTCCCACTTCGCAAGACGCTTAACCACGAGTTCCAAGAACCTCGCTTGCGTGTGGCCCCAAAACGCGTTGTGTTTAGGAAGGCGTGTTTACTTATGAACCCGGCATCACTCGTATCCACACGGCGATATGGGATCTGCCTAAGAGTGTTACAAACACCCCCTTAGGGACTCATCGTCCTCGATGAGGTTTGCCCACATCCCGAACCGCACGGAGCGGCTCTGATACCATTTGTAACACCCCGCCTTACCACGACACAATATTGTCCGCTTTGGCCTAGCGCACGGATTTGTTTACGGCGACCGACGAGGACTTCCCAGGGGGTCACCCATCCTGGTACTACTCTCACCCAAGCACGCTTAACCACAGAGTTCCAAGAACCTGCCTTGCGTGTGGCTCCAAAACGCGTTGTGTTTAGGAAGGCCAAAGTTTACTTATGAACCCAACATCACTGCTGTCCACGACTGATATGGGATTTGCCTAAGGTGTTACAATAAATCAGGCCCAAAATAAATTGAAAATTGGGCCCCAAATTTTTGGGGGCCCTGTTCTGAAACCCAGGCCAAGGGACTGGCCCAATGTTTTAAAACCCAGGTTTTTAGTTGACCCGGTGTGGTGACCGGGTCCCGGGTTAACTGGTTCAACCGGTTCAACCACCGGGTTAACCGGTTTCAACAATTCCCTTAATTCCTTGTATTTTTTTTCATTTTTCCTACGTACATACATATATATAAAGTAATAATTTGATGTCCATAAGTTCCAACATTAAAAATACCAAAAAGTTTTACAATAATCCGAATATATTAAAAAACACATATAACACACATTTTTCTTTAAAAAAATTGAATTTTAATATAAAAACGGGTTAACCGGATTTGAGAAACGGGTTTATCACCGGTTTAAGCGGGTTTTTGAGAAACCCGGCCGGGTTGAAACGAGCCGGTCATATGCATTAACCCGGTCACTATCCCGAGTCCAGGTCCAACCGGTTCGACTGGCCGGGTTAACCCGGGTTTTAAAACATTGGACGGGCCTGTGCATCAACCGGGTTACAAAGCCAACTCTCCTATTTAAGGAACTTGCCCTTTTTTGTTTTACATCTAATTAATACAATCAAAAGCTAAGAATTGGATATCACCGCAAATCTGTTTCTCCTTTTTAATTTTTCCATTGAACACCTTGCCATTTTCTTTGAAGTCCAAATGGTCTAGAAAAAAGCCGCCGTGATCACCTTGCTTACCGCTTTTCTTGTAGTGTTATATATACACCTATGCATTCATATGTACGTGTGTATATATAGGGATATGTCTTCATGTGTTACTCCTAGCTAGTCCTATATAAGTATATATACGAATCTAATCAAATATTTTATAATGCTCTATATAACATATCCAATATGTTGGGTAAAAATTGATCAATAATTATACCCACGTACGTTTATTCTGGATAGGGATGGAAGTTAGCAATAGCACAGTGGGAATAATAAGTGTTAGAGTTGTTTGGAAGTTCGATTTAGAGAGCATGGAATTTGGTTCTTTAATTAGGCACTATAGTACATATTCAAAGGTGCATGCATGTTGTAGCTAATAAAGTAAATTGAAATGAAAGCACTTGTTTAGGGTTGTATCTATATATGCTCTCCTGCTTGTCATCCACCTCGGCCAGTAAGCCATAGTACAATATTCATAAGTAGCATAGGACCTCTTCTTTTACATATTCAGCCCTGCTGATAGCTACCCTACAACTACTCCCATGCATGTGGTCCTAGTAAGTGGTCATACTTCCAGTACAAAGATGATGACAGCAGCTGTATATAGGGCTGTATGTGTGTATGTGTGTGTGTGAGAGAGAGAGAGAGAGGGTAAAGGCAAAGCTGTATATAGATTTTGGACGGCATGTAAATATGGAAAATGAACAGTAGGGCTAGAACAAGGACTTTAAATTAGGAACATTACCATTTTCAAGAAAATGTTTAGTAATGGGCGTTGCAGGTGAAGAAATGGTTAATTTGTAGTCTAGATAAACAGATGTTTGTTTTTGCATATGTTTTCCACTTGTGTTGAATTTAATAAAATCCTTTATTTTGATATAAAGATAAAGTGGTCACTCTATTATGATGTTTCTTTTCTTTTTTCTTAATTATTAGGGATGGACCCAATAATTTTTTTATACAGTGACACTATAATATAGACAAAAAAATAATTAATAAAAATATGGTTTTTATCGATGTGTTTTCATTTTTTTACTAACGTTTAATATCGTTGGATGTGTTTTTAGCTTGATTTTTAAAGGTTTTTTGTTTGATTTCGAGGAATTTGATTTTTTTTTATCGATTTTGAGGGATTTTTTTAAAATTTTGGTTGATTTCAAAAGCTTTCCCCCCTTTTTCGGTTGGTTTCAAGTTTTTTGGTTGATTACGAGGTACGGTTGCACCTTCTTGAACTTATGAATATCATGACACTTTCTAAAATGATACGGTTGCACCTTTCATAAACGTAATTTTTTTAACCTTTCAGCGAAGAAATACTACGATGGCACGTGCCGTCGTATTCCCTTCATTAGGTCCGTCCATTCTAGTAACATATATATATTTGAATAAAAGACTATATTTGTATTCTTACACTCATATTAAGTACATTATTGTTTATACAATTTAAATCAAAATGACCAACATTGTTAATGTATAATTTGCACTCGGTATATAGTTTAGGCCCGTATTGTTGTACATCGGCTCTTGCCCTACTATGTATTCTATTTATTTTGTTTGTAATCCTTGTTTAGGAGGTCAATGAAAATATTGTTTCACATGGTATCAGAGCCAAAACCGGCCTTGTGATCTTTCGTTTTATTTGGCGATTAAATCTAGGGTCGGCCAGATTATGTCGTTGACCCACTGCAAGAAACCCTAGCAGTCGTCGCTGCCTCTCTACTCTTCTTCTTCCTCACCGAAACCCAAATCTTCTTCAAAATATGAAACCCTATAGAATCACCACTATCAAAAGCTTTATTCCGTTGGTTCTCGGTCTCAATGAACTTAACTACCACTACAAAAAAATGACTTTCACCCACAAAAAATCACCCAAGGAAATTTCCTTGAGTGATTACCACGGATCACCTAGGAAATACTAATGGTTCGGGTAAAATCCGATGTTTTCAAGAAAATACCAACGGATTACCCAAAAAATTTATGGGTAATTTGTCACTTATTTGATTTACCCACCAACAAATTAACCACCAACTTTTGTGACGATTTTGTGACGAATCATCCTTTAGCAACGATTTTCCCAGGGAAATGTTCGTAGGTGAAAGTCTTCCATTTTAATAGTGTACGACGCATGGCGGGAGCAGGGACGGACCCAGGAATTTTTTAATACGGTGGCACCATACTACATAGGCAAAGAATGATTATACAAAATACGGTTTCTATCGACGTACCTTTACATTTTTACAAAAGCTCATATATGTCGATGTGTTTAGGCAAAAAAAAAATTATACAAAATACGGTTTCTATCGACGTGTCTTTACGTTTTTACTAACGCTCATATCTTTCGATGTGTTTTCAACCTATGTTTACCATTTCGGGGTTTTTTTAAACTTTTTTTTGCTTGATTTCGAGGATTTTTTAGTTTTTTTTATCCATCTCGAGCGACTTTTTCTGGGTTTTTTTGTTTATTTTAAGAGTTTTTTTTGGAAACTCTAAGTTTTTTATTGATTTCAAAAGATTTTTTCGGTTATATTTTGTTGATTTCAAGTGTATTTTTTCCGGTTTTTAGTATTTGATATTGATTGTCTTTAATAACTAAATGCAAATTAAAAATACTTTTAGAAAAATTAATGATTAAATATGAAATTAATAGTGTTTATTAAATTTTATTTAAGTACCAATAATAGAGTATTTACTATGTCATCGATTGTTATATAGAGTTGCTATCCAAAAAAAATTAATTATTTGCATCAAATGGAGATTGAACCTGAGACCTTCTCTATAGGGAGTTTAAATTATTTGGGGAAACCCACTACACCAGGTGCCCCATTTGTGTTATAGATTCAATTTTAAAATATATATGGTGGTACACAAGGAAACGATACGGTTGCACCTTTCACAAACCTAATTTTTTTACCCTTCGGCGAAGAAATAATACGGTGGCATGTGCCACCGTTGGCACCACTGTAGGTCCGCCCCTGGGCGGGAGTTATTTGAGACCCATTGCATGGGTTTCGGTGTACTCGGCAATATAGACGGTTCTGTCTCTAGATGGTGATGGAGATCTCGAATGGAAGAGACTATACTCGCTCGTGAAACTTTGGATTTATGGCACGATATCACCCACTTTACTTACCACCATTTTGAAGAAAAACGTGACTGCTCGAGAGGTATGGGTGAACCTAGAGAACCTGTTTTGGTGACTACAAGGATGCACGGACCATCCAATTGGATAGCAATCTGCGGAACATTACCCTTGGTGACATGTCTATTGCTGAATTATTTTCAGAAAATCAAGACGATCTCCGATCTGCTCCAGAATATATAGACAAATCCATCGACAAGGAAACACTTGTGATCTAGATGGTAAATGAGTACATAAGTGAATTAACAATCAATTCAGGGATAGAGCTTGGGTAAAACTGAGAACTATCTAACAGTATTTTAATTAGTAATCGTTGATTATTTAGGTTAGATATATAGTTTGATTTAAGTCGATGATATGATTGCATAAGTAAGCATTTTGTTTGTTTTACCTCCACCTTATTCCATCAACCTCTTTCGCATCCACAACCACCTCCCCACTTTCCACCTACGCCATCATCTTTCCAACCCTCTAGGCTCTAGAGTTAAACATTGAGCATCTCCATTTTAAGCTTGTTGTAAAGTTTATCACTATTTAAAGAAGTCATAGAGGAAGAGTAGCCAAAGGTTTTAAAAAGCTTATTAAAGAAAAGGTTATTCTCCAATAAGCTTTTGAATATAGTCAAGGATTTTCATGTTAACCCCTTCATTTTTATAAATTTCCAATTATATTTTCATTTTAAACTTTATGATATTTCGACTAATTAATCTAATTTACTATATATTCCAAATAACTAATGACTTTACTGTTCTCTTTTTGAAAGAAACGAAAATATTGTGGCCGTAAACGTGACAAGTTATAGTAGGTGTTTTTATGGTGAATTTTAACGTTTAAGTAATATTTAATTTTGAAAAATATGACGTGGCCTAAAAAAAGACAAATTAAATTAGGGACTTTTCATTTAAGTGTTAACGTCAAGTAAATTGGCTCTTCTAAAAATACACCGTGGTCCTTAAAAAGCACAATTTAAATTATGGGGTTTTACGGAACATTCTAAATAGGTACGGAAAACTTACATATGCTAATTATATAAAAACAAATTATTAAATGAAAAAGCTTTTGAAAAGATCGTGTTTTGGATATGATTTTTAAGGTGAGTTTTTGTTGGATATATATAATTAGTTAAAATCTAACGTGACAAAAGTAAAAAGGTTATTAAATAACTTATACATCACGTGTGCTTTACATGTATTCCAACTTATCATCCCATAAACAACATCGCAAAAACCAACGCAGGGCTTCCTTAAAATGAAGCTAAAATATCCTACGAGTTCAATATCTACCAAAGAGAAGATCAATAGATTGCATCCTGATGTCCAAATTTTTTCAGGTCTACAAAATATATATCATCGTGAGAATTTGAGGTACTATATAAATATTGAGTATTTGTAGATAAAACATAAAAAATGGGATTATGAATAGATAATATTTAATTTAATAAAAGAATATAATGGTTGTGGTCTCGATGAGAGAACATGTAACTTAATTATTAAAGTTAATTGTTTATCCATGCATGCTTGGTTCAATATAATTAAATAAAATTTCGAAGAAAAAAATGTATAATCATTTTTTCGTACATGTATTTTATGTACGTGTACGTATGCCTTATAAGATCAACTATAACACGCAAAAGGAGAAGCGGAAGATCAGCGAACTTATCGCCATGTGTGTGCAAGAAGAAAAGCGCCTTAAAATTGTTGCTCATGTCACCACTATAACTTCATCTAAAAGGAAGGGTAAAAGTCTAGAAGGGGAAAGCTCAAAGGTTCAGAAAAGGAATGCAAAT
Source organism: Silybum marianum (assembly GCA_036898165.1). Lineage (NCBI taxonomy): Eukaryota > Viridiplantae > Streptophyta > Magnoliopsida > Asterales > Asteraceae > Silybum > Silybum marianum. Next base: position 8,846,441 of record CM072529.1, on the reverse strand, counting down.
GTAGCCTCAAGCTCAACTACTCCTAAGGGTTTGTTTCGTTGTAAATTCTGCCACAAGAAAGAACATGGCCAACGAGACTGCCCGAAATTCAAGGACTGGTTAGCGAAAAAAGGTCATCATCTATTTATGATTTACGAGTCTTTTAATATTAATGTTCCTATAAACACATGGTGGGTTGATTCCGGTTCCATGGTTCATGTTGCAAACTCCTTACAGGGATTCCATATAATCCGGAAGCTGGAAAGAAACCAAAGGACCATTAAAGTTGGAAGTGGTAACAATCTAAATGTTGAAGCTATAGGTACTTTGCAATTAGTAATGCAAAGTGGCCATTGTATTAACTTAAATGATACTATTTATGTACCAAGGATGACTCAGAATTTAGTGTCTGTATATAAATTAGACATTGATGGATATTATGTATCATTTGGTAATGGTAGAGTCACTATTAGCTAAAATTCTATCATCATTGGCCGTGGTTACTTAGAAGGAGATCTCTATAAACTGTGCTTGGATAACCAATTCTCAAAATATTTGTTGTCATATAATGTGAACGAAAACTTAAATAAAAGAAAACGAGACTTGGAAACTTCATCAATGTTGTGGCATCAATGCTTAGGGCACATCTCACGAGACCGAATGTTAAGACTCGTGAAAGATGGTGTGTTGCCAACTCTCGATTTCAATGATTTTGAGACATGTATGAAGTGTATTAAAGGAAAAATGGCGAAGGGAAACAAAAAAGGTGCCACAAGGAGTTCTAGTTTGTTGGAACTCATACACACCGACATATGTGGACCTTTTCCTGCTGGAATATCTGGACATAAATCGTTTATCACTTTTATAGATGATCATTCACGATATATGTATTTGTATTTAATAAATGAAAAATCTGAATCACTTGACAGTTTAAAGCCTTCAAGGCCGAAGTTGAAAATCAACTCGACCGTAAGGTAAAGGTAGTGAGATCGGATAGAGGGGGTGAGTTTTACGGTAGACATACGGATGTGGGTCAAGTCCCGGGTCTTTCTTTGATTTTTGCAAAGATCACGGGATAATGAACCAATATACCATGTCGTGCACACCTCAACAAAACGGTGTGGCTGAGAGGAGAAATAGAACTCTTATGGACATGGTACGAAGTATGTTGGCAAATACAACTCTACCTCAATTCTTATGGACCGAGGCATTAAAAATGGCGGTTCACATCCTAAATAGGTTCCTTCTAAATCTGTTCCTAACATTCCTTTTGAAATATGGACAGGAAGGAAACTTATCATAAGGTACCTAAGGGTGTGGGTTGTCTGGCTGAAGCTAAAGCGTGTAATCCTCTATTAAGGAAACTTGATATGAAAACCATAAGTTTCTTTTTCATTGGTTATCCCGAACGATCAAAGGGATACAGATTCTATTGTCCATCACATACTACCCGAATAGTAGAAACACGATATGCTAAATTTCTTGAGAATTATGAAAATAATGAGAGTATTAAAATTTGTGGCATAGATCGTCAAGAGGTTCGTAATGAAGCACCGATAATACATGTGCCCATTTTGGTAAACACACCACTTGAAGACTCAAATGTTCCACCTGCATCTCATAACGAAAGTTTAACAAACTTAGAAACAAATGTTGAAATGCCACATAATGAGAATACTCAAATAATTAATAACAAGTAGATCACAAAGATCTAGGCGGCCCACTGGTTTTGACAATTATATTACCTACTTAAATGAGGTCGATCTTGACTTAGGAAAATGTAACAATCCTATATCTTATAATGACGCCATGGATAATCATCAATCTTCTCATTGGAACGAAGCTATGATTGATGAACTTGATTCCATGACTAAAAACGATGTTTGGGAACTTGCTGAATTACCAAAGGGTGTTAAACCCGTAGGATGCAAATGGGTATTTAAGACTAAACTTGACTCAAAAGGAAACATCGAACGTTATAAAGCCCGATTGGTGGGTAAAGGATATACTCAAAAGGAAGGTATAGATTATCAAGAAACATTTTCTCCTGTTTCAAGAAAAGATTTTTTACGGATCGTGATGGCCCTTGTAGCTCATTTTGACTTAAAGTTACATCAAATGGACGTCAAAACCGCATTTCTTAATGGAGATTTACATGAAGATGTTTATATGACCCAACCTGAAGGTTTTAAGGCTAATGATCAAGAACATCTTGTTTGTAAACTGAAAAAGTCAATCTATGGGCTTAAACAAGCATCCCATCAATGGTACTTAAAATTTGATGAAGTCATGAAGAAAAATGGTTTCATTAAAAATCAAGTGGATCAATGTATATACTTCAAGATGAGTGGGAGGAATTTTGCTATACTTGTACTTTATGTTGATGACATTTTATTGGCAAGTAATAATATTGATTTGTTGCATGAATCAAAACGCTTTCTTTCACGTCAATTTGACATGAAAGATCTCGGAGAAGCCTCTTATGTTATTGGAATAGAAATTCACCGAGACCTGTGGATCCTAGAATATGATCAAGTACTTAAATAATTAAGTAAAACACGAAGAACGCACAGTTTAATGAATATCCGAAGTCGGATATCTTACTTGTATTGATTAAAAGATCAGATCTCTCTCTAGCAATTTAGCTCTCAATGTTATGCACACAAATATCTTTTGCATGGTTTCTTCTAAGTATGGAGTTCTGACTTGTGGATTTACCCATTCACTATTTGAAAGAATTCTTTCCCAACGAATTTGATGCGGTAGCAGCGGTGTTTGATCAATATTTGTTGGTAGGAATTTCTTTTCCGCATGCATAAGATTCACATAATCTTCTTCTTTTAGCACGGGTTCATATGGATCACGAAACCAGTTTCGGACTGAATATCTTAAACGCTGAACATTTACTTCTTCTTCATTTGGTGGTTCAGCAGCTTGCGATCCACTCCCAATTTCAAATTCTACCGCAGGCTTTTCAACCGTTGGCGGATCTTGTTGTTGTGTAGGAGGTGGAGCAGATTGTTGTGGGCTGGATGGTGGAACTGTAGGTGTAGATGAACCAGAAGTTGTAGAAGAAGATGGTCGAGATCTAGCTTGAGTTCTTGTAATCCGGCGATGTGTCTCCCCCTCAGGGAGATTTGGACTAGAGGCCGGATCGTCCTGATCAGGTCGACGAGATGGAACAGACGCGGCGGGAAGGAAATACTGTTGAATTTCAGTGCGAAGAGCAGTGACGACACCAAGAATCTCGTCAGATGATTGCTTTTGTTTGGTAGCCATATCAAGAAGTTGTGACTCTATATCAACTTTGAATAGGTCGAACTCATAGCGAGTGACATTCGGAATTTCTAGATTGTGACGAAGAAGACCCATAAGAGTATCTTCAGGTAAACCTTGAGCTGTAGCTTCAGCAAGTAAGTTGGCATACAACATGGACATGAGCTCATCATTGTTGTACTCATATCTATGTGGTGATAGAGGTCGATTCCGAGGATCCGGATGTGGAGTAGAATGCTGAGGTTGCGGAGGTGGCGTACGACTACTACTTGGTCTGGAAGAGCTGGCTTGATTCGGATTTGGCTGTTGGGAGCGCGAAGCTTCAAGTACTTCCTGAACAAAGGCATGTCTTTCAGCAGTCATGCGAGCCTCATGAGCATTTAAAGTAGCTTGAGCTTGTTGGAATTGAGCATCCATCAGCGCTTGAGCCTCGGGAGAAATCTCAAATTGAGGAGTAGGGATACCTGATAGGGAAACACCGGGATCACTTAGATTACCCGTTGACATCACAGTTGAGTAAACTGGATGACCTACGTTCAGTGGTGGCAGTGATGTGGCAATGGTAGGATTTCCTTCCAATCCTCGCGAAATATCCAGAATGGACATCACTATGGAAATTCCGACTGGGCCACGAAGGCTCTCAGTGTGTTTAGATACGTGTTACACAAGAGGCTCTAGACTCGATGTAAACTCAAATGAAGTCGAAGCAGGTGAGCTACTACTTCTTGGTTCAATAGTTATGTCTCCCGAAGAGAGAGCAGCTAGATGAGGAGCTAAACTCACAAGTATATCTGAAAAGGCTGTCGTGAGCTTACAGAGTGGCTAGGAGGGGTGTGCATATGCGTTGTTGGGCTAACAACGGCTTGTCCAATGTCGGAACCCAACGAATGAGTAACAACAATGGACTCGGTAACCCGGGAAGAGGGGACAGGTGTCTCACTCTCAGAAATATTTACCTCTTCTTCACTCACTCGCACATTAATATTTTCAACTAATTCTCCCTCCGTTCTCCTTATATCTCTAAATAATTGGTCAAGTGTGGGGTCAGGTGGAGGCTCAGAGAATTTCTCAAAGTCAAAAGCAGCAGTTGTAGTCTCCGGTGAGGTGTCCGGAACTGAAGGCTGTCGGCCAATCCGGTGAAGGGCAGCATCTTCCGCAACATCAATGCGCTGACGTTTTCTTTGAATAAGGTCGTCGGAAAGAATGTCTTCGGTATCAGATTCGGACGCAGGTTGATACACTCTACTTCGGCTAACGCACATCTTTAATCAGCGGGTGGACGAAGTCTTTAACCGACGGGTGGATGTAATGATAGTTGGAATGGCTAGGGCAACAGTAGGTGGAATGGGGATTTGCTGATCCGATGCACCTCCCACTACATTTCCCCTTACATTCTCTCAACCCCCTGTTCAGGATCCCCTTGATCCTGAACCTGTTCTTCTAAGCTAATACCCTCGCCCACACGATGATGTTCCTCATGGATAGGCTCATAGGCAGGCTGTCCCGGTTGTTGGGGAGCCATTAAGTCGATATTCTCCTATACGCTATCACATTAGGTGCATCTTGATCCGCAAGGGATAGAAGGGCTTCGGATAAAGGCATGGTGAATGGAAATTGAGTCTTGTTGAGCTTGAGGCATTTCTGAACGAATGATGGACCAAGAGGAGAGCCATTTCTTCTTGGAATCTCCGCACGGGCATTCATCGTTCGATGAATGGCAATCTGAAAGAATCGTTGGAAAAGGTATGAACTCCCGTGCACGTTGATTTTTCTTGTCGGCCGCGGCAAATGCTACAAGGTCGTTCCAGATGAGAGAAGCATAGTCGTAATGACGGCTGTAAATGAATCCATGGAAGATGCGCAGTGCGGATGAGCTGGCCTGATCCTTTCCAGTATGTTTCCCTGTTAGACATCGGTTGATTAGCGAAAAAATCGTAAAGTAGATGTGGGGCAGATACATCCGTTTGAATTGTCCGAGTGACGTGAGTTCGTCAGTGTAGCCCAAGGCCCGAATGTCCCGACATAGTTCGTCCTCGCTCGGCGGATCTTCAAAAGAATCAAGGCCGGGGACGGAGTTCGCAGCCGGACGATGGAGAATACGTCGGAGTCTGGTAGGTGTGAGTTTGGTGATGAACTCATCAATTTGAGCAGTGAACTGATGATCGCATTCCACCGGGTGATATTTCAGAGTATACCAAAATTGCTGCAGGTAGAATACGAGGACCAGGTGTTCGAGTGCGAAAGCAACTCGAAGGGGATGGTTGCAAATAATCTCCATGACGACGGGGTGATCCAAGCGCATGTCAAAGTTGAGTCGATGGTTGTTCGGTTTGAGCTCCCGTGTTGCACCCGGAGGGAGTAAGATGTCGTCTCGATTGACCGCATTTATGCTTGGTGGAGTGGAACGCTCAGAGGGCATTGGGTTCGTTATCGGACATGTTAGGATCTTGGTGAGCCGCCATTGGAACTGAAAGCACAATGTTAAATCACGGATGAAAAGTCAGAAAAATTTCCAAGTATAGATGTCGGGTCAAGTATAGGCGACAAGAATTTATGTCGGGTGTAAGGGAGGCGATATAAATACTTGTGTTTTGACAAGAAAGGGCCAAGTGAGGATGTCGATCCTTTAGTGGTCGACATAAAAATATGTCGAGTAAAAAGGATCGATATAAACACTTGGAAGTTTCTTAAAGAAACACAAGGTATTATATCGGGTACCTATGAGCTGATAAACATACTTGGATAAAACATGAAGTGCAAACCTGGAAAATTTGTCGAGGGAACGAGAGATGATAAAAAAACTTATCGAGATAGAAAGAGGAGATAAGAACACTTGTCGGGTATAGTATGGCGAGAAGAACACTTTGAATGTTCATGATGACTATCTTGTCGACCCTTTATTAGCCGACAAAAAAGGTTGTCGGGCCTTAAGGGGCCGATAAGTGTTCATGATAAACTTTGAAAAACACCAAGTGTTCTTGAGGATGAACTTGTCGATCCTTTATCGGCCGACAAAAAAGGTTGTCGGGCCTTAAAGAGTCGACAAGTTTACTTAGATAAACATGAAAAAGGTTCTAAGTGTTCTTAGGTCCAATAAGTTCTAATTTTGCCCATATCTAAACTAGAGTTTTAACCAAATTAAAGCCTATATCTATGAACGATGGGTGTCGCCTAACGTTATTCAAACTAAGCCTAAGGTCCAATGACCCCAGAACATGCAAAAATCAGTCAAAATCGGGATTTCTAAGGTTTTGGAATCCGAACAGCTAAGCCCTAAATTGACTAACATGCAATGGTTAAAAACAAAATTACCAAGAATTAAAGTTGATGGAGAAGTGAAGGCGTACCTGGTGATGGTTTTGGAATTGAAAAACTCGAAGATTTGAAAATCGTTGATGCAACAGTTGAAGTCGATAGGGTTTAGAGGGAAAAAGAGGGAAGAGTACTTTTGAATAAGTGAATAGTGCAGGTGGGGGTCCGACGTTTAAATAGTGGGGCCATCAGAGAATGAGACGTGGCAAACTTTCCTCGGGGCCGACATCATGAATTTAAGTCGGTTGAGATTCTTGTCAGGTCTTAGTCAGGCGACAAGAATGCTTGTCGGGTAAAGAAGGGCCGACAAGTGAGCTGTTTTGAAAAAAAAAATTAACAGAAAAAATTTCTGAGTGCTCCCCCTTGAATTATGTCGACGGTAAGAAAACTTGGATTTATGAAAGAAAAAACTTACCTGTCCGCTCCCCCTTGAACAAAAAGGAAAAAGACACGGACATGACGAAAAAATGTACGAGACAGAAATAAATTTGAAAATACAGAACATTGAAGTTAAACATAAATATACAAAACGAGAACTCAAGAATGATGAAAAATTCTCTTTAAAAGGGAATTTTGCATAATACTTCGTTTTGTGTATTTTCGAAAAAACTGATTGGAAGTCAGGTTTTGAGATTTAGCATGCCCAACTTGGACACTAGGAACTGGAAGCGTTTTTCATCCAATGCCTTTGTGAACAAGTCGGTAAGCTGAAGTTCTGTATTGACATAATATAGTTCAATCGTACCTCTTTCGACATGGTCTTTAATATAATGATACCGAACATCGATGTGTTTCGTCTTTGTGTGTTGAACTGGATTGCTTGAAATGGCGATTGCACTTTTGGAGACACAGTAAATGGTAATCTTATCAAACCAGAAACCATAGTCCTTGAGTTGCGTGCACATCCATAGTACTTGAGAACAGCAACTTGCGGCAGCAATGTATTCGGCTTCCGCGGTAGAAGTGGAGACGCATGCTTGCTTCTTCGAGGACCAACTTACCAATTTATCGCCTAAAAATTGAATGTGTCCCGTTGTGCTTTTGCGATCAAGCATGCATCCGGTGTAATCAGAATCTAAAAAGGCAGTTAACACGAAACCTGTATCTTTGGGATACCATAGGCCAAGATCAGTAGTACCTTTTAAATACCGAAAAATACGTTTGATGGCACCAAGGTGTGATTCTTTAGGAGATGCTTGATATCTAGCTCATAAGCAGGTGGCAAACGTTATGTCCGGTCGACTAGCCATTAAGTACATTAAGGAACCAACCATTCCCCGGTAGTTTTTAGAATCCACTGCTTTTCCCAATGGATCATCGTGTAATTTTGAACCCGGAGACATGGGTGTACCAATCGGTGTACATGACATCATGTTATATTTACGTAACATATCCGAGATGTATTTCGATTGGTTGATAAATATTCCCATTGAAAATTGTTTTATTTGAAGGCCGAGGAAAAAATTAATCATTCCCATCATGCTCATATTAAATTTGGCAATCATGAGCTCAGAGAACTTCTTGCATTGTTGTGGGTTAGTCGAACCGAAAATAATGTCGTCCACATATATCTGAATTAGCATAATATCACCATTTTCCTTTTTAGTTAAAAGAGTTGGATCGATTTTACCTTTTGAGTATCCATTTTGCACCAAATAGGCAAAAAAACCGTCATACCATGCGTGCGGGGCTTGTTTTAAGCCGCAGAGAGCCTTGTCGGGGATGTACACATGATTTAGCTTTGAAGGATCGACAAACCCGTCAGGTTGGGATAGATAGACTTCTTCACGTAGTACACCATTCAAGAAGGCAGTTTTGACGTCTATTTGAAAAACCACAAAGTTCTTATGTGCCGCGTATGCTAAGAACATTCGAATTGTTTCAATACGGGCCACGGGTGCAAAGGTCTCGTCATAATCAATTCCTTCTTGCTGGCGGTATCATTTGGCGACAAGCCGGGCTTTGTTGCGAATGACAATCCCATCTTCATCTTGTTTGTTTTTGAAAATCCATTTGGTACCGATGATGGTTTTGTTTTGTGGACGGGGAACGAGGCGCCAAACTTTCAAGCTTTCAAATTGATTGAGTTCGTCTTGCATGGCTACAATCCAAACAGGATTGTTCATTGCTTCTTGAATGGATGTGGGTTCGATCTTGCTTAGAAACGTAGAGAACAGACAATCGTTGGCCGAGGCGGATCGCGTTGTGACTGGTTTGGTTGGATCTCCAATAATCTGATTGGCTGGATGAGAACGGATCCATTTGGTCGTGTGGGGAAGCGGTTGAAATGCGTTAGGGTCCGGGGTATCGTCTTCATATGAACTGAGCGGAAGATATTTAAGTGATTCCAAGGCTGGAGCCACGTTAGAGGATCTTGTGGAACTAGTGACATCCTTGGGGGATGAGGCTGATGGTGGGGGAGAGGATGTCGGTTCAGTAAAGAGCGGGTCAGAACTTGGTTGAGCATCAGGTTGAGCATCATGGTGAGCATTAGGTTGAGCATTAGGTTGAGAATCAGGTTGAACGGGTGGAGTGGATGCAGATGAGCTTGGAGTTGCAGCAGTTGAGACGGTTTCCGTTGTAACTGGCAGTCCAGAAAGGTCGGTAGTCTCGACAACCTCCAAGATAGGCGGAGTGATTTGTTTAGGAATTTCAGTGTAAGGGCCAAAATAATCCGAGTAAAAGTACTCGAATAAATCATCCAGATTGGAAGAAGTGGTTTTGGATATTGAAGGTTGAGCGGGTTTTTAGACAGGTTCCGAACGAAGTTGTTCGGAAGCTAAAATACTAGTGAGAGCGGGTCCAGAACTGTCTTGTTCAGGAGCCATCTCGACTTTAGTATCAAACTGGATATTGACGCTTTCCGTGACACAACGTGCATGTTTCATGTAGACCCGATATGCTGAGGCATTTGGAGAGTAGCCAAGAAAGTAAGCTTCATCGGCTTTTGGCTTGAGTTTTCCACGATTTTCTTTTTCATTCAGAATAAAGCAGTGAATTCCGAAGGTGTGAAGATGATCGATGGATGGAATGCGGTTGTATATCAATTGATAAGGTGTCTTGCTGAATCGCTTGTTGATGATTGACCGGTTTTGAGTGTAGCAAGCGGTATTGACAGCTTCGGTCCAAAGGTAGAGTGGTAGTTTGGAAAATGTAAGCATAGTTCGAGCAGCTTCAAATAGCGTACGATTGTAGCGTTCGACCACACCATTTTGTTGTGGAGTTTGAGCCGCAAAAAATGTGTGTGTAATTCCAACTGATTCGAGATAATCGTCAAGGGAACGATTTTTGAATTCGGTTCCATTATCAGTGCGGATGGTTTGGGTGGTGAGTTCCAATAATCCAATTTGACTTGAATGGCTTTCAAGAAAGTGATGATTGTGTCGGGAGTTTCATCGTTTGAGCGAAGAAATTTAACCCATGTAAAGCGAGAAAAATCGTCAACCATAACTAGAACGTATTTCTTTCCATGAATATTTTAAGTCCGCATTGAGCCACACAAATCCATATGTATGAGCTGAAGGGGTCAAGTTGTGCTATAAACCACCTTGGGTTTGTGAGAAACTTTCTTCATCTTTCCCATCTCGCATGCTTCGCATAAGTGTGGTTTGTCAAACTTCATCTTTGGTAGACCGGTGACTAATCCGTGAATGGAGAGGCAATTGATGTTTTTGAAGTTCAAATGAGAAAGTCGTCGATGCCATAACCAGTTATTGGGATTAGAGACATTTGAGATTAGACACACATTGGAAGGAGCGGTCACTTGGGATAGATCGATGGTGTAAAGGTTGGATTTGCGCGTGCCGGGTAATAATTATTTTCCTTCACAGGTTCGCACACAACATCTTTCGGGTCGGAAATTGACTTCAAGTTGTTTGTCTCAAAATTTGCCAATACTTAGCAGATTGTGGCTCAGGCCTTGAACATAGGAAACATCGGAAATGGTGATGTTGTTTTGAGTGATGTCTCCATGTCCTTTGATGGGTGCTAAATGATTGTTGCCAAATTTACGAATCCGCCCTTTTTCTCCTTGTAATTGGCAAGCAGCTCCTTTTGTCCGGTCATGTGTTTGGAGCAACTAGAATCTAAGTACCACACATGACCGATCTGCACAAAATCAGGCAGATTTAGGTACCCATTTGTAAATAGGTCCTTCGAGGTTAGTTGATTTTGTACCTTTGGGTACCCACTTGAAGTGGGACTTAGGGGTGTTAATCATGGTCTCTTTCGGAACCCATTTATAAAAAGGCGGAGTTGGAAAATTGATTCAATTGGCTTTTTGCCTTTGTCCAAAAACTCCGTATGATTTGGAAGTGTAGGATTGAAGTCAAAGTCAACATATAAATCATTTAAACATTCGTTGTTGTCAAGTAAAGAAAGATTAGAATTTGCATCCGAACAATACAGTAGCTCATGGGCATCTAATTCCGCATCAATTTGGTCGGGAGAAAGGAAACATTGTTGTTTCGGAGGAATATATTTTGGATCTTGTTAAACAACTCTTCACAATCATCTAAATACTTGCTAACGAAAGCTTTACACGTAGACGTATTTGAAATTGAATCATTTTTGTGGTTTTTGTTTAATTGTAAAGCCTCGTTTTCAAGTTTTTGAATTTTTGAAACTAATGCTTCCTTTTCCTTGTCCGACGAAGAATGTTCAGATTCCAACACCTTTTCAAGTTGAATAATTTTCTTTTCTAAGAACAAAGTGAGAATATAAGGTTTAAATTCAGGAATTTGAGTTTGAAGTTCTTTGTCAGTATAAGATGGAAAATAGTCATTTGGAAGAGTGTCTTTTAAAGATTCATTTTCTACTGTTTGAGGATAGTAGAAAGGAATTTGATGAAAATTCTTGTTTCTCCTATTCCAATCTTCCCTTTCTTCGACATTGGAATCCGACTTCATAAATTGAATTTTGTATTCCAGACCAAGGTTCAGATATTCAAATTTATGGATAGTCGGAGTATTGTAGATGACCTTTTCTAAGTGTTTTGGGTTATCAAATCCTAATTCAGCTTTTAAACTTAAGTCTTTTGGAGCGTTTAAATGAATTGTATGTTCAGTTTGACCAATCTTATACAGTTTGAGTTCCAAATCCTTAAGTTTTCCAAAAGATCTTGTCTTTGAATACTGACAAATTCATATTTTGATGAAAATTCTTCGGTCTCACTTTTGGATTTGTTAAGTTGTGTTGTGAGATCCGAGATTTGTTGTTGTAATTGAAAGTTTTCCTCTTGAAAAATGGTTTTCTCCTTTTGATGATTTTGTGCAATACTTTGAGATGTTGCAAATTCAGATTGGGCAATTAGCAGTTGATGATGATTATTTTCTAAGCGTGCTTCTAAATTGGAAACCAAGAGTTTCTCGGTTTTCAACTTAGATTGTAATTCTTTTAATTGAAGCATCAAATCATGCATTTGGGAAACAAAATTGTCATAGTCAGAGTGGCTTACCTCGGATGTGTAGTCGGAAGCGTTTGAAGTGGAATCATCAGAATAAGCCATCAGACTGAAGTGTGCTTGTACCTCGTTTTCCATATCATCATCATCATTACCATGATTGAGCCATTGTTCATCTTCCGCCATGAGTACTTTACCGGCCTCCTTGTGTTTCCAACATCAATTTGTAGGTGAAGTAGTTTGAGTCTTTGACGATTGGATTTTTGCATTCACGAGCATAGTGGCCGGATTTGCCGCAGTTGTAGCACAGGCCCATTTCACCCTTGAATTTGTCTTCCGGTTTGGGTGTTGAACGAGATTCTTCTCTCCTTGGTTTAGGCTCAAACATGGCTTTGCGCTCATGGTTCTTTGGTCCCGAAGCATATCGTTGTTGATTGGGATTTGAGTGACGAGAGAACTTTTGTTAGAACGATTTAGTAAGAAAAGCCAATTGCTGTTGGAATTTGGCGATTTCCGGATCATAATCGAACTCTTCGTCCTCTAAATCAGGAATGACGTCTTGTGATATGCTTTGGGATATATGAGAGGAATCTTTTGCTACTAAGGCGATTGGATCGAAGTTCTTTTTGGTGTTTGCCCCCATTGATTCAAGTACCTCCTCTTTGTCTTGTTGTAGGGTTTCGTAAACTTCGTGAAGATCGAGTTCAACGAGAAATTTGCCGTGTTTGAATTGATTGGCAAAGTGGCGCCATTCAGGTTGAAGATTGCTAAGAAACTTCACATTGTTCTCGATCTTTGTCTTACGAATTTCGTTTTTGCTTAACTCGTTCACCAATTGAACAAAACGAGTATAAGTATTCGTAAGACTTTCACCCTCTTTGGCTTTGAATTCTTCGTATTGAGTGATACAGTTGGTGATCTTTAGCCGAGTCCCAATCTTTGTTCCGAGCATAGATTTTTCGATTTCTTCCCACATCTCTTTGGCAGATATTTTGTGGCTATTGATGCTCATGTAGATATCATTTGGGAGGCTCATTAGAAGGTACGAGCGTGCTAGTTGATCACCTTTCATGATTTTCTTTTCCGTGGCATCCCATGAAGCTTTTGGTTTTACTCCTCTTTTGGCAGCGACAGGAGGAGTGGCATTTGGCATAGCAGGGAATTCTTGATAGAAAGTTGGTGGAGGACCGTCCTTGATGGAACTCATGATTTCATCGGCGAAGTCACTACGTTCAATGAAATCGAGAAACCGGTCCTTCCACTGAGAGTATCCGCCCGGAAAGAGAATTGGGGGTTTTGTATCCGAACCGATTGCCATTGCTTCGCGTGAAGTCATAGTACTTGACAGAGTGATCTCAATCAAGGAGTTCTGAAAAAGTTCTAAGAGTTTTGTGAATTTAAAGTAAAATCTGGATTTGACAGAACATAAATCTTATCGACTAAAACTGAGGCGATAAGACTTTTTGTCGGGTTAAGAGCACTCGACAAGAAAACTTATCAATTTGAGAAGAATCGAGAAGAATTTGTATCGGGTAAGAATTAGGCAATAACTTTTTATATCGGGCCTGAAAGAGGCGATAAGAAAACTTATCGGGTCTTAAGGATGCGAATTTAAAACACGATTCTGAAAATCCTTTTTATCTTAATTTTAAACTATTGAAGAGAAAGAACGAAGCCTTCGTCGACAAAAAAAGAACTATGTCTTTTAAGGAAGAGAAAAGATCTAAGTTCCTAAGTCCCCAACAATATTAAAAATAAAATAAAAGATTTACTTTAAAGTTTAAACAGTGTACTTGAGAACTTTTAAACTAGAAAAGCTGCAGAAGTCAGAGACCCTGAGTTTTCCAATAAAAGTGAAGCAAAAGTACTAAGATTTAAACTAAAGTAAAAAAATTTCGAATTATGTTAAAGTTTAAGACTTGGTACTTGAGAACTCTTAAACTAGAAAAGCTGCAGAAGTCAGAGACACTGAGTTTTCCAATAAAAGTGAAACAAAAGTACTAAAATTTAAACAAAAACAAATTTGAATGAAAAACAAAATCTTATCGGGATATAAAAAGAGGAGATATAAAAAGTTATCGATATAAAATATGAGATATAAATTACTTATCGAGACAAAAAAACAATTCTTATCGAAACCTAAAGATGCGATTTAAAGATTCTTATCGATACAGAGAGGTGCGATAAGAATTTTTGTCGATAAGCAAAGGTGCGATAAGAACTTCTTGTCGATTAACTAAGGTGCGAAAAAAAAAACTTCTTATCGAAACAGGCTTTGGAAGCTTGTGCCGACAAGTTTACGCAGAGAAAAAAATCGAGAATTTTACCTTTAATTTGTCAAACTCGATCAAAATTAGATCAAAACTCAGATCGTGTAGCTCTAATACCAATTGTGGATTCCAGAATATGAACAAGTACTTAAATAATTAAGTAAAACACGAAGAACACACAGTTTAATGAAGATCCGAAGTCGGATATCTTACTTGTATTGATTATAAGATCAGATCTCTCTCTAGCAATTTAGCTCTCAATGTTATGCACACTCATACAATGACCCTATGCGCCTATTTATATTAAAAGACTAAACGATATAAGGAAACTAAGAGAATGACATTATACACTTGCCACGTTTACATTTAAGTAACGTTTCCTTGTTTTTGACACAATTAAATAAAGTCCTAACAAGACCGTACCAAAGGAACATTAGGATTGTCCCAAAAGGGGTACATTGAGCGTGTATTCAATCGGTACAATATGCAACATTGTTCCCCCTCAATCACACCCGTAGTTAAGGGAGATGTTCTCGGGTCTTTTCAGTGTCCAAAAACAGAGGTAGAAAAGGAACAAATGAGATTAATACTTTACGCTTATGTAGTTGGAAGTTTGATGTATGCTCAAGTTTGTACACGTCCCGACATTGCCTATATAGTTGGTATGCTAGGCAAGTATCAATCTAATCCTGGCTTAGATCAATTTTCCGACTCTGACTTTGCAAAATGCAAAGATGATAAAAAGTCGACTTCGGGATATATTTTCCTGCTGTCAGGTGGGCCTATTTCATGGAGGAGTCATAAGCAACAATTGACGACAACCTCAACTATGATGGCAGAGTATGTTGCTGTTTATAATGCTACATGCCATGAAATGTTATTAAGAAACCTTATAGGAGGACTCAAAATCGTAAACTCCATATCGAGGCCATTGAATATATATTGTGATAATTCTGCCGCCATAAGCTTTTCTAATATTAATAGCTCAAGTGGGGCTGGATTATATCTTGATACAAAGTACTTATTTGTACGAGAACGAATAGAAGAAACAACCTTTGTATCGAGTATATTAGCACTCATGATATGCTAGCGGATCCGATGACAAAAGATCTTCCACCCAAAATATTTCAAGAACACATCGTTATGTTCATAAGACAAGTACTTGATTATAATTTCCTCGTATGTTATTTAATGTTTGTCTATAATTATGAATTGTGCACATTTATGTTAATTCATGGACAACTATATATTGTTTACCACATTACGTTTTGATGATTTTGGCTTGATACAATCTTGATGCTTTGTATAAGTGCCTTAGTATGATTGATGGGATTCTCGTGTCGATATTGACACGTACGAATATATCTATTTGCTATGGTATAAGTACAAAGTATCATAAGTATAAATCAACTAAACTTATAATGAACCTAATCATAAATGGTCACTAGTCCAAGTGGGAGAATGTTGAAAAATTCCTACTTTAATGTGGCCTTAGACCATTTATATAATAAATAGTGGGAAACTAATATATTTACAATTTATATCCTAAACTATGCCATCATGACAAATCAGTTACTTGATGGGAGTAACCGTTATATATATAAATAGATGATCAAAATTGATTTTCTCATTAGATGCTTCAAACGTACGGGACAAAGTGAGAGACCGTACTCTCTTCTCCCAAAACACTCTAATCTTTGCCCTCTCAATCTATCCATCAAGAAGGAAGCATCATAACGAGAATAAGGAATCAGAAATCGATTGACAACAATGGTTTCTTCTTCATCAACAAACAATCCAATCAATTAGTGATCATGAGAATTAAATCCTGTTTTATGTTTGATATGATTAACACCTTCATGTTTTCAATAGTGGTGATCTCGGATACTACATTTTCATACCTAACACTGAATATATATATATATATATATATATATATATATGTGTGTGTGTGTGTGTCTATATATATATATAGGGTCAGGTTCAAGGAAAACCTCAAAAAATAGAAAACTAAAGAAAACTCTGGTAACCCTCCATTTGGATGGTATGCACAAATGCATACTGTAAATTTGTAACATGCACACGTGCATAGAAAAAAACAACTTCAATCGCTTATATATATTTGTGGATACCATCAAGATGGAGGGTTCGATCCCAGGGTGTTCTTTAGTTTTTTTTTTGAGATTTTCCCTGAAACCTCCATTTATATATATGTGTGTTAGGGATGGCAAAAAAACCCGAAACCGACGGTGAAAATCGAAAAACGAAAAATTTGGGCCGGGTTCGGGGACCTCTTAACGGGGACAGGGCGGGGATCGGGGATATTATCGGGGATTTTATCGGGGACGTGGACGGGGACGGGGACACTACTCACCGCCCCGGCCCGGCCCGATAACGTATATATATATATATTTTTTATATTTTTATATATTATATAAATATAAATAATTATTAAAAGATAATTCATGGGCTAAGAAAAAAAAGAACCTGATCCAAAAGCCCAATCTAAGTGTTAACCCAAATACCCATTTACGGCTTTAGTTCTTCACGACTTCACCCTCTTCACTTGGTCTTGGCCACCTAAAATTTCAAGTTCAACGACAGAAGAGTGAGAAGACGCTGTTCCCAAATCGATTCCCATCCGGCCATCCCCATTTAACTTCGACGACGTCAGGTTTCTGGTGACAATTAGCCGACAGCCGACAATTCCGGGTCAAGGTTCGGGTTCGGTTTCGGGTTCGGATAAAACCAACGGGTAACGGTGATTTTTTGCTTAACGGGTTCCCCATTGGGGATCGGGGAAACCGCGGGGACCCGACGGGGATCCCCGATAAGACCCCCGACGGGGATCGGGACGGGGACGGGGGCGGTTTTTCTTATCGGTTTCGGGGACGGGGAGACCAATTCCCGGCCCGAACCTGGCCCGTTGCCATCCCTAATGTGTGTGTGTGTGTATATATATATATTTAAAGGAACAAAGGAACACCCTTAGGACCACATATGATGTGGGTCCCACACAATAAAAAAATCATATCTGATTCAATGACCCACCATTGAATCAGATATGATTTTTTATTGTGTGAGACCCACATCAAATGTGGTCCTAAGGGAGTTCCTTTGTACTTTCAAAGAGGGGTGGTTCTCGTGTGATCCCTCTTATATATATATAGAGGGAGGTTCAAATGAGAATTTTTCTTATTTAAAGAAACAAAGGAACTCATTTGAACCTCATATATATTTTGGTGGACCCAAAAATTAAATCAATATTAATTTGATTTATTGAAGGGTATTTTATGAAATACACTATTCATATCTGATTGTACCTTTAAATATAAAATATAATTTCAACAAATTAAGTATTTAATCTAATTGTATCTTTTAAACATAAAATATAATTTGTTTTTAAAATCATATGTGATCGTGAAAGTAATATGGATATTAGACATAAAATTAAGATTCGTTGCCAAAGCGCAAAACCACGTTACTACCAGAATCACATATGATTTTACATTAATATTACGTACAAAATCAATCTTAGGCTATGTTTCGCAAACTAGCTGATAAGCTAGCTGATGAAAAAAAATCATGTTTTGCAAAACTAGCGTATAAAAATGTAAAATGACCAAAAAAGACATATTGAAAAATAAAAAAAATTAATAATTAATACTAATGAAGGTTATAATTGGAAAATGTGACAATAAGCTCTCAAAACGCTACTCCAAGTAGCGTTTCAATAAGCTAGCTTATAAGTCAAGCTAGCTTATGGTTTGTCAAACGTGTACACTGAAAATAAGCTAGCTTATAAGTCAGCTTATTTTTACCAAACATACCCTTAATCTTAGAACCATATTATTTTATATAACTTATATTTTTAATGCAAGCACACATGATTTTGTTAAAATTTTAAAGTAAAAATCATGTGATCTATTTAGCTTACAAGTCTAATATCCATATTACTTTCAAGATCACATGTGATCTATATGATTTCAGTATCATATATTATTTTGTACAAATGTTAATGTAAAATCATATTGATTTTGTACAAATGTAAATTTAAAATCATATATGATTTATGCAAATGATATTCACACATGATTACAATGTCAAATATGTCAACAAAATCACATATGATTTCAGTATCATATATGATTTTGTATAAATGTTAATGTAAATTCATAGGTGATTTTGTACAAAGGTAAATGTAAATCATATATGATATAATTATAAAATAATAACATTCTAATATATTATCAATTGATTTTACAAAATTTGTATATTATAAAATAATAATATATTACTTTTCAAAAAAAATAATAATAATATATTAGAATAGTAATAATATATTAGAATACTATATTATCACTATTAAGCCTACTAATTTTACCTCTAAAAAATAACCCTTGATGGAAAGAAAGTATCAACATCCATTAATTACAACAATGTCATCCGATATAATATCAATTATTTTTACAAATTATGTGGCTAAAAGATGGTTCATTTGTTTCTTTAAATGAGGGGTAAATATATATATATATATATATATATATAGGGACGGGTTCAAATGAGAACTCAAATTTGGTTGTAAACGTCAGGACAAATGAGAGTGCAACACATGTCTTATTCAAAGAAATATTCAGACTGAATATAGTGTTTATTCAGTCTGAATATACAAAGAAATATTCAGACTGAATAATTTATATTCAGACACGTGTCGCGCTCTCATTTATTCTCATGTTCACAACCAAATTTGAGTTCACATTTGAACTTTTCTCTCTCTCTCTCTCTCTCTCTCTATATATATATATATATATATATATATATATATAAGACGGGTTCAAATACGAACTCAAATTTGGTTGTGAACGTGAGGACAAAAGGAAATGCGACGCGGGTCCCATTCAATTTGAATATATTCAGACTGAATGTTGTGTTATTTACTCTGAATGTTGTATTATTCATTGTGAATGATGTGTTATTGACTTTGAATGCATGTTATTCATACTGAATAATGTATGAACTTCAAATTCGGTATTCATACCGAATGTCCTTCATTATTCAGACTGAATGAACACATGTCACGTTTTTTTGTTCTCAAGTTTGCAACAAATTTAATTTCGCATTTGAACTTTCTCTCTCTCTCTCTCTCTCTCTCTCTCTTTATATATATATATATAGAGAGAGAGAGATAGAGGCGGGTTCATACGAGAACACTAACTATTTACGAAATTACGAGTTTCATGTACAAAATTATATGTGATTTTGCACTAACGGGTAGCGGGCGACTTTTGGGGCCACTTAAGTCGCATGGAAAGTCACCCGGATCATACATGATTTTGTACATGACAAAAATTTCATGTACAAATGATTATCCTCGTATTTTCTTTGTTACCATTCTCGCATGAACCCCTCTCTCTCTCTCTCATAGATGAATGACTATTATGATATTTCTTAGATTTTCATTTTTCTGTGTTTCCCATAACTTCACTCTATAATTATTTATTGAAAAATAATGAACAAAATAAAGAAAATGGAAACTATAAAAACTATGTCTTTTACGGATGGACTGCTGCCAGTAGCTAATTGTCGATATTCGATTGGTTGTTGGTGATTTTAGAGTTCCAAACAAACGAAACAAAACAACCCCATATGAACTTTGGTTCAAGAAAACTCCGAATTTGAGTTATTTTCGAATTTGGGGTTGTCGGGCAGTTGTGAAGCTACCCGAACCCAAAAGAAATTTTTTGGGTGAACATGGAATTGATTGTATATTCATTGGATATGCAGCAAATTCCAATGCATATAGATTCTACGTAATAGAATCTAATGATTCGGTATCGAAAAATACCGTTATCGAGTCGCGGGATGCGATTTTCGATGAGTGCGATTTTCATCTATCCAAAGGCCTAAGGATATGATTCCTAACACTAATGAAGTGCAAAATCCAGAAATTATGGATGCTGTTTCAACCCCGGAAACACAGCAGGTCCGGAGAAGCAAAAGAGGCTGAATCGCCAAAAATTTCGGTGATGATTTTCAACTGTATTTGGTTGTAGGTTTGAGAGATGAACTTGGGCTTCAATACTCTTATTGTTACAGTATTGAAGATGACCCAAAGACCTTCCAAGAAGCGATGGAGTCTCAAGATGTGGCTTTTTGGAAAGAAGCAATTGATGACGAAATGTCATCGATTGTTGAGAATAACACTTGGGTGTTATCTGATTTGCCTCTAGGTTCTAAACCACTTGGATGCAAATGGATCTTCTAAAAGAAGATGAAAGTTGATGGGACAATTGATAAATTCAAAGCCCGGTTAGTCATTCAAGGGTTCCGACAAAAACCCGGTATTGACTATTTCGATATGTATGCTCCGGTAGCTCGTATTTCAACTATTAGGTTGTTGGTTGCCTTGGCTGCAATTCACAACGTCCTGGTTATCCATCAAATGGATGTTAAAACAGCCTTCTTGAATGGTGATCTTCATGAAGAAGTTTACATGAAACAACCGCAAGGGTTTGTTATGCCCGGAAACGAGTATAAGGTGTGTAAACTTATGAAATCCTTGTATGGGCTGAAACAAGCACCCAAACAGTGGCATCAAAAGTTTGATGAGGTTATTTTATCATGTGGGTTTTCTCTAAACCAAAGTGATAAATGTGTTTATATCAGATTTGATGCTAAAGGTGCGGGTGTTATCATCTGTTTGTATGTGGATGACATGCTGATTTTTGGAACTGATCAAAATCAGGTAGATGAAACTAAAAAGTTGTTATCATCAAATTTTTCCATGAAAGATATGGGGGAGGCTGATGTAATTCTTGGTATTAGAATTAAGCGGGTTAACAAAGGGATTGTTATGACACAGTCACACTATGTTGAGAAAATTCTCAAAAAGTTCAATTATAGTGATTGTTCTCCCGTGAGCACTCCTATGGATCCTAGTGTGAAATTAATGCCAAATACGGGTACTTCTATTTCACAACTAGAATAATCTAAGGCTATTGGTAGCTTGATGTATGCCATGACAAGTACAAGGCCGGATATAGCTTATGCCGTAGGACGGTTGAGTCGGTATACTAGTAATCTGAACATTCAACATTGGCAAGCGGTTCAAAGAGTATTTAAATATCTCAAGGGTACCATGGATTATGGTTTGAGTTATTTGGGGTATCCTTCGGTGTTAGAAGGATACTCGGATGCAAGTTGGATATCTAACATGGAGGATCACTCTTCGACGAGTGGTTGCGTATTTTTGCTTGGAGGTGGTGCTATTTCTTGGGCATCAAAGAAGCAAAGTTGTATTACAAACTCAACAATGGAATCTGAGTTTGTGGCTTTAGCTGCTGCCGGTAAAGAGGCAGAATGGTTAAAGAATCTTGTTTATGAGATTCCATTGTGGTCAAAGCCGATTGCGCCTATTTCTATCCATTGTGATAGTGCAGCCACTTTGGCTAAGACTTATAGCCAAGAGTATAATGGAAAGTCTAGACATTTGGGTGTTAGACACAGTATGATTAGAGAATTAATCATGAATGGTGTAATCTCTGTTGAGTTTGTTAGATCGCAACAAATTTGGCGGATCATCTGACCAAGGGTTTGGCAAGAGACTTAGTGCACAAGTCTGCCATTGGGATGGGATTAAAGTCCTTATAAATCTATAATGGTGAGACACCCAATTCCCCTCTAATATGACATTAGGGGCTGAATTCAATGAGGAAAGCTCACACTTATAAGATTGGAACACTTGATAAATCATCCCAGGTATGTGTTCGGTACTACAGTAAGTAGGTTGAAGTTTATCTTCTTAACAATTCCTTTGAGAAAGTGTATTTGTAGGTACACGAAGTAAAGGAATTACTTATGTGATCGTGAAGTGTAGCCGCATTTCAGAAGGTTGGGGACTTGGCCTTTATACGATCATGAGAGGATTAGGACACTCGACTTTATAATTGTGTCACATTTATTTTCTTGACGAGTAGGTGAAACTTGTATGTATTTTATCTTTAGGTATTCAAATGAGTTGATGGGTTCAATCCTTGGGACACCTTGATTCTCGAATATTTAAAATATGTAAAATACTAAGATGGAAATTCAATCGATTCAACATTTTCATTTATGTGCAAGTTTGGTGTTGTTTATTTTAAGATGTTATTTCATGGGTCACACTAAAATGGGGGAGGATTGTATGTGATTTTAGTGTCACCGGTTCATTTATGTGATTGGAAATAACATGATGTCTATATGGGTTTTATACTGTGATCTAATTCAAGTTAGGTGGTGCGGAGTGCACGCTTGTTATAAGACGAGTATGAACCCGGTAACAACTAAATACTACAAGGTTAGACTGGAACCCAGTCAAACTCGACTGGTTCCATTCAACCTTTGTGAATTTGGGTTGGCAACCTCTGGAATACTCGACTGGGCCAGTAGAACCAATCGAGTCTATACTGGTTTGGATGTTGATACCCTCTGGAATGCCCGACTGTGCCAGTCGAGCCAGTCGAGTCGGTCGAGCTGAAATTGGACTTGGAGTAAAAATGGGAAATAAGATTCAGAAGTATGATTCAGAAGCATGATCCAGAAGTTTGCTTATACAGAAGCTCACAGAAGCTAGCTTCTGTGGTCTTCTGGAAGACTCGACTGGGCCAATCGAGCCATTCGAGCCAGAGTGTATACAGAAGCTCTAGATAGGTTCTCTGGACTTAGAATTTTGCATAAAGGCTCAGAAGCTCTGCATGGACTATACAGAGGTTCGTCTTCTGGACTTTAGACCAGAGGCTCTGGATGGTCAACTCTGATCAGTTATTTGATCAGTTATTTCTGAAACGGTTACTGTACATTAAATGTGCAGTTATTAAGCAGTTACAAGAAATTGTGTAACTGACCACTACTCCTAAATTTCAGCCATGATTATATTTTCAGTTACGTTATTATGAGTATAAATAAGAATTTATACTCATGGATTTAGATACGGTTTTTTGAACAATACTCCCATATACTCTCCAGAAAATTGCTCATGTTTTTGTGCCTAAGAACGAAAGTGTTTTGAGTCTTATCCTAGATTGGATTTCGTGAAACCCAGGCATAGGGTCGAAATATCAATTCGGAAAGTGTCTCACACGATTCTCAATTTAATCCAGTGATCGATTACCCCGTTTGCCTACGCGGTTCCAACAATCGTTTTGATAGTTGGGACTCTCCTCTAACATTGGTAAATTTGGTGCTTTAGCGGTTATGGACGATTCTTTTCGATACCCTGATAATTCATAGCTAAATAGTATCTATTTTTGGGTTACGTTTCCGAAGAAGAGTTCCATCGGTTCTAGTAGACTCAGGCTTTAGTTCATACTAATGTTGCACATGATAGAAGACGGGAGGGGGTTGTTTGATGTGCTTCGAAATGATATCCTTAACCCGAACAACAAATGATGAATCAATAGTTATGCACTTATGCATATGAAATTTGCACTAAGAACCACTATTTGGTGAGAAATTCTTCTCGTTTTCATGGAGATAATGCACGGTCTGCACCTCAAAATATATATTTTCCATTTCAAAACCTAATTGATTTGTTACCTTAGTTTTAAGAGTGATCGATCGAAGAAAATGGAATGGAATACCAGTGTGATATTTTTATCAGGGAGGGATGGACATTGTTAAGAAACTAGGTAACATGTCTACAATCACTTGGATAAATTATTGGATCTTGTATAAATTAATTGCACTATCCAAATTATATGTTTCGATCTTTATAATCATATCTTAGGTCTCATGAAATAAGTATTGGGATAATAAAAAAATTCACTCTCGTTTTATGGTAGAAAAACTCGTGTATATCCCTAGGTTAAACGTTTTACCTAATGTTTATATGAAAGATCGATAAAGGGGTAGTTATACTGTTTGTAACTAGGACACGACCCCACCAAACTGTTTGTGGTTAAGGTCGAAACATATCAGAAGGTAACTCCGAAGCTCTGAGTCAAAACCTTTCACTATCAGAAGCTTTGTCTAAATTCATAGTTGGTCTCCAAAATACTAAGGCTCTGACCGAAGTCGAGAAGGATTCTAATTTCTAACCTTTTGCAGCATTACCTTATTAGCTTGTCTTCAAGTTCTATTTTTGAATGTTTTGTTCTGTTCTTTTTTCACATGTCTCCACATAGTATACACAAGCTTGTAGTCATATATGTTATCCTCCCCATACCCTAGCTCCGGGTGGGATATATAAGGTTGGTTTGGTTCGGTTTATAAGTGAACATTGTAAGCTCAAAACAGATGGAGTTTTGACAAAGTATGTCATGTGGATAGCTTCTTTAAGAAAAGAAAGAGTAGAAGAATATCAAAAAAATGGTGGAAGACACTTCAATTCAAGATTACTTCAATTCATCACTTCTGTTCGTGGATGTGTACAACAAGTACGAAGTGTTTGCTACTCTTCTTGACCACAAGAGAAACT
Source organism: Silybum marianum (assembly GCA_036898165.1). Lineage (NCBI taxonomy): Eukaryota > Viridiplantae > Streptophyta > Magnoliopsida > Asterales > Asteraceae > Silybum > Silybum marianum. The sequence goes on along the minus strand of CM072529.1, from coordinate 8,821,750 downwards.
TTATTTCAAGGTTCTAAATGATGTGAGGTGTGACGTGATGACGATGTCAAACTTCAAGCATTAGCATTACGAGTTATGACAAGGACACGACGTTTTTCAAGTCGTTCCCTAAGACGACATAATATATATATATATATATATATGTACACACCCACCCACATTAATTTGTGTGTGTTAGTGTTTTGAATAATATTATAAAACAAATTAAAAATAATACAAAAGTAGTAAATCTAAAAAAACAACAACCATCGATTCTAAATATAGAGAACTTATAGAAAATGATATCAACGGTGTAAAATCGAGAGTAAATGTTAAAGTACCCATTGAACAGTGAAACACCATGTCTCCTTACCTTGCATATCTCACAATTTAGACATTCCGCAAAAGGGTATTATATATGTGTATATATATATATATAACACTATACATTTTGTTTATTTAATATAGTTAGTACGCCTAGTATGACCAATATAGATAGAAACTTTGACAAAAAATGAATATATATGGATGGATCACGAACTTTATTTGGCATGTTTCAGAAGATGCATACTTTTGTGATTAATAATTAACATAACTATATATGATCAAAACCGCAGCCTATATATATATATATATATATTGGAGACCTTCTTTTGAGAACCCTAATTATTTGAGAACTTTGAGAACCATTTTCAGCCACTAATTAATATGAAATTAGGAAACTTTTAATTTTGGTAATTTTTAATTACAAATTATAATAAAGGGCATCAGGATATTTATAAATCTTCTCTCTCCTCCTTTTTATCTCTCCTCTCCTTCTTTATCGCCAAGCCGTTCGAACACCTGTACCCAATTTTGTAAACACAGTGTGCACAAACACACACTTGTCCCAACTTGTTCGCTACACTAGGCACCACTGTGCACACCACACATTATACACAATGTGCACATGTCTTTTCGTAAACATGTATATGCATCATTAGGACGTGTGCACAATATGGTTCAAAATATTATAGTGTTCACATATATGTATGACTAGTATGTGTCCACAAGTTGGTTTATAATATTACATTGTTCAAATATATGTATGATTAGTATGTGTGCACAATGTGGTTTCATCTTCTTTCGTCTTCTTCTAGCACTGTACGATTAAAAACTTGCTTCTCCAAAAACAACAGTACGCATTCATTCTTTGTTAATCAAATCCTATAATCATGGAATTTTTTTTAAGACATACTTAATTATGTAATTGATTAATAAAAAACAGTTACCATAATTATGTCTTTATTATTAAAATTACTAAACAATCATTATCTTTATTAGAGTTAATATAAATTAATTGTTTAATATATGTGGATTATAATGGTTCTCAAGTTCTTAGAAAAAAATGGGGTTCTCAAAAGATTAAGCCCCTCTATATATATATGAGGCGTGACGTGGTGGCGAGGTCAAGCTTCAAGCATTACGAGTTATCACAAAGACATAGACGTTTTTCAGGTCGAAACCACGAGTTACCTTAACCACCAAACTGTTACCCTAGGACACGACCTTAACCACGAGTTACCTTCTGATAAGCAGGTACTTTGGTTTGAATCTGGTTCATGACTTGTCATATTTGGTTATTGTATTGCTACATGTGCAGTAACTGTGTGGTGGAGATATATATATAGGAGAGACAAAGAGACTCAACACGATGAAAAGGAAATATTACTTGCTCACATATATCATAGTTAGGGGTGTGCAAAACCCAAATACTCTGAAATCTGAACTCGAATCGAATATAAGGTATTTGTGTAAAACCCGAATACCCCGAAATCCGGAAATCTGAAACCCGACTTTTGGAGGGATATTTGGGGTTCGGGTTAGGTTTGATCTTGGCCAACCGACCTGTCCGAAAACCTAAAATATATATACAATGTATTTTAAATATTATATAAATATCGTTGATAATTCTTTTAGATGGATGATTTATAGGCGTGTAAAGGGAGCCGAAAAAACTTTGTTGAGTGGAGTAGTCTCCTTCTTCATATGTCTCGTTGTTGTAATCTCTTTCTTGTTGTTCCTAGCCTTTGGCCCTGCTTTCTTTTATATGAATTGCTGTTTCCAAAAAAAAAATTATATAAAAATATTTATTTATTTAATTATACTTTGAAAATCCTAAATTCTAGTCGGTCGAAATGTTTTCTAATTTCTAAACTTACTGTCAATTTATTCAATCTCTCAATCAATCAATTCAATTTATTTATATTTTTGCATTATAATTATACCCGAACCTGGCCGACCTTAACCCGAATCCCGACCAACACTAAACCGAAACAATCCAAAATCCTAAAATTTCGATCTTGTTTTCATATCCGAAACACGAAACCTAAAATTTGGATCTTGTTTTCATATAAAATTCTGATAGGATTTTTGTTTTAATTTATCCACCCGAACCCGTCCGACCCGCCCCTGCACACCCCTAGTTTTGGTGTCTTCTATCTGATATCTTGACCCTAAGAAAACTGAAACAATGGTACTTTTCTTCTATTTTAGTATTTCATATCCTCCTACTTACAGAAGAAGACATTATTCGGTTTTTCCAATTCCAAAATTTGAATTTTATGCCTTATTTAAATTTTGCAAAAAATGAAATATTATTGTTGCTTGTACTTTCAAAATCACAAACTTCTTTTGACAAAAAAGCGTATAGCTCTTATATGAACAAACAAAATATATGCATAACACACCTCTCTTGGTTTGACATACAGTTTTTTATTTAAGTGTAATGGGATTAATTTGTTTGATCAATGTAATCTTGATAAATATTGAACAAGTTTGAATGGTGCAGGGTGCACACTTGTTTGAGTTTATCCGGATTTATAGAAAATGCATAAAAATTTTAATTTTGGAAATTAAACTGTTTTTTGGTCCTGTCGAAAACTGAAAGAAACAGTTTTGGAACTATTTTAGTCTCTCAATTTTGATCATTCCAGGGGTACGAAAATATCATAACAATACTATCTCTCTGTTCGATTTTCTTACTGAATTTTATCCGATTGGATTTTCGATTGTACCATCGAAATAGAGTTCAATCTGAAAGTGTTCCACGACTTTCAGTTATCCAAGTGATCAGAAACTAGATATTCTAACAACAAAGTAATCCAAGTGATCAGAAACCAGATATTCTAACAACAATTTATTCCTTCACTTAGAATTAAGATGATGATTATATGATACTCAAAATACATATGTGTACGTATGTATGTATGTGTATACGACTGTTGTATGTCTCTTCTCCTTAATCAAATTTACAGAATGTCAGAAAGCAACCCAAAGAAACACCAGAGAAACAGACTCAGTCATGGTGGAAGGGAAATGGAAAAGTTTGCATATATAATCACTCGAAAACAAACGATTTTGACCCATAAAATGTTGCAGGAAATTTTTGGTGGGTGATTACCAATGGATCATCCAGGAAATACTAATAGTTCCGGTAAAATTCGAAATTTTCAAGAAAATATCAATCGATTATCCAAGAATTCCTTGAGTAATTTGATCACTGATTTGATTACGCATCAATAATTTATTCACCAACTTTTGTAACGGTTTTATGACAAATTACCCTTTAATAACGGATTTCCTTAAAAATTGTCCTTAGGCGAAAGTCTCATTTTAGTAGTGTTATTGGTAAGCCACACATCCTGTCAATAAAGCTTTTTTGGATCAATTCTCTCTCAGTGAGAAACCTGCAATCAATAAAGTGAAGTGGCACAATAACAAGTGATTCTCCCTACCCACTCACCAAGAGGACTAAACCAACTTGAAATTCCCATGTTGACACCTGCCCATGTTCTCTTTTCCATTCCCAGCCAATTAATGGTTGCTAGAGTGCCCACCAACGCACAAAAGATAGCCTAATTTTTACTCCAAAAAGGAATAGTTAAGAAACAATTGCACTTTATCTCTGCAATGGATCAGTTACCGCATTATAAATGGGAAATTGTCCTAAATTGGCAAAGTGCAAGTTTGCTTGACACTAATGATCATCTCTCTTCTAAGTCTGTAAAAATGTCAATACTTTCACCATGCATCTCCCCTTATACTTGCAGAACTACCAAAACAACATCATCGTTTTGAACATGTCCATAAGTCATCTCCCCCATCCTTGCAGATCTAGGCCAAAATGACGTCGTTTTGGTGGTTTCTCCGTTTTCAGCCAAGACCTGGATCCACCCGTTTCCACGCCCATAAATCATTAAGAGGAAAACAATAAATTATTGTAAATTATGAAAAGATAGGTTTGTGAACTTTAGGGAGAAATTTTGTAATTTAAAAAAAATACAGAGACGAAAAAATATATTTTCAACAAAATGATGTCGTTTTAGCGTAGTTCCGCAAGTATGGGGTAGATGCATGAAAGTATTGACACTTTTGTAAACTTGGGAGAGAGACGGTCATTGGTGTCAAGCAAACTTGCACTTTTTTTATTTAGGACAATTTCCCCATAATAAATACATGTACAGTACAATACGTTCTGATATGCATATACATAGAGCAAACGGTGGAGCTAAAAAAATTAATTTAGAGATAGCCAAAACCCAGTCCTGTTTAGACCCAAATGAGTCGTGGTTCGAGAAAAGCAATTTGTAACTGGTCCGTTCGGTTGAAAAACCTTGACCCAGTCTAGTTGTCCCGATTCAGGGCGGGGCCTAAATCGGTCTTTATTTTTTAAAATTGATTTTTAACGTATAATTTTTTTTTGAAGATTTTTTTTAACATATAAAAATGTTATTCAAATACACTTTAAAATATGTAATTGAGTCAATCAACTACACTTAAAATAAGTTTTATTATAATTTCGTTTTAAAATTGATTTCGCGTTCGGTTTACATTTTTAATAACGATAATATTCACATCTTCCATCAATGTAATCCTCAAACTTGTGTTTCTTTGAGCTTGATGGTTAACAAGAGCCTCAACATCATCAAGGTCAAGTTCATCATCATCGTCAAATATTGAGTAGGTGCCGTCGTAATTGATAGTTAGCGGCGTTGTTATGTTCTGGGAGTATTTGTTTTCTTCCCCTTCTTCAAGCTGAATCTCTAGTGATTTCGTGTGTTGAGTTCTTTCACTGCGATCCAAATAATCCTTCAAGCATACACAACACTGCACAGATTCATGGCTAAGTCTTGTCCTCTGCATCGAACTGATCCTGCCACGAAGAGAAAAACGGACTCCGAAGCTATGGTACTAGCTTTGATTGCTTGTATATCACGGGATGGCGTGCAACCACAATTAAAAAATGGTAGTTGTTCTTTCCACCGTTCCGGTAAGTCAATATTTTCAAAATCATAGACATTCAAAAAGGAAATAGAAGTAGTATGCATATACATATTTAGTTCACCTAAGTCGGTATCAAATCGCATTTTTTTACTTATAAGATTTTGAAACTCGTTAAATAAGTTAGTCATTAAATCCCTCTGGTTTTGGTGTTGAGAAAGAGAAATCAAGAAGGACATGTTAAAAAACCGAAACCAAATACATGTCGAAATCACAAATTTAACGTTTTTTTAAGTTTTTAAGTTGTATCTTCCCTCATATACCATAAGACTTGTATATAGTGTAGAAAGGCTACAAGGGACAAAAAAGGTCAAAAAATGAAGAAAAAAAAACACTAGTTTCTTAACCCGTCCCGGGCCGTGTTGTGTTTGTTTGGCCTTCTCTAATCTAGGGGTGCCTTTTAAAGAAGAAAGAGTTATTTAATTAAATGTAGGTGCCATCTCGAAACAAAGTAAAAAATTCGGAATTTCAAGGTTGGAAGGACCTTTTAAAAATATATATGTTTTTTAATTAAATATTGTCCTTAGAAATAGTTATTAAAAATGAGTTTGAAATCATGAGTAAGCTAAACAACATAACTAAACCTATGTTTACACAAATAAATACAAATATATATTATGTAGATAAACATTTAAACAAGAAAAACCATTTGAAAATACATGTAAATTGCTATAAAAAACTTTGTTTGTTCAGTAAAACAAGGCCGTGCCTATATCAAAACATTTAGAAAATTTGACATTTTAAAAAGAAGAAGAAAGAGATTTTAATACATATAAACAAAGTTTCTAGAGGGTAACTAAGGTATGGGACCTTTTCAATATTCATATTTAAAATGTTTAAAATGTGAGGGGGAGTTGAAGATAGAGGTAAAATAACGTTCCCCGGCCCCTCACCATCAATTGATCGATAGAACGCATGTCTTTCCCCAATCAAAGTTCTTCGTTCAATGCATCTTGTATATATCCTTTTTCTTTGGGGATAAAGGTCAAATAAATAATAAGAAAGTACACTAGGTTGTACAAAAGGAAAAGAAAAAACAAAAAGTAAAAAGGGGACTACAAAGAAGCTCCACCCTCAAACATATCTCCACAAATGGGAGTAGAACACCTAAATTTTGAATAACAAAAGCTTCATGACTCAAAACTAGACAAATACTAACTAAACGTACACAAACTAGAAGGCAACCCAACCTAGAGCATGACCGATAATTAGGACCAAATCATCTATATATTTCTTATATTTATACCCTATCAACGGTTAGGAAGCCTTAATTAAATAATGCCTTCAATCTGCTAGCATAGGGATTCTGTCATACCCTTGTAAAGTTCATATATGATCTGGGGGGTTATTTATAAACAAAAAAATTTGGTTGTTCTCCCGAAGGAAGGGTTATGTAGCATATCATGGGGATTTAATAGAGTACCATTTGAGTTCTTTGTATGACCCATCACATGGATCTCATCGTCGAAGCAAGCAACAACACTACAAAACAAATGACTTTCACTCACAAAAATCAGGAAATTTTTTGTCCAGTAAATACTAATGATTCCGGTAAAATCCGATATTTTCAAGAAAATACCAACGAATTACCCATGAATTTCCTGGGTAATCTGTCAGTGATTTGATTTAAACACCAACTTTCTTGACAGTTCTATGACGAATCACTCTTTAGCGAAGTCCCAGAAAAATGTTTATAGTTAAAAGTCTGCCGGCAAGTTAGGGTCCAGGGACGATGCAGCCTTATCTCTCAGCCCCAACCTAAAGCCTATAATGTATAGAAGATTCCTAATTGCTTTTTGTACCCAAGGCCTATAATTTTTTGGCCAATTTATTTATTTATTTATTTGGCAAAAGTATATAAATAAAATTTCTATGGTATTATGACTTAACCCCATAAGCAAAAATTTTATATCACCTCCAAAACCTATAATAAGAATTTACTTTCTCCCTTGTGTTTGGACTTTGGAGTAAGCATACTCTACAATCGGTGAACCACATAAATCTATACGTTGATTTTATCTTATCGTTCGTTATTTTTTATGTGTTGCTTCATTACAATAAATTGGTATCAAACTTGGCATTTGACAGCAAAGATGTCAAACTTGATTGTTAAGATCATGAAATTCATGAGGATAAATAGTTAGTTATAGTCTATGGCAAATAAAGATGCTAGCTGTGTTAAAGAAAAACTAAGGATGTCGATTAAGGTGATGATGCTTGTAAGTTGTAACACCCAAAAATCTAGAAATAACGACTAAATTAATTTTTCCGACAAAACACTAAAGTAAATACATCTTCTCCCGGAACTTCTTTATACTAACACACAAGTGTACGATAAAGTCCAAGTAAACGACTTAGAATCTAAATCCAAGTGAAACTATAGCAAGACATGTGTTACTATAACTTTCAAAGAAAGTCGCTATCTCCACCAATATGAAAACATTCAAATGTTTCAGTCCTTCATGAGTATCTAACGAGGACCTTATACACACATGGACAAGAAAAAAAATGTTAAGTAGTTTTGATCATAATTATGAAAAGGTAAAATTGAAAAACTGTTTATTTAATTCACCAATTCTAAAATGAATTTATGATAAAAACATCTTTTCTAAAACCGACATTTTCATGATGAATACTCAATAACCCGAACACCCATTTTAATATGAAACTAAACTCAATACTCTCATACAACATGAATAAAGTTTGGTATTCCAATACCAAAAACATAGATAAAACTGAAGTATCCAAAGTAAGAAAATGTGAATAATATACATTCGAAACATCAAATCATGGGTACATTCCGTACCAAAAATAACACAGAAAACATGGATAAAATATCACATCCAAAACACACATTTCGGTGACGGGTAGACCCAATTCCATTGAATGCGGTGGAATAACACAGAAAACATGGATAAAATATCACATCCAAAACACACATTTCGGTGACGGGTAGACCCAATTCCACTGAATGTGGTGGAATAAAAGCAAGCGACATATCTAATCTATGTTAATGAGCCATTGAGCCCCACAACTATTCAATGGTCATTAAGGTCAAACAGTCTTGGTCTATATCTTGCATAGGAACTTCCCGATGATCCTAGATACGCTCGTTTACTAGGAATTACATCATATGATTTAATGCCTATTTCTAGCTAGAACACGGTAATAACATCCTATTTTAATATAATAGACCGAATCCTATTCATGTGGGTCCATTGCATTATATTCTAAATTGTCTGACTCCAAATTAAATAACTACGGCTCTCAAAATCATGTAATGTCCAAATAAAAATGTAATAAACAGAAATCACGTTTAAAGCTCAACATTGATCAATTTAAGCAGGACAAATAGTCTCCAAAATCATCTGATTCAAAACCAAGACAAAAGCTTAACAACCTATTTTATTATTCAATAAAAGTCCATATAAACTAATGAAGTACAAATACCCAATATTTATACAACTTATGTCCCAAAAGGTTAATTAGCTCAACACAAACGATTGGCTAAAATTCCAAAATATACCATGGCTTCAAAGATTCATTTTCTATTAAGTGATGCCACCCAAAAATGTGCCCAATTTTTTATTTTTAGAAGGATTTGAAAAATAAATATACCAAAATATTAACATCCGATAATCGTCATATGAGAATAAATCATAACACCCACAAACTTTATAATTTAGTATCAAAATCTCCAAAACCCACAAATATATATGACTCGATTCAAATGAGAACTTAAATTTAATTGTGAACGTGAAAATAAATGAGAGCACGACATGTGTCATATTCAGACAGAATAATTAAAGAAATATTCAAACTGATGGTATTTATTCAGATTGTATAAACACTATATTCAGTTTGAATATTTCTTTGGTTATTCAGTCTGAATAATCTGCATTCAGACACGTGTCGCACTCTCATTTGTCCTTACGTTCACAACTAAATTTGGTTGGCATTTGAACTTTCCTCTCTCTTTGTATATATATATATATATATATATATATAAGGGAGGTACAGGGGAAAACACTAAAAAAAATGAAAACTGAAGAACCCCCTGGGAGCCCTCCATCCAAATGATATGCACAAATGCATACTGGTAATTTGTAACATGCATTTGTGCATATACACTAATGCATATGTAATTTTAGAAGGTGAATTCTATCTACATCCCCTTCCTCACTCACATACCCTATATTGTATACCCCCTCTACTCACTCACATACCCTATATTGTATACCCCCTCTACTCACTCACATATCTTATAGGTATGTGAGTGAGGGGAGTATGAATAGCAATCCCCTTATAGAAGCATTGATACATAGAAAAAAGTTGTATGCATTTGTGCACACCGCTCGGATGGAGGGCTCCTAGGGTATTCATCAGTTTTCTCTATTTTAGTGTTTTCCCTTGAACCTCCCTCTCTTTGTCTCTTTATATATATATATATAAGTGGAGGTTCAAACGAGAACACCTCCATTTTACGAGAACGCCAAAACACCCTTATCACATGTGATAATACACGAGAGGGGACTTGGTGGTGTGCGGATGACGTGCATTGCTATTTAGGTCGCACCAAAGATCGTTTGCGTCTATGATTTAATATCACATATAATGGTTTTGATTGATTATAGTATCACATCAAAGACACCCTTATCACATGTGATAAAATATGTGATGGAGCTTAGTAGTGTAACAACAACTTGGCCGGTAACCTAGATCACGCCAAAAGTCATCCGCATCTCTGTTTTAGTATCACATGTGTATTATATGTGATGGAATAATAGTATCACATGTGATTTTCTATAGTAAAATGGTGTTCTCGCGTTCTCGCAAAATGAAGGTGTTCTCGTTTGAACCCTTCCCCATATATATATATATATATATATGGTCTGTTTTAGTGTTTTCCATTGAACCTCCCTCTCTTTGTCTCTTTATATATATATATATGGTCTGTTTTAGTGTTTTTCCTTGAACCTCCCTCTCTTTGTCTCTTTATATATATATATATATGGGTGGGTTCAAATGCGAACTCGAATTTGGGTGTGAACGTGAGGACAAATGAGAGTGCGACACATGTTCCATTCAGTTTGGGTATATTCAGACTAAATGTAGTGTTATTCACTCTAAATGCATGTTATTCATATTGAATAATGTATTAACTTCACATTTGTTATTCACACCGAATGACCTTCATTATTCAGACTGAATGAACACCTATCGCGCCCTCCTTTGTCATCATGTCCCACTCTCCTATATGTATATAGGGAGGTTCAAACGAGAAATTTTTGGGTTTAAAGGAACACGAGAACTGGTTGGCCAAGTAGGAAATCATATATGATTTTGTACTAAGGGTCGGACGACTTTCCATGCCATTTAAATGGCCCCAAAAGTCGCCTGCTGCCCCTTAGTGCAAAATCATATATGATTTTGTTTGTTCCTTTGTTCCTTTAAATATGTATGGTTCTCGTATGAACCCGCCCCTATATATATATCTCAAGATTTTATTAAACCAAATATGCAAAAGATGCAATTTCATCAAGTGGCCACAATATTTGATAAATCTTAAGGATAACACTTTAATTTAAGACTCCAAAATAAACATTGTTTGCATGTACACAGCTTTCACAAAACAACTTGAAACTCGATATTGGATCTCATATCTCATATTGAATAATAATCTAAAACTATGGAAAGAATAAGCAATTTAGATTAAAACAATTTGTAATGGAAGAACAAATAATCACTATGAAAAACAATATAATCATAGAATCGTAGTCATATGATTAATCGTGGCCATCAATCTTACAAGGATTGAAATAATATGGGTGTTTGGCTAAGTTAGAGATGGCTAGAGTCCACCTTTACACTATTCCATCTAAGGGCCATTTACCAAACATTTACCCGGTAAGCTCTTACCGGTAAAATTTAACACCATCACTTACTTACCTAGTAATATTTTAGTCAACAAAAACGGCACCATATGCAACCATTTACTTGGTAAGTGCTAACCATGGTAAGAGTCGTCACCCTCACTTACCGGGTAACACTTTTGGTTCTTGCCTCGCTCTTTTTGGAGTCTTTACTCCTCCTTACCAACCATTTAAGAGCATTAACTCTCCGTTCAAGCCAAGGATTCAAGCTTTAGAGTTCAAGGTCTCAAGTATTAGCTTCATCTTCTCCACTTGTCAAGTATTCTTGGGTTTTCTAGGGTTTTGTTCAAACCCAAGTATTGTGAGTTCATCCTACACTTTTATAAAATTACATACATGTTAAAATGATGTCTTTTACTTTCTACAAGTTTATATTTCAAGTATTTATACATTTTGATGATTTTGACATATTAGGTCAAACTTGAATAATTTGAGGATTTTGTTTGTATTAATAAAATGAGTATGAATAATGGTTTTAAACATTGGGTTAATAGTTACTTCAAGGTATTATTGATTTTAGAACTCAAAAACACTATGACCTACATTTGGGAACGTTATTGGCAAAATGAGATTTCATTACTTGATGAGAAGTCATATTTATATAAAATGTTAGTGTTGGGTAAATATGGATACATCTAGATAGACGTATTTATTCCTATGGCTAGAATGTAATGGATCCATAGGCATATAATTCAAGTAATTTTTGTTGTAGATGAAGTGTTAAGTCTTAACTCCAAAGTGAAATAGACATTGGGTCTTTATAAGCATTAAGGTGTGGGCACTTGAGATCGGGCACCGACTACGGACCATTAGAATGTAACTTCCATAATTGTAGTTTGAAATAGGTATCGGGTCTTTATAGGCATTAAGGTGCGGGGTTGAAGTCGGACATCGGCCATGACCATTAAGGTGTAATTTCTCACGAACGGGTTTGACTAATTATCACCCTTGCAACGTTGATTGGTGACGCATTTACGTACTCCATCACTATTAATGGTAATACGAGTCTCACCCGTTATCGTCAAAAAAATTATATCCTTCCAAGGGTAAGCGTGAGTTCAAATATCTATTCACCTTATTTAAAGCTATGTTTACGTTTCAAAGTTCATAGCTTTGAATACTAACTGTTTGTTCTCACTAGGCATTAAGTCTAACACTTTTTCTCAAATCACGTCTATATTAGGTGATCTTATTAGCGGGGCTCCCAAGGTTTGAGCGAAACATTGTATCCGGTTGGGGTATTTTGGGGGGATTGCACGCTCAAGTGCAAATTTGGAGTTACTAGAATTATATTTTGAGGATATTAGCAACTCTTATACAACTTCCCTTCTTGATGGGTGATATTAATGTTATTAAGTTTCCTTTCGTAGATTGTTTCAGTTTACATTTTATCTCCTATTTTTAGGGTGTTAGAGATACCCTTTGATATGTTGATCAAGAAGTAGATCTGGCCGTGGGAAGCTTGTCCAAAGTTGTTCAAAAGCTGTGGATAATAAAGCTTGCTATTTCTGACCTACAAGGCTTGAAATCTTCAAAGAGGGCATGGACTTGAAATACTTAGAATATTTCCTCCATATTCTTTTCTTTGCAATACTTCGACATTTAGAACAAGGCTATATTTCAAATAATTCTCCCCAAAATATTGAAAAGAAAGCTTTGCTAGTATAAGTAAGGAAAATAAATATCATTTCTTCATACCAGAGTTTCACTATAAGGATATGAGGAAAAGGAGGATATATGTTAACCTTTGTGTCTACATCATTGTCACCGAAGTCTTATTTAATTAAGATTATGCCACAGTGTTCTTCAAAATCGTCGAATCTCGAGACGAGTTTCATATGAGGGCTTTGGGTGGTTTCTATGGTTCTCTCAAGAAAAAAATATTCCTACATGTTCTCAATTATATGCATACATATATATATATATAGAGAGAGAGAGAGGGGGGAAGGTTCAAATGAGAATTTTGGATTTCTAAAGAAACAAAGACACTTTTGGACCACATATGATGTGGGTCCCATATAATATTAAATCATTTATGATTTAATATTAAATCAGAAATGATTTAATATTATGTGGTACCCACATCATATGTGGTCCACAAATTATTCTTTTGTTCCTTTAAAGAGGGGTGGTTCTCGTATGATCTCTCCCCTATATATATATATATAGAGAGAGAGAGAGAGCAAGAGGATTAAACGAGAATAAAGTCAAATTAAGAGAACACGAGAAAGACGTTGCACACAAATCACACGCGATTACCGTAACAGATTTAACACAAAGGTGTGAGGTAATGCGAGCAACATTAAGGACCAAGTCTTAATGTTCTTGGAAGCCCATCACTGGGTCAATAGGGGTGCGAAACACCCATAACTTTTGCTATGAGTCTCCATTTTGAGGCTCATGATATGTCGAATCCAACAAGGAGCACACCTTGGGTAGGAATATCTTTTATGTTTTTTTTTCATTTTTGTCATTTCCTATTTGGGATTTTTTTACTAGGTATTCATAGAATCAACATAACTAATCTTTATAGTCGATTATCCTCTATACATTGCATCAACGGGCGTCGGCTTGGTGTGCGACATAGGTCGTGCAAAATCACATGTAATTTAATTTAGGTTTAAAATCATATATGATTTTGGTCATTCTCCTAGTCATTTACTCATTTGAACCTGAACAGACACACAAACACACACACACATATATATATATATATATATATATATATGAATATTCATTGCCAAACATTGAAACAATTACTTCACAGGAACCTAATTTCCACACAAAAAAAATACCCAAACCTACATTTCACTACTAGACAATTGAGTATTTTCAACGGCAAATGTCGTTGAAATTTTTCTACTAATTTTAGAGGGATTATTGACAGAATATAAATTTTCTACGAATTTCCGTTGAAAATCTTTTACAAACATGCATTTTCAACCAATTTTTTTTGCGAGACATTCGGTTGAAAATTTTTAGTTGAAAATGCATGTTTGTGAGAGATTTTCAACGGTAATTCGTTGAAAATTCGTAGAAAAATTATGTTTTGTCAATAATCCCTCTAAAATTCATAGAAATTTTTCAACGATATTTTTCATTGAAAAAATTCCGTTGAAAATACTCAATTTTCTAGTAGTGTTTATAGAACATGAAAAACAGAACCAAGTCACTAACCCTTCATATGAAAAAATAACCTCAGATCTTCACAATATGTTTAACCGTCTTATAAAAGTGGTTAATGTTACATGATCTCAATCTTATACATACATCAAAGTATTAGAAAAGAGATATATTTTGTGTAAATATAAGATTATGATTTTCTTTAAAGCATAACAACTACTAAATGAAAGACTTTTGCCTACAGATTTTTTCTTGGGAAATCTGTTGCAAAAGGGTAATTGGTCATAAAACTGTCACAAAAGTTGGTTGGTAAATTGTTGGTAGGTAATTTCAAATCAATGACAGATTACCCAAGGATTATATGGGTGGTCCACCGGTATTTTCTCGAAAAACATCGATTCTACCAAACCATTGATATTTTCACCAGGGGCGGACCATAAGTGGTTCACACGGTGGTATGACCATGGTATTATATCTTCATCGAAAGGTAAATCTTTTGGATTTGTTAGCGGTGCAACCGTATTGTTTTAGGGTGCTCTTAAATAATTTGAAATTGAACTTATAACACAAATAGGGCAACTGGTGTGGTTTTTCTCAGCTTAGTTAAAACTTCTTATAGGGATGGTCTCAGGTTCCAGCTTGATGCAAATAATTAAAAATTTTAGGTGGCAACTCTATATAACATTTAACAACATATTAAATCTATTAATTTTGTACTTAAATAACATTTAGGCTATGTTTGACAAAAATAAGCTAGCGTATTTTCAGGGTACACGTTCGGATGACATAAGCTACCTTATAAGCTAGCGTATTGAAACGCTATTTGAAGTAGCATTTTCGGAGTTTATTGTCACATTTTCCAATTATAATCCTTATTAATATTAATTATTATTTATTACTATTAATAATAAATAAATATTATTAATATAAATTGAAAATTTAATTAGTAATTAATTATAAATTATACATTAATATTATTTATTAGTTATTTACAATAATTATTAATCATATCAGTTATTTTTATATTATTATTATTCAATATATTTAATTATAAAAATATTTATGTAACATAACAATTAAATTTATACTTATTTTGTTTCATAAATAATAAAATTGTATTAAATAATTTTAATAAAATACTTAATTTAATTATTAAATATATTTTTTTAAAGTTATTAATTAATTAGGATATATATAATTAATTAGGATATGTGAAATTCATAAATAACAGATTTTTTCTAAAGTTTGTTTTAACAAATCCAAATATTATAATATAGTAGAAGGGTACTCGCGCAATACAACGAGATATATCTCGATTTTAAGTTTCATTTTAATTTTTGTTTCTATCGATGTTGTAATGATTTTATGTGGTTTTGAGAAAAAGATTTTAGTATTTCAATTAAAAGTTCTCTTTTTTTATTTAATTTATTTAATTCAAATTTTTATCATAATTTACTTTAGGTTTAATAACCAAATAATTTATTTTTGGTTTAATAATATAATTATTTTATTTGTTAGAAGTCAATGATTATCTTAATCATATTTTAAATTTTTTATATTTAAAATTAGATGTTTATCCTGTAGTTGATCATAGTTATATGTAGTTAGTTACACGAATTTAGAGATGAAGCTTTAATAGATCGTACTTACGCACAGTTTAATAGTGATCTTTAAAATTAAGTAATTAGTATTAAATATAAGTAACTAAAACTTAAAAAATTGTTTTTAAGAGTTTTTGGCCAAATGCTTTATAATATAGTATAGATAGTTCCTTTAATCAATATATTATATTTTCTTTGTTTTTATTATGTATAATAATCCATTTGAAAAAAAAAATAATCAATATATAATAAACATGTTTTTTTTAGTCATTTTACATTTGTCAACTAGTTTATCAGCTAGTTTTTGTCAAACGTGATTTTTTCACCATATAGCTTATCAGTCACCGGCTAGTTAATCAGTTATCCTCTAGCTTATCATCTACCCGCTAGTTTGCCAAACATAGCCTTAATAAACACTCTATTAATTTCATATTTAATCATCAATTTTTCCCAAAAATATTTTTAATTTGCTTTTAGTTATTAAAAACTATTAATATCAAATATTAAAACCGAAATAATTAAACTCTTGAAATCAACAAAAAAAAGTCGAAAAAATCTCTCGAAATCAATAAAAAGCATAAAAATCCCCCAAAAAAACTCTTGAAACCAACCAAAAAACCCGAAAAAGTCCCTCGAAATAAAAAAAATTAAAAATCTCTCGCAATCAAGCAAAAGACTTTAAAAATCCACCGAAAAGGTAATTAGGTTAAAAACACATCGAAAGATATTGACCGTTAGTAAAAACGTAAAGGTACGGCGATAAAAACCGTATTTTTTATAATTATTTTTTGTCTATCTTACATGGTGCCACCGTATCAAAAAATTTCTGGGTCGTCACTGATTTTCACCTACGAAAATTTGCGTGAGTGATTTTTGTAGGTAAAAGTCTATTTTGTTGTGATTTGTCCTAAGAGCATCTCCAACAGCATCTCTAAAAAATTTCTAAAATGGAGATACAAAAGTTAAAATCTCTAAAAAAAATTGTCTTCATCTCCAACAACATCTTCATTTTGGAGAATCAATATTAATTATATTATTAAAATATTTAAAAACTTTTAAACTAACTTTTATGTTAATGGTGGAACATTAAAGTATGAATAAAATATTATTATTTTTACTTGGTAATCATTTTTGGGTGATCTCCAGATATGGAGAAAAAAAACTTTCTCTCTCATATTTTCTCCATTTTAGAGGAACTTTTAAAGATACTGTTGGAGCACAATTATAATTAAAAATATCTATTTTTCTTATTTTCTCTATTTTAAAGATGCTGTTAGAGATGCTCTAACGAACTAAATTAGAAAATCACAATCTTTATTCACAACTTGAGTACTCAAAATTCCCACTAATTTTTCTTTACTCCGTACACAATATTTATAATTTTGGAAGAATGAGATTATTGATGATATCAGTGATTGTCATGCAATCAATGCAGGTGCAAAGCCTTTTGTTTTGTGCATATAGACGTTAATTGCTAACTGAATCCAATACTAATCGCCAATTGAAATTAACTAACAAAATGAGGTTATATGTTTAGTTTTAATTATTTTAGTGAAGCACATTTATATTAGAGTAAGATTCTCAAATTTTTGAAATCAACCTAATTAGGAACGGAATAAAAAAGCGCAATAACTATGAAGGAAAAAGCGCAATAATTTCCTTAAAGATCCGGAAGTTCAAATTACAGAATTAAAAAAAAATACAAGTGAGCAAATAAAACCATAAATTAGAAACACAGTCATTCTTTAGTACCCTCTATATGAATAATAATTAGCATGTGCAATAGAACTGCAATGAATGGTCTCTCTTTCTTCACACACAATCCTTCACCAAGTATACAGTGAGCTTTAGCGATTTGCTTCCTTTCTTGCACTGAGATAAGCTCTAGGTTCGCAAGCTCAAATTAAGAAGGCCACTTGTCTCAAAGCCCCATTTATATATACATACAGTCAATACATATACATATATATATATATATATATATATATATATCCAAAGGGAAGAGTACTAATTAAATAGATGTATCCTTCCTCCAACAGCAATCACAGCACATCTTTCTCTAGTATTAACCAACCAACAACATCTTTCTTCAGCTACAACCATGAAAATCATTCAAAACCCTCTCAAGATCATTCCCTCCACCTCTATTACCCTCATTACATCCCCTTAGAAGACGAACCTATGAGTCGTGAGCTTCTCGAACAACCCTTCTCCAATCATAATAGCTACCACGACGCAGGCGTTGTAGCGCACGAACACTCTACACGTAAGACTAGTAATGTGCAGCCCGCCATGGAGAATTATAACTACAATAACGAGAAATTTGGTACGGCTGATGGCGAAAATCGCTTCAACAGTCACGTGATTCTGGAAAATAACTGTTTAACGGGCAAGAGATCTTCCAAGAAAGACCGTCACAGCAAGATAAACACGGCTAGAGGCCCCAGGGACCGACGGATGAGATTGTCTCTTGACGTTGCTAAAAAGTTCTTCAGATTGCAAGACATGCTTGGGTTCGATAAGGCCAGCAATACTATCGAGTGGCTTCTCATGAAATCGAAACACGCTATTCAAGATCTCCACCCTCAACGGTTAAACCAGAACAGCAGCCTCATGGGTGGATCATCAAACAGTGCATCTTCTGCTTCAGAATGTGAGGTCCTGTCAGCTGGTTTTGATGATCAATCCATGGCAATTGATAAGGGAAAATCAGCTTCTTGCAGCAGTAACAAAGAGAAGAAAAGGCTTGGTAGAAAAAGTGCGCATATTCATCATTCTCTTGCTAAAGAAACAAGGGAGAAAGCGCGAGCAAGGGCAAGGAAGCGGACAACTGAAAAGATAAATAACAAGCTCGTTCTTGTTGGTTGTGATCAGTATTCAAAATTTAAACCAAGTTTGGATCAGATAATGGATCAAAATGTAAACCGATTAGGATCTTGTATAACCTTCAGAGAAAACCAAGTTCAAACCGATCAACCTCAAAATCCAATCAGCTCCCGCTTTCCGTTACTTAAGCAAGGGGTTGTTGGTTATAATAACCCATCAGCGATTCCGGGAAGTTGGAGCCCATCTTCCTTCTTCAATTATCAACATAATCCTCTACCATCTCATGTGGTAATACTGTATTTTCAGTTAGCATTTATTTCTTAATTAGTAACTGGCTAGCAAGTTAAATATCAAGGCTCATAAAATAGGCATTTACCAGAAATGATGCATATCATTGATTGGTACCTAATGTAAATTAGCGTACATGATTAGTTCTGTTTTTCTTCTTTTTGCAGCATGATCAATTAAGTGACTTTCCGATTCTTCGTAAGCCATGGGAAGGCAGCAACAACAACTAGGTCAGTGTTACTTCTTCATATTATTACCACTTCTGTCTCCTATGTCAATTGTATTAAGCTTGAGGTTACTTGATGTAATAAGTTTATGTGTAGATTAAATCAGTTCACCAATAATATGAATTTATATATTGTTGTGGTTAATTAGCAGATTTCAATTTTGTTATTAATAGTGTGATACTGCTAATCCATGTTTGTTAATTACATCTCCTCTCTTTTGTTTTGAAATCTCCCATGTCCTTGTGTCATATATAACCATCTATATATGTTATTAGAAACTGGATAATGAGGAATTCAAGAACCATCTATCGGTCCTTGTACCCAATTTGATATATACATATATATATATATATGAAGGTTCAAACGAGAACTTTGTATTTCTAAAGGAATAAAGGGACAATTGTGGACCACATATGATGTGGGTCCCACATATTATTAAATCATTTGTGATTTAATATTAAATCATAAATGATTTAATATTATGTGGGACCCACATCATATATATATATATATAACATGGCAGCTAATTTATGCGATTCTTTGTTCGATGTCCTTGTGTCATTAACTATCTATACATGCTTTCTTTTGTGTTCTTCTTCAATAAATAAATAGCTTTTTTACATGAGATACAATGTATGTCTGTTTACCGGCGGCCTATACCCCATGAACTTGTATATTTTCTGACTCTAATCAATAAAAACTACTTCTGATATGATTATGCTGCTATAATATATCTCACCTTCAATTCAAGTAAAATGAAAGAAACTGATGATAGGATTTCCCTTGTCAATTAACTTGGATAAAACTGAGATCAAGACCCTAATCTCTAGCCTTTTTTTGATCAAGTCTAGCTGGTGAGACTTTTAGTACAAAAAAATTGAGTCATTAAGTTGAAAAATTCGGAAGCAATAGGTAATTGATTTTATACACTTCACATGTTATATATCCTGTGATTTGGCACACTCTTAGGGTTTTACTGCAGGCTACTTTCAATTTTCAATTGAGTAATATATAAATTTGAAATACGGAGAACTAATGGCAATCAAAGATACCAGAAGCTAGCCACATAGTTACGATATGCTTGTCTTCATATATCATTGATTATTTGATATTGAAACATAGCACTAAACTATCATCAAGGATATATAGAGTAATTAAAACAAATCACTTGATAATGTTTATTTACTTTGCTCCCGTGTTTTGTTAAAAATTAATCGTTTGGTAATTTAATACGGAGCTGTGATATAAGGTTCTTCCACATATATTTGTTCTATGCTGTGGAGAAATGGCATAAGTTTATTTGGAAACGGAAATTCATTAAAAAGCTAGCAAGAAGCTAGCGGAAGCAATTACAGAGGCTCAAAACAACGAAAAGGACAAGTTCTCCACTTATGACAGGACTGCTATAGGCTTTGATTGGTATCCACTTTGAATTGGAATCGAAACTTAGAGGATAAGATGTTTGCACTTATCCAATCGTACTTTCGGAACAAAATGACATTCTCAAAATATGAAGCAAAAAAGAGATAATAACTCATGCAATAAGGGTATGATAACATAATTAGATAGAAAGGAAAACAAATACAACTTAATTTGTTATATAATCATATGTTAATTACTTCTGTCTGCTACCAATATAATGTACTATGTTTCCGTTTGTGAATCAATATCATTGGCTTTGTTAAGCTGAGAGACCGTAAACACTACATATACTTGGAACCTTTAATTTTTCGTAGATAGCATATAGTATACGACAAATAAGTATGCCTCCCTCCAAAGGGTTCTCAACAAAGTCGTAATTGACAGCTCAATATTTCATTAGGTCTGGGTAGAAAGATGTCATTATTCCTCATTAAGAGTTCAAACTTCCATGGGGTTGTTAACAAATTTAGTTCTTCATAGGCAGTACCAACCCATACATTGAACTTTTAGGACCCCCAGTGTGCAATTAATTTTTTTCCCGGGAGACAGAGCTGCAGAAATGATGATCGACAAGTGAATTTCACCAAGATGGCGCAACCCAGAGTGTTCCTAGTGTCACAAACATGCCAACTTTGAGGTTATCTAGCTCATGATAGTTAATTAGAATTACATTTAGTCTCTTCCCCCTTCTTCCCATGTGCTCAGCTTAATTGATCAGTTGATTATTTAGAATTATAATACTATATTTTTTATTTTATCTTTTAAATGAAAAGAATAGATATAAAAATCAAACCACCCTTAGTTTTGTATGACTATTATATAAAAAACTGTAAACAACATTAGGGGTAATTTAGTCATTTTACTGTTTTAGTCCAGTCTTGTTCTAGTTGTACCAAACGTAGGACAGAATATTAGTTCAATTTTGTTCCGTCCCGTCCTATCCAGTATCAAACGCTACCTTAGGTCACGAGTATTGTGAAGGCATTAAGATCCATCCATAAAAATCTTATTACAATGATTACCGGTTCCACCTTTGCTCTTAAAAGGAAATGTTTCACATGTTTGATATAGAAGGGGTTATGCCATGGTACGTTTTCGGATATTCCGTTAAGAATAGGCAAGCTATGTGATCTAAGACTCAACAGTTACTAACCACAAGGGTGGTGCCTCAATGGTTTGAGCTTGGGCTCCAAAGGTCAAAGGTACCAGGACGTCCCAGGTTCAAATCCAGGGAGGGGTAAAAAAATCCCCTTGTGGCCACGGAGGTTCAAATGCGGTGACTCCGGGCTACCGCAAAGCGGGTGGTCGCCCTGGGATTAGTCGGCTCGCATAGCGGGTTGGATATCCAGGTTAATCAAAAAAAAAAAAAAAGACTCAACTGTTACCAGGTTTAGGGATGAATGAGTTTCTTTTTCTTTTTTGAAGTACATAATATTTATATACGTACATCAAATACTCACGCAAATTCCTTATCTTTAGGGAGGTTTGAACCCTTTGACCTGTTAGTTGTACCTATAAAAATGTATTAGGTATCGATGGGCCAATGACCCTTTAATTTAGTTATAGGAATGAAAGACTTGGTTGGTGACACAGTCTTTCCATTACATACCACAACAATGTTCAAGCTGTTATTTAAACCCATGACTTACCAGTGTTGTTAATAAGTTAGAAAAAACTGTGTCGGTGCACATTTTCAGCTATTTTTTCATCAAATGCTATGTCAAAAAAATGTTCGAGGAATGTTAGGTGATAGTAAAACTGAGAATTTAGGATGCATGTCGAAAAAAATACCCTAATTCCTCTCCTGCTGGCCTGGCATCTCATGCCGAATTGAGACTCAAAGGCTGTGTTTTAGGTGATGCTGTGCCACCATGATAGATCTGATGCGACTTCATGCTCGTATTAAAGTCTCATTAGGCTACTTTTAGCAAACAGGGCAAGACCATGTGCAAGCTCAAGCTCGCACACAAAGTGGCTTTCGATCCCAGATGAGTTTTAGTGGATACATAGGGAGCTTTACTCCCAACCTGTTGATAATTTTTTTTGAAGGGTATCCCTGACACAAATTATGACGCAAGAAATCAGTCCTAATAAAATCAGTAGTAACCTGTTTATACTTCTCATTGCAATATAATTGCTTAATTTCTTGATAACATGAAACTTACATCAACATCATCTAGTGGATTCTCTTGGCATATATATCACCCGTGATTTTCTTGCATTTGCATTTTGGGGTTTCCACGTGAATCTTAGTGTTCCGTTCTCTCAATTTACTTTAAGTTAATGTATTTGTTTTTGCCACATATTATTGTTCTAGGCTAGAATAGAACCATATTCCGTTATATATAGGTATTATGAGCACTAGTTGCTAATGGAGACTGATCTATCGTGCACAGCTGATCTGACTCAATGAAACGTGTGCTTCATCGATCTTGTTGCAAACTAAGAACCTGAAATTTGTGGATGAATGAAATTTGATCTTTTTTACATACACCAAAACAATCAATGTAGAAGTACACATTGGCAAAAAATTGATGTTTCTTCAACAAAGTCGAAGATAATATTTACATCGGATGCTTACATGAACAGATTGACCGACAACAAGAGCCTTTGCGAAGTAACACATCATTACGATTTAATCCAAAAAAGTCATTAAGATCTATTACATGAACATGCCCTGGTTGATCATGGCCACATATGGCACATGTACTTAAAAGGAAATGAAATTTGAAATGATAAGGGAATGAAAATGAGGATGATTTTTCATTCCTCCGGTTTAACCTCAAATAAAAATTTAGGTTTACGGGAATTGAACTCATTATAGTATATAAAACTATAACAGTTTCTTTTATACAATTTTCTGTTTAATACCTCTAACCAAACAACCCCTCTCAGTGGCGGAGGTAGTTAAGAAAAGGGGGGGTCCAAGGACCCAACTGATTGTTAAAAAATAATTATTATATCGGGTAAAAAATATCAAAAATACTTAATTTAGTCTTTCGTCCCCCCAGTAAAAAATTTCAAGGGACCCCATCTTACTCGCAATTGACAAAAACACTAAAAAAGTCTCTTCAAATCAATATAAAAACCGAAAAAATACTTCGAAATCCACAAAAACACTAAGAAAACTCTTTAAAATCTACAAAAACACTAAGAAAATCCCTTGAAATCAACTACAAAACTTATAAAAATTTCCGAAACACGTCGTGTGACTTTACGCGCCTTCAGTCTACCTTAATGGCACTACCAAAAAAATGACTTTCACCCACAAAAAAAATACCTAGGCAAATTTCCGTGAGTGATTACCACGGATCACCCAGGAAATACTAATGGTTCCGACGAAATCCGATGTTTTCAAGAAAATACCAACGGATTACCCAGAATTTCCTGGGTAATCTGTCACTGATTTGATTTACCCACCAACAATTTAGACACCAACTTTTGTGATATTTTGTGACGGATCACCCTTTAGCGATGGATTTCCCAGGGAAATGTCCGTAGGTGAAAGCCTTCCATTTTAGTAGTATGGGACCCCAGTAGACAAAATTACTAAATCCGCCACTGACCCCTCTTGATCTTGAATTATACATTTGACAAACAAATGTAATTATCTGGTGAGTATAAGTACAGATCTACATGCTGAGTAAATAAAAGTAATTTCCTAAGAACATACGGATTTATTCGACTACTATTAAAGCAAACCAAACGAGTCTAATATATATCAATACAATGAGGCTGGGATGTCCACAAACATTGACCTTTACTCTAAAAGAGTAGATGTCCACAAACATTGACCTTTATCCGAATGTTGAAGTCTTTGAAAAACAACTTGATGTGACTTGTTTAATTCATTATCTATTTGCAAAGGATCTCATATAATTGATTGAAAAATCTACTAAGAAAATAGAAAGGCATAAATTAAAGATTGACTAGAAAGAAACTCCAAAACATGAAAAACAGTCTAAATTCATTAATAAACTGTCTTAGGGACTATGAAAATTTACATGCTAAATTCATTAATAAAATTTTATTTATTGAATTAAAATTTTGATGAGAGTAAAAATATATAATTGACCATTGTTATTTGTAAGTGGTGATCAACACAGATATTACTGCCTCAAAATTGCAGGGTCCATTCAAAGCTTCCTCCGGATTTCCAATCTATCGTTTGGATATCTATAATTAATTCGTCACATATAATTAATAAACATCATGGAAATTACATGTTGGAGGAATTCGAACAATAGGGAGAAAAGGAAGAGTGCAGAAAATTAACCCCGATAAAGAAGTGAGATCGCGTGAGAGTTCGCTTTCCTTAAGAGATATTTCGATCCGATGGGTATCACAAAATTCTCTCGAGGATAATCTCAATTCTCGGGATCGATAATGACATATATCGATCCTATCTATACCACAAGAAAAAGAATACCGTAACCGATTATACATTAATACTGATAATAATATCTCAATTAGTGAGATTAATTGTTGGACAAAAATAGAGGCAGTTACCAAAAAATCGCATCAGTTTCAAACTGATATCAAGGTGCACGACCCGTGCCAAATACATGTGTAAAAGTACACGGGTCGTGTCATCAAACAGAAACTCAGAGCCAACATGTGCACTACCCCAATTCAAAGAAGAAAAGTGCACACCCGTGCCAATCTTTCTGTTTAACCGTGTTGCCCATTCTAAGAGGAAAAGTGCACGACCCATGAACAACTTTATGTTTCCAAGCACGATCTGTGCTGTTTTCTGAAGGAAAACGCACGGCCAATGCTCACTCTTTTGTGCCTTAGTAACCTGCCAAACAACACCTTTCAACGATCTGGGTTCCCGTTATCTTATAAGTGTGCACTCCATGCCTCCTATCTCATGTTATAGCTTAACTATTAACCCCATTAATATCATGTGAATCCAATTATCTAAAACGGACCAACTAAAATCACCAACGTTCCTCCCCAATTTTAGTGTAATCTTTAATTCACAAACAATAGATAATAAAGAAAACAAACTCATGCATAAATGAAAATATCTAGAAGATTGAATTTCCATTTTAGTACATTACACATTTCAAATACTCGAGAATCCGGGTATCCAATGGATTGAACCCTTCAACCCATTTGAGTACCATAAAATAACATACACATGAATTTAAGGATTCTCTAAGGTAAAAAAGTCTGGTACTGTTACATGGTTATGTGTCCTTATCCATTCGTGAGTGCATAAAAAGTTGTCCAAGCTTTATGAAGTGGCTATACTTCGCACTCATATAGGTAGCTCTTTTCATCTCGCAACTGCACATGCACTTTAACAAAAGAACAAGCCTCCTTCATTTGCAATACCGAGCATGTACCTTGGGATGATCAACTTCTGCGCTAATTTCTTCGAGTGAGTCTTCCCATTGAATTCAACTTCAAACATTTTATAAGAAGGGAATTGGGTATCTCACTGTTAGAGATTTATATGGACTTTAAACCCATCCCTATCACTGACTTGTGAACCAAGTTCTTAGCTAACCCCTTCGTCAAGTGGTCTGCTAGATTTTGTTGAGACCGAACAAATTCAACCGAAATCACTCCATTCGTGATTAGCTCACGAACCATGTTACGTCTAACACCTAAGTGTCTAGGCTTTCCAATATACACTTGGCTTTAGCCAAGATAGCAACACTATCACAACGGAGAAATGGGTGACATTGGTTTCAACCATAACGGAATTTCGTGGACTAATTTCCTTAGCCACTTCGCCTCTTTACCAGCGATGACCAATGCCACAAATTCCGACTCCATAGTCGAACTCGTGATGCAAGTTTGCTTCTTGGAATCCCATGAAATGGCACATCCCTAAAGCAAGTACACCCAACCACTTGTAGAAGAATGATCTTCTAGGTTTGTAATCCAACTTGATCCGAATACCCCTCTAATACCATAGGAAGCCCAACATAGGACAAACCATAATCTATGGTTTCTTCGAGTACTTAAATACTCTCCTTATTGCTTGCCAATGTTGAATATTAGGATTATTAGTGTACCTACTCAACTTTCCTATGACAAAAGCAATGTCCAGCCTAGTGCTTGTCATGACATACATCAAGCTCCCAATAGACTTTAAGTACTCGAGTAGTTATACCACTTCACCCAAATTTATTTTCTCCATGGTTCATTAATAAATCCAAAGTTTGGATTTTGATTAATAATGTTAATAACTTATAGTTCAATAACTCATTACGCTCTTTTAGGCTTTAATCAACATTCATGGCACGATTTCACAATATTATTTTCAATATTGTGTTGATCTACACTTTCTACCTTCTACCTTAAGTTAGTTTAAAGTCTCAATGATTTAGTTTATAGTTAATATTTTTTCTTCTTAGACTATTTCTAATATATGTAATATATATTTGAAAATTGGACATGTTGGAACTTTATATATATTTTTTTGAACTACAGTCATGTTATAGTTGATTTTATAATATTGGATTATAGACATTAAGTGATCTAGGTATAAACCGCATCGTATAACATTTTGTGTGTGGTTTTGCGGTTTGAGATATATGCGGTATGGTTTGGGAAAATGCTTAAACCACATATGCGATACGGTTTGCAGTTTTACCCCAATCGCGCCGCGAATACCCCTACTAGGGATGGAAGCTAAGCGGGGTATTGAGCGGGTAATGCATCCCCCGACCCCGGTCCCTAGGGGTGCTCATGGGTTGGGTTGATCAGGTTCGAGGTGTTTTAACTAATCAACTCAATGTTGTCGGTTTGAGAATTTTTCAACCCAACCCAACCCGTTCGGGTTGATCGGGTTGGTCAGGTTGATAGTTTGGTATAACAAAATATTCTGCTAACATTGAATAACTCACAATTTCTTTTTCATCATCTGCCATTTGGTACAACTTATCTATACTTCTTGAATTTGAAGTATATTACATCCAATTAATTTTTATCAATATATATACTAATATATACAAATGATTTATGTAAAGATAGATAATAGATTGAAAATATATATATACGAGGAGAGTGCGTGATGAGTGTAATTGTTTAATTTACATATTAATAGAGATTCAATAATTATATTAAACCCAAAATATAAAAGGATATCGGGTTCATCGGGTTGGTCGGGTTGGGTTGGGTTCAAATAAAAGTAACCCGATATCAATCCAATACCTACGGTTTGAAGATTTTACAACTCGATTAAGCATCGGGTTGCTTCGGGTTGAGTTATTTTGCATCGGGTTAGGTTGGGTTGATCGAGTTGGTCGGTTTGGTCGGTTTTTTGAGCACCCCTACCGGTCCCCGTTTAAGCCCCCCGCCCCGACCCTAACGGGTTTGGGGTATGGATTCCCCGATGGGTTTGAGGAACCCGTTGGGTACCCGTTTAGTTAATAAAAAACAATAAAAACAACTTATTTTAAAATTAAATTATAGTGAATCATCGATCGTCATTACATTAATTACCAAAATTAAAAATCAAATATATTTGTCATTTAATAATAAGTATGTACATATATACATAAACATTTATTTATACATACACTATACATATATAGTAGAAGGTTAAGGAGAAAACGCTAAAAAAGAGAAAACTGGAGAACACCCTGAGAGTCCGTCATCTGGACGATATTTTTTTTCTATGCATCAATGCATATAAACAATTGGAGCTCATTTTTTCTATGCATTAATGCATAAATATGCATTAGTGCATATGCACAAATGCATGTTACCAGATGGCGCCTCGCAGGTTGTTCTTCAGTTTTCTCTTTTTTTAGCGTTTTCTCCTGAACCCCTCTCTCTCTCTCTCTCTCTATATATATATATATATTAAAGAATTAATCGGGGTCGCGTTGGGGGCGGTAATGGCATCCCCGCCCCAAACCCAATTCGGGTATGAAAAGAAATCCCAATCCCGCCCCGTTAGGGTTACGTACCCGCGGGTCGCCCCTATAGTTAATTCAAATTTCCACCTTTAACCCCTATTATATATATTTCTAATCAAATTCACTTTTTAGTCATTTTTCTAAATTCTCATTTTAACAAGAGTTTATATTTAATTTTTTTACACATTTATGTAAACGCTATTTTTAGAAAAAAAATATATTTAAGTATTGCTTAGATATTTTTTTTTGCTTTCTTTTTCTAGGTTTTACATAAATGCATTTACGTAAACTCTGACAAAATAAGAAAATTGGTTTAAACAATAACTAAAAGAAAATTGGTTTAAACAATAACTAAAAAGTAAATTTGGCTTAGGAGATGACTATTTTGGTATATTTCCTTGTACCAAAATATATATTTAATTAAATATTACTTTAATTTAGATATAAAAATATTTTAAATATATTGCTAATTAAGTCGATCTGCCGTACGATCGGTCCCAATCATTATTAAAATGCAAGACTTTTACATACAAATATTTCTTGGAAAATCCGTTGCTAAAGGGCGATTCGTCACACCCGTCACAAAAAAATAATGGGTAAATTGTTAATGGGTAAATCAAATCGTGACGGGGTACCCAGGAAATTTCTGGTATCCATACTGAAAATATTAAATTTAGCCGAAACTATTAGTATTTTCTGGATGATCTATTGATAATGACCTACAATTTTTTTTAATTGATTAATTTTTATCGGTAAAAATAATTGGTGTTCCAAGTGAATATCATAACAAAAGGGTTAGGTTGTTTAAGGTACACCAACTGTCACATCTTGTCATGCAAAAGGAACCCAAAGTTTCTCCGTTGAATCAATCGATGCAAGTGGTTTATTCTTTTTGGTAGCTTCTTATGGAGTGATACTTGGCCACTTTTAATATAATGTTATCTTCTTGGATGTTTCTTTTAATATCATGGTTATGTTCTTTTCTCTTGTTAATATTTATATTAAGGCGAATTCTTAACTTAATTCTTTGCATACTGTCTTTTTGTGAAGCAATAGAAAGCATGAACTCTTACGTCAAACAGGGCCGTCTCTGGACAGGGCGACACGGACGTACGTTCAGAATCCAAAAATATAAGGGGTCCAATTTTTACGGTATATAGTAGTAGTCTAAAAAATTAATATACTAAAAAAACCCAAAAAAAACGTAGTATAATAAAAGGTAAAAATAATTTAGTAGACAGGAGACCAAAATTAACTACTTACAAAGAAGAAGAAAACTATTTTTTGACATTTCATTATATGTTATTGTTTATTGTCTTTTTAATATTTTTTTTACTTGATACTATGACCTAATATTATTGCTATTTTTATATGCTTGGTTATTTCCTATTTACATCTTTAAGTTCATATGTTTGTTATTGTTATATATTTCTATTGACTATTGTTATTTGTTTATGTTATTTGGGTAATTGGTTTTGTTGGTTATTGTTATCTATTTTTATTTCTACAGATGATATTGTACTATTGGTTGATGAACTATCTATTGTTCTAATGAGTTATGACGTGTTTCATGGTTTTATGATTAATCAATAAATTTTTTAGACTAAATGTATTCAGTAATGTCTCTTATATATATCATGTTCTATAAAGTTTTAATAATAACATCTTATTTAGTAGAACAACAAAAGATAGAGGAAATTCAAATATCTGCATCAATTGTACATTTTACTTCTTCATCTTTTATTGGAATTCCACTACACATCACAAGATTCTATTTAAGTTGTTAAGCAACCACTCGTTAAGTTCTCAAGATTATAGGTCTCATTCATTAAGCTCTCAAGATTATAGGTTTCATTCATTATTCAATTATTCTTGTCGAATCTTAATAAATCATCTTTTTTTTTCCACATTCTTAGTAATCCTTTTTTGTATACTTGTCTAAAAAACTTTGATAATCTTTTGTATGATTGTATCATTAATCTCTCATTGAATCACTTTTCCTTCGCATGATTCTTTTTTTTTTGTATTAAAATAACACATATTTTTTGTTATGACTTATGAACTAAGAAAATTTTTACACTTTTAAAAATTTAACAATCATAGTAGATGATCAAACTCATGTCTATATAGTTACGGAACACATAAATTTTAAGTGCTCTCTTATCTGTAATAAAGAAGAATAAAATTTCTTCCCTCCATGAATTATTAACATTTATTGTATTCAATTTATTTACTAATGAAAAGAATTTATAGATTTTTTCGTCATTATCGAGGACCCATAATTTTACATACATCCAGGGGCATAAATGTCAAGAACGGGCCAAATATCAAATTCATATAAATATATATATATATATATATATAAAAGTTCTTTTTATCTACCTAGCTAATCGAGCCCTAAGATAAACTAGGGGATTGTGTCATTGTTTTACCTTCCAATGTTCTTTTGCCCTTACTATTCCCTCTCACGTTCTATCCTTTTCTTCCAATTCTTCCCTTCCTTTCATTTATGCAAATAGCCAAAATCATATTTTATTTTGCATTGTATTATGTACTATAAAACAAATAATTTTTTACCTACAAAAAATTATTCAGAATTTTTTATGTATGATTTTCAATGGATCAGGAAGGAAATATTAATGGTTCTGGTAAAATCCAATGTTTTCAAAAAAATACCAATAAATTACTCAGAAATTTACTAGGTAATCTGTCACTGTTACCCACCAACAATCTACCCACCTATGTTTGTGACGGTTTTGTGACGAATCATCCTTAAACGACAAATTTCTTGGAAAAATATTCATTGGTAAAAGCATTACATTTTAGTAGTGGTGTTACATATAGCATTATTTTGTGAAAACAAGTACTCTACTCTGCGCAATAGGCATCAGGACTTTGTTTATCTCACCTGCATAACCCTACTTCGGGTGAAATGTATTGGAATTGTTTGGTTTATTTTTTATTTTTTTAAGTATATGTTATTTATATACGGCAAATTCAACAAATAAACTCATACACTCTCTTCAGTACCTTTGGTGAGTTTTGCTTTTCATTTTATGTTTATGGAAAATAAAGTTTAATTTACATGTTTGGTTCCTGTGATTTACATGTTATTAAGGGTTTGAGCCTCGTGGTATGCAATTTATTTTATAACATATTTGGTTCGTATCACTAATTCTGTTAAAGTTATATTTTTATCTTATTCTATTGAACCGAATAACACATCAATTAATATCTTACAAACTAGTCAAAGAGTACAAACTCGTGCAAATCATTATAAAAATAATTTTTTCATTATTTTTTTATTAATGCTATGATTTAAGATATTGTTTCATATATATTTGTGTCAATATTAAAAAAAATTACATATGAAAAAAATGATGGTTCACTTAATTTCACATATGAAACAAATATTCATGTAGTGAAACAAATACATATGAAGCTTTTACATTATGAGAGAAACATTTGTGGGAAAACATATTTGAAAAATATATTAAATCATAGCATTTAATGAAAAAAATCCTAAAAAAAATTATTTTTATATTGGTGTAAACGAGTTTATCCCATTTGACTTGATTGTAAATAAATCTCTCTCTCTATCCCTCTCTCTCTCTCTCTCTCTCTCTCTCTTTATATATATATATATAGGGAGGGTTCATACCAGGGGCGGAACACAAACCTTATAATTGAGGGGGCCGAACCTAACAAATGCATCTCAAAAATCTATAATGAAAAAGTTTCCAACCTGATCACTAATGTATCTTATTCAATGGTGAATGAGAAATACAAACCAAACAAAACATCTTCATTGATAAGTTCAATTCATTATAAAAAAACTGTATGACAGTAGAATAGAACCTGTAATCACATATACAGGGGCCATATACACATAACCAACTAAAATAAGCTCAATTTATTAATAATAATTTCTAATATCTAGTATTTAAGGGATATAGCGCAGGGGCCATGGCCCCCCTAGGCCCCTATTGTGTTTCGCCTCTGGTTCATACGAGAACACTCCTTTTAAAGAAACAAAACACCTAAATAGCCACATATTTTGTATAAATAATACTTATTATAATCAATGGCATTGTGGTAATTACGGTTCCCTGATAGACACTTTCCACCTAAGGTCATTTTTTTAGGGGTATAATAGGTATAATTAATATCGGATTGTACCTTTAAACATAAAATATAATTTCATCAAATTAAAAATTTAATCTAATTGTACCCTTTAAACATAAAATATAGTCACATATTAAGGAGATAATTATTCTTATTTAACCTTGAACAAAATCATATATGAAAGAAAATCATATATGATTTCACATTAACCTTGAACAAAATCATATATCATAGTGAAATCACATATGATTTTACAATAACCTTGTACAAAATCATATATGATTTTCAAATCACATATGATTTCACATTAACTTTGTACAAAATCATATGACACTGAAAGCACATATGATTTCACAATAACCTTGTATAAAATCATATATGATACTGATTTTACAAGAACCTTGTACAAAGTCATATATGATTTTACATTTGTTTTTGTACAAAATCACATATGATTTTGTAAAAACTTTTGAACAAAATCGCATATGATTTTACATTAACATTTGTACAAATATTAATTTGCATTGTGGTTTTTTATGTTTATAAAATTAAATTATATTTTATGTTTAAAGTAATAATTTCCTAAAATACCCCTTCAATAAATCAAATTAATATTGATTTAATTTTTGTTCCACCAAAATATATATGAGGTTCAAATGAGTTCCTTTGTTTCTTTAAATAGAAGTAAGTCCTCATTTGAACCTCCCTCTATATACATACACAAACACACACACACATATATATATGTATGTATATATATATATACGTACAGAGTTTTGATCATTTGAGAACTTCAATTTTTTTGAGATATGTGCACTACAAAGAAATTTTCGTTGATGATTACCCATGGATAACCCAGAAAATACCAACGGATTATCCAGAAATTTTCTAAATCTGTCATTGATTTGATTTACCAACCAACTTTTGTGACGATTTTGTGACGAATCATCCTTTAGCAATAGACTTGTCAGGGAAATGTTCGTAGTTAAAAACCTTCCATTTTATAGTGATGGGATCCATCCAAAACCACTAATTTGAGATAATCAATGTTATTTAGCAAATTAACATTAAAGGGTAATTTAGGGGTTTGTAAAATGTTTTTATAGGAAAGTCAAATTCCATATATATATATACATATCACTCTTCTTTCTCCGTAACATGAACGTACACACATGTACAATTGGATGTGCACAATGAACACATTCTTAACACAATATAAAAATCTTTTAACAAATTCCTTACCAGGTGTTCACAAGGTGCACATGATGTTTAAAAGTAGTAGATTAATTTAGGTTTTGTTTAATAGTTGGTTTAGTTGATGTTCACAGTTGGTAAGCTATAATGTATCTCATGGATTAAGAACGTGTTCACAAACTATAAAAATATTGATAAGTGTCCTCAGTTTGTTCACCTTGTGGTCGAATTCAATTGTGTGTGTGGTATGGAGTGAGGAGATATGGTTTTTCAAATCCCCAATTTGCCCTGGTTATTGGATTAAAGTTAACTTTTCAAATATATTATATTTATTTTTTAACCAAATTTTGGTGGTTTAAACCGGATCTTATTAACTAGAAAGTTTTCAAAAGAATACCCTATATATAATATTTGTTAGAAAAAAAATTCAATTTCTTGAGGTTTTTTATAACGTCTGATGCAAGTGATTTCCATAATGTTGTATAGAACCCAGAAATAGAGTGGGTTGTGTGTGTGTTTCTCTAATTCAATTGATTTCAATATATAATCCTGAGTGACAAAAAGTGGTTAAGGTTTGGCCAGAGGTGGGGATGACCGGAAGCTTTTGTAAAAACACGTCAACGGAGGGAAGTGGGAGATGGGGAAGGGAGATTAGAGGGACGTTAATTGGTGGTTTAACATATTTTGTTGTATTTTCTAATAGAAAATAAAGAAAATAACTAAAATGTTCTTCGAGTTAATTAACCCATTTAACTTTTTTTTACAGAGTTAGGGAAAGGGATTCAAGACATTGTAAATATTTAGCATAACATATGGCTCAAATCCGTAACTATTAAAAAAAGGACTTGAGGCGTTATATATATAACACGTAAAATATGAGGGCCAAGCATGTCATTTACTCTTGAAAATATAAAACCAGTTTGGTGAATTTTGATTGTCTATGCTATATGCTGTTTCTGTTTGTTTTATGGTTGATTTTTCTCTCCATATTTCAAGTTTGTTTTAAACTTAATGTGTTTGCTCAAATGATATTCTTTGAATAATTAAGAATCTTAAGTTTGATTCTTATACCGGCATTTGGTCTAATTAGTTATGAATTGAGACATGTAAATGGACGGTAACCGAAGCAATAAAGTTCACAATCAACCGAGTTTGGAATCCTAAGTCTTTGGAAAATATCGATGGATTCGTGTTTCTACGTTTGTCAGGATATTTTAATTACAATAGTTAGAATTTAATCAACATGTACCTTGATGTATAGTTTGGGCCCAAATTCATTCGATAATCTTTCCTTCATAAATTAAACACATACTTGATCTAGACATATATATCTATTTTGTATATACATATCGATCCATGCCACAGAGATTCTTGTATTTTTGAAAATGCAAAATCCACACACAAATAATCATGATTCATGGGTTCCATTAATTGGCAGTGCTCGAAGGGAACTACAATTGACAATCATGTTATTAGGATATGTGGAACCCCTAGATGAATCTCCGAAAGAGCCCTTGAGGAGAAAGGGGAGGTTCCAACATATATAGAGGAAAAATGGTCCAAGTCTAGCCGATGTGGGACTCTAACACATGTGCTAGTCTCTTTAACTATGTTAAATTCTGGGTTATCCTTATGACTTAATTACACAAGACCGAGAGGGAGTTGGTCTATGATCGATGAGAGGGTTGATGATAAAAATGCCAGTTTGTCTGTCTTAACTCTCCATATTTGCCGTGATGGCAAATATTCCTACTTGAAGAACAATTTGTTGACAAAATATTGTATTTTTTAAGGGTGTCTCAGACATAACTAATCGTGACAAATTGTGATAGCAAGAAAATTAATTTCGATACGCTCAGTGGTCACAGTTGTTGTTGTATACGCCTAGAATCGAACTCTAACTCAAGACGGATGAGATATTCCTCACGATCTCAACCACTACACCACAACCCTTGTGGTTGACAAAATATTGTATTATCATACCTCAATTAATCATATCTTGGTGTTCTGATCTGGCCTTCAAAATTATCTTATAATACTATTTCACCTCCTACCCTAATCTTTTATCAAATTTTATCGAAGCTAGACGCTAAACAAGCTGCAATTACATAGTACAAACCAGGACAAAACACAGAAGCCTGCTAAGATGTGGTCCTGTATATCATGTTCTCTTAATTATATATGAAATTTAGTACAGCAATGTGAGTGTTGGCAATCATGGAGTAAATTTGAGTGAAATGAAGATCAACCACTCGTACACAGAGATGAACCCTATTTTTGTAAACAACCCAGAAACTAAGGATCAGACCCACTAGCCCTAAAACATCAACATTTATTAAAGGAAGAAAGAAAGGAAAGAAAAGCAGCTTTAAGATGACATTAGTACATGTCCATGCTCTTTCTCTTTTCACGTGGCATAATGCTAGCTAGCTACCTTCAGAAAGTAGTACTGTTTTGCAACCTACTGTTCAAATAATCAAAACCCTAGACTCGCAAGGACTAAATTTTACATCATCCTTTATTTCTTTTAAATATATATATTTCTAGAAATTAAGGTAACTTAATAAAATGTTGTGTAATTAAGCACTCATGTATTTGTTATTAATAATAGAGTAAACTCTGATTTTGGTCCTAGTGGTTTAGTGAAATCTTTGAAAGCGGGACTAAAACTTTAATAAATCTAAAAATTCTCCCCGTAGTTCTCATTTTACTCTAAAAGTGGTCCCTTGTCACTAACTTCATTAATTTTGTTTGTTAGTGTCAACGACATTTTTGTCTATTTCTGTTAATTTTTGTACATATATACATATATAAGAGGAAGATCATGTAAGAAGTTATACATTTTACGAGAAGACGAGAAGTGTATTATAATATATGTCCACACGCATTTGGCCGTGTTATTTTGTTTAACTTGCAAGTTAACTTGGACTCTTCGTCAAGCTTTCTAGGTTTGCCTAGTTTATCGTCCCATTCACAGATTTCAAGATAGATGGATGGTTATCAATTGCAACTTCAAATTCAATTTAATAAGTCTCTTTTCATATTTTTAGTTCGATTATTGGTGTTTTGGGGGTTTGCAAAATGCAAAGTTGTAGTTTCAAGTATCATCATTTTCAGTTTGCTAATTCATATGTTGTTGTTTAGGGTTTAATTTGCACGTAGTGATTTGTTTCATAATCAATGTTGTTATCTGTATTAAGATTGTTCACAAGGTCATTGTAATTTTGGGATGATATCTTGCATTGTACAATTGAATCCTAGATCAATTGTACAATATCTTTTTGACCAAAGAGGAATAGTAGTTCTATGCTATACAATCTGCTTAACTAGATTAACTACTCATATACAGATTCTCTTTTTTGATATTGCTTTTGGAGAAAATAAACTACTACCATATAAATAAAAAATATAGAAAGCTAAAACAGAAGTTATGGGTAGCTAAACCACGAACCCTAAAACCACTGCAATTCAGGAAAAATGTCTAATAAGTTTTGACCAAAAGGGAGTATCTTCAGCATAACATAGAGTAATTAGGCTGCCATAATTCTTTGCCATTTATATAGGATCAACCATAACAACAAAGGTAGCTGCTGCAATCCTGCAGAATAATTTTGATTTGGTAATTACCGGGCCTTATTGCAAAAATTGAGACTTGAGAGGAAGGCTACAATTTGGCATAATGAGTGGGATCCCTTAATTAATTACTATTTCAACAGGATAAACCATAAGCTAAAGACACGAGCTAAGCAAATATATATAAGTGTATATAATATATAAATGGTCAGTTTTTTTTGTACTAGCATTTGCAGCAACATGCTTAATTTGGAGTTGCCAGATATTAGCACTGTAGATTACCCATCGAAATAATATCATTAAATGCACCAGGTCAAGATTTGGGTTTTGGGTTTGCCGTACTTAGCCAAACCATCTTTGAGTTGTACTCGGTACCTATAGTCCTTTAAATGAAAGCAACCACGAAACCATTGGACTCAGGCTCTTGATCTAAGGGGAAATTGACCGAAATGGCCATTTCTCTCATAGTAATTGCTCTGGTAGCCATTCTTCTCCCGGTTTTACCCAAATGTCACTACCTCCACAGATGACACGTTTTCGGAGGTAGCTAAAAGACAAAAAAAACTAAAATTTTTGTCCAGGTCCGCAAGTGACACCTCCGTGACTTCGCGTACCTGCGCAGAAATTGCGAAGATGCCACTTACAGAGGTAGTAACATTTGGGTAAAATTGGGAGAGGAATAGCTACATTTCGGTCAATTTCCCCTAATCTAAGGCATATATCTCAAAAGTTTTCAAGCCATTATTAAGGACATAAAGAACCAATGTAGCCGGCCATATGAGACTCATGGCTATGGAGTTTTCCCTAGAAAGCAAGAGTCTACCTTCTATGGATAGCTAAGATTTTTTAAAAGGGGAGGCTAATGACACCTCTAAGTTATGCTAATGACACCCTATAAAAGTGAATCCTCCTCAAACATGTCAATGTCAAAAATCTTTTTTTACATTCCTAAAGCTATAAAAAATTCCGTAAGACACCACTACTAAGGGTGTTCTTCAGTTTTCTTTTTTTTAGTGTTTTCCTTTGAACCCCCATCTACACACACACACATATATATATATGTGTGTGTGTGTATGTGTGTGTGTGTATATATATATAGAGAGAGAGAGAAGTCAAATGAAAACTCAATTTCATTGTGCGCGTGAAAACGAATCTTAGCCACTCCATCTCTCATTATATCCAACAATTCATATTACATAGAGTTTTTAATTAAAATTAATAATTTAAATGATTAGGAGTAAAAATGGAAGATAATTTAAACTCGCGTCTACCATGTTTGACTTTTTATCTTATTTTTAATGAAAAACATTTACCCACTTAAAGTTTAAAATAAATTGTCTTAAAAATTACTAATATTTTAATCAAACAAATTACTTCAAAAAAACGAGAATTGTGTGGTCTTCGATATGACATCTACCTCGTTATAGTTTTTTTTGTTGTTTTAACGGTTTTACGTGAAATTCTATATGTGTTATATTCATTACGAATTATGTACGTTCAAGTGTGTACAACACCTCGACACCGTAAGCCCGTAACTCGACATCACCTTCGTTAACAATTTCTTCAACGTCATAAGACATCACATATTTCATCACTGTAATCCAACACCCATCGAGACTAACCGAAACTTATCAAGTTTCGGTTGTGAACCGGGGAACAAAAGAGAGCACGTCACATCTCCACACTTTCACAAGTCATTCATGTATTATTTATCATAAATAATGTATCATTAAGGACGAAAAGTACAACATTCAGTGTGAATAAATACATGATTCATGAATCCGTGTATTATTCATCCTAAATGTTATATAATTTATTCTGAATGTTGTATTATTCACCATGAATAATGAATGTACGTCCATATTTGTTATTCATATTGAATGTAGACACCCAAGGATGGACATACATATTCATAATGAATTAAATCAATTTTCGGTTGTGAATCAGAAACAAAAGAAAGTGCGCTATGTGTCCACTGCTTCACGGGTCATTCATATATTATTCATCATGAATAATGTATCATTCAGGATGAATAATACAACATTCAGGGTCAATAATACACGATTCATGATGAGTAATACATGAATCATGAATTCGTTTATTATTCACCTTGAGTAATGTATTATTCATCATGAATAGTGGATAAAAGTTCATCTTTGTTATTGATACTGAATGTGGACACCAGATGACGTGCATGCATATTTATAATGAATATACCACTTCAAGTTAAAAAAAACTATTAAAACGAGAAAAAAAAACTATATCGAGACAGATATCATAAAAAAAGCATAAAATTCTCGCTTTTTTACTGTAATTTATTTGATTAAAATATTAGTAATTTCTAAGATAATTTAGTTTATAAATTAAAAAGGTAAAAAAATTTAATTTAAAATAAGGCAAAGGTAGTATAGGCGTTTATCTAAACTTCTATTTTTGGCCCCAATCACTTATCAATTACTTTTAATGTTTTAATCATTGATTAGATTTCTAAATTTTGATCAATGGTCAAGATTGGTCCTCATGGACATAATGACAAATGACTTTTTATTTGAACCTATCCTAATATATATATATATATATATACATAGAGAGAGAGAGGGGAAGGTTCATGCGAGGACGGTATCTTTTTACGAGAACGTGAGGAGTTTTTTTTCATGTACAAAATCACATGTGATTTTGTACTAACATCAAAATCACATATGATTTTGTATGTGAATCAAAATCACTAAACGAATCATATGTGATTTTGTACATGAAAAAACCTCCTTACGTTCTCGTAAAAGGTTAACGTTCTCGTATGAACCTGCCCCTATATATATATATATGTATATATATATATAGAGAGAGAGAGAGAAAGGTTCAAGGGAAAACGTTAAAAAAGAGAAAACCGAAGAACAACCTGTGTGGCTTCCATGTAGATGGTATACATTAATGCATATCGGTAACTTGTAACATGCATTAATGAATATTTATCAATGCATCTGTAAAGATAGATGCATTGATGCATAGGAACAAAAATTACCGGTATGCATTAGTGTATACCGTCCACATGGAAGCCTCCCAGGATGTTATTCAGTTTTCTCTTTTTTAGCGTTTTCCCTTGAACCTCCCTATATATATGTATATATATATATATATATATATATAGAGGAAGGTTCAAATGAGAACTTTGTAAATTTAAAGGAATAAAGGAAACACCTTGTGGACCACATATGATGTGGGTCCCACATAATATTAAATCATTTCTGATTTAATATAATTTAATATTGAATCAGAAATGAATTAATACTGTGTGGGACCCACATTATATGTGGTCTACAAAGTGTTCCTTTATTACTTTAAAAATGGGTGGTTCTCGTATGATCTATATATATATATATATATATAGGGGAGGGATCATATGAGAACGCTACCAATTTAAAGAAACAAAGGAATTCATTTGGGACCACATATGATGTGGGTCCCACATAATATTAAATCATTTATGATTTAATATTAAATCATTTATGATTTAATATTAAATCATAAATGATTTAATATTATGTGGGACCCACATCATATGTGATCCACAATAATCCCTTTGTTTCTTTAAAAATGCAAAGTTCTCATTTGAACTTTCCTCTATATATATATATATATATATATAGGGTTGGGTTCACGTGATACCAGCCTGTTTCCGTGAGACCCATGAGACCACCTTTTTACTCTTAAAACTTCACAACAAAAACAACTGTGAATGTAAAAAAAATTGAATCTTCACAGCAAAAACATTGTGAAGGTTATCTTCACAGCAAAAACACTATGAAGGTTACCTTCATAGCAAAAACACTGTGAAACTTCCTATTTTTTTACCTTCACAGTGTTTTTGCTGTGAAATTTCAAGTGTAAAAAGGTGGTCTCACGGGTTTCAGGGAAACAGACTGGTCTCACACGATCCAAAATCTATATATATATATATATATATATATATGAAACAAGTTCATACGAGAATGAACAATTTGAAGACCTATTGATTCAAAAACAATTAACAAAATCGTGTGCTAACTCCCTACGAGAATGACTAAATTACATACAAAATTTCATTAATGACAAAAAAAGTGTGCAGACAACCCTATGGTCGGGTGTCAAAGTCGCTTGAATCATATGTGATTTTGTACGTGATGTTAGTGTAAAATGACACGTGATTCGGCCATTCTCTTATTTTCTTAAACACATATCATTCTCGTATGAACTCGACTCTCTCTCTCTCTCTCAGTATATATATATATATATACATAGGGTTGAGTTCCAGTGAGAAAGAGAGTTGACGTGAGAAGCGTAAGAAGGGATCTCCACCCTTGCATGCACATTAGAATGAGATGTACCGAGATGAGGTGCACCAAAATGACTAGATCAACTCCCTTCTAAAGCTTAATTCATGGGTGGGTATGTGATTAAAAGTGATCAAGAGTCCAGATATCTGCTTATGCTTCTCAACTTAACTGTCTTCTCACACAATCCTATGCGAATATATATATATATATATATATATATAGGTTGTTTATGGAGTGCATAACCTAATCAAACCCAAAACCCAAAATAAATATAGGAATAGAAAACTAGAGGGAGGTTCAAGAGAAAACGCTAAATAAGAGAAAACTGAGTAACACCTTGGGAGGCCGCCATCTGGTAACATGCATTTGTGCATATGCACTAATGCATATTTATGCATTGATGCATAGAAAAAAGGAGCTCCAATTGCGTATATGCATTTTTGCATGCGCACTAATGCATATTTATGCATTTATGCATAGAAAAAAATACCGTCCAGATAACGGACTCTCAGGGTGTTATTCAGTTTTCTTTTTTTTAGCGTTTTCTCCTGAACCTCCCTCTAGAAAACTATACACAACTATACACAAAGTTACAGATATATAAATATATAGGGTCAAGTTCAAGGAAAAACGCTAAAAAAAAGAACTGAAGAACACTCTGAGAACCCTCTATTTGAAGGGTATGCACTAATGCATACTGATAATTTGTAACATGCATTTGTACAATTGCATCAATGTTTATATAAGTATAAAGGCATTGGTGCAAAGAAAAAAACGCTTGTATGCATATGTGCATACCGTCCGGATGGAGGGTATTTCTTCAATTTATTTTTTATTGTTTTCCCTTGAACCTCCATCTCTCTCTCAATAAATATATATATATATATATATATAGAGAGAGAGAGAGAGAAAGAAAAAAAAGTTCAAATACGAAATCTAATTTTATTGAGGACAAAGGAGAGCGTGACATGTGTCCATTCAGTCTGAATAATGAAAGGCATTCGGTACGAATAACGAAGATGAATTTCATACACTATTCAGAGTGAATAAAACAACATTTAGTCTGAATATATTCAGACTGAAAGAGACATTTGTTATGGTGTTCTTTATCCTCACATTCAGTGTGAATATATACCCTACCACACCCCTACCGTCAAAACGGAGTATGATAGATGTGAACATTCGAGCAAAATTT
This sequence comes from Silybum marianum, assembly GCA_036898165.1. Lineage (NCBI taxonomy): Eukaryota > Viridiplantae > Streptophyta > Magnoliopsida > Asterales > Asteraceae > Silybum > Silybum marianum. The sequence continues at coordinate 8,778,746 of CM072529.1, read as the reverse complement.
TAAAAATAGAGACGAAGGGAGAGATCATTGGAAATGATAATGTACAACTAGGGGTGGCAAAAAAGTGACCCAACCCGTCAACCCAACCCGAACCCAACCCATTAGTAGCAGGTTGGGTTGAGATTTTCAACCCATTTAACTTAAATGGGTCAACCCGCCTAACCCATTTAATAAATGGGTTGGGTTGGGTTGGGTTGAAATTTCTAACCTATTTTTGACCTGTTTTCAACCCATTTACAACCTGTTTGTAACCCATTTATAACCTATTGGTAACCCATTTATAACATGTTTTTAACCCATTAGTAATCTATTTACAACCCATTAATAACCTGATTTTACTCAATATATTTTATTTTATTTTTAAAATATAATTTTTAGAAATTAGTATTAAAGAAATTGAACCTAAATAGGAAAACCCTAGTTTGCTCTATCTGCTCTGATCTTCCTCTGGCGTCTCTGCTCTCGTTATCCTCCGGCGGGCGGCGACTGTCGTCTCTTTCTCTCGCCGGTGTCATCTCTTTATCTCGTGACTCTCATCGACTCGTTCTGTTGTTCAATTATTTAACAGATTGGGTTGAAATTAAATGGGTCAACCCAGATTTTGTTTTATGCATTGTAAAAATTAAATGGGTCAACCCAGGTTGAACCCATTTATTTAACAGGTTGGGTTGAAATTTTGTAAACAGGTTGAACCCATTTAAGTTGCAGGTTGGGTTGAGTTGAAAATCTCAACCCATTTAATTAAATGGGTTGGGTTGGGTTGAGATTTTCGACCTGTTTAATAAATGGGTTGAACCCGAACCCAACCCAGGTCGACCCATTGCCACCTCTATGTACAACACGTACTATGAGGTAGAAATTACGTGAATGACACACACTTGACCAATGGAGACCTTTTTATGATCAACAAAATGGATATCTATTTCAATATGTTTAACGTGTTATATATGTTGAACCGGATTCAAGAAAAGAGAAACCGTACGAACATGGAGCAATAAATTTCATAATCATCTAGATGTGATACTTATATTTGTTATAATAACACATACAACATACTTGACTCGATTTGCATTAGATTGTGTATGACGTAGCGTAGATTTACGGAAGGACCGACAAGCCTCTAAACCCTTTAGGGTTGAGAACTACGGTTTGTAAAACTCAAAAAAATAAGAGAAAACTCTTAAGAATCTCAAAGAGAAGAATTATATTGAATAATAATGTAATTAACAATATAGTAAACCTATTCTATTTATAATCTAAACTATAGAATAAATCAAACTTAATTAGGAAAAAATAATTATTAAACTTAAGTTTAAAACTAATCTTAACTAATTAATTAAACTAATAATTTAGGAAACAAAAGATAATGATAAAAGAAAAAGAATTAATAATGATGGTAACTCCATTTTGTTGGAAACGTGGCAAATAATGGAAACCATGGGTTTATTATGGAAAGCATGACATGGATCAGTGTACTATATATTGCTCCTTCTTGTTCATCAACAATAATTTAGGAGAATAGAACCTATGACCACATACACAGAGGCCATATACACATAATCACCTAAACTAAGCACAATTCATTAATAACATTTTTAATATCTAGTATTAAAGGAATAAAACACAGAGGTCATGGCCCTCCTAGGCCCCTATTGTGTTCTGCCTTTGGGTTTGGGTGTGGGTCGAGCTACTTTGTACATACGTTCGTGTCTGTTTTCTTTATTTGATTGCCAAATTTCGGGCTTTCTTTGGGCTCGTCTTTTTTTTCTCCAAAGATCGAAAAAAAACTCTAATAATCCTTGAATCCTCTCTGTATTAGTGTAACCTCTATATGTTGTTTTTTCGGTATTATAACAATAGTTTGTAATGATAAAAATATATTGAGCCACAGATGTTTTAATTATATCTGATTTTTGAATTCAACTATAAATAAACTGGACTTGTATAATTTACGAAGCCCAAATGGAGTTGGTCAAATAAATGGGCTAAGCCCATGAGAAGGCCCAACAGTCATAGACAGAGGAAGCAGAAATTTGACTAGAGACACGCTAAAATTTAAGTAGTTTTTGGTGAACTCCAAAGCCATTCCAATTTTTTAGGTCCTATAACATTTATGCATATATTATATTTAATGTCTTATAAGATGAAACAACAAATATGTCTTAAAATGACTAAATAACATTAAATATTTACTTAATTATAATTAAATTTTTATATTTTTTTAAAACAAAATCTTTAATCTGTTCTTTATGATCAATTTTCTCTCTAGGGAAAGGAATTGGGCTAAAACGTTATAATTGAGCTGATTATTAAAATATCTATCACTACAAAATAAAGAGGCTTCACGTATGGAAAAATTCGTCCATATTTCGCTTGAAAAAGCCATCACCAGCGGGTCTCAATCACGGATTTTCAGCGGATTTCCAATCACAGACGGAAAAATCTGTAGGTGATGGGCATTCAACCCGTAATCTGACACAAATCCGTTGGTAATAACCTTCGGAAAAATCCATTCAAGAAGTCTCTTTGTTTTGTAGTGTATAACTAGGTCAATTAAAAGTTAAAACATGTATAGTTGAGTTGAGCATAAAAACTGTTGAGGCCTTGTATCATATATCTCACATTAATACATCCGTATAATACCTTCGGGCACAATTATGGTAAAATCTCAAAGGAGGAAGGATAACCTAATTAAATTGCGTCGTTAATATATAGGATTACATGGAAAGAATATGAACATACACAAGGTAATTATATACAAAAGCTGAATATCCATAAGTAAACTATATTTCCATGTATTTTATCATCCCCTCTCCATTGGAGCGAGAAGAGACATGAAGTCGTGAGACAAAGATGATCACCAGAGGCCTTTAAGGAACATATTGGTGTATATTTGCTTGGGATTAGACATAATTGTGCAAGGATTATTCTTAGTTACTCATCAACAGTTGCTACAACTAAATGCATTAGTAAATTTGCTTGGGATTGTCCTTTCATAAAACAGTCATGTCAACTTAAGGCCCAATTCTCATTATGTAGGTTGTCCGGATACCCAACCCTGCAAGTACAATATTGGGGGTTGCATATTTCATGGAGATTCTTTGATTTCATGGAAATCCAAAAAAATGATCCATTCTTTCCTTTTTTCACCAAGGCTAAATATAGCACATTGTTGTTGAGAAGAACACTCAAAACCCAAAGAAGCAGGGCCGTCCCTAAGAGTGTGCGAGGCTGTTCCGTCGCACAGGGCCTCCGATCGTCGGGGGCCTCCGAAATTATTTTAATTTATATGTATAATAATTAGAATATAAATAAGAAATTCCAATACTTTATCAAAACCAACATCTAGCTCAGCGTGAGGCGCTGTCAAAAGTGTATGATCCAACCCGGGTTCCAATCCTAGCATCAACATATTTACATTTTCAGGTTCTTTCATTATTATTTTAAATAATCTTTTTATTATATATTTTATTTTTATTATATATTTCTTTTTATTTCTAGTTACTTATTTATCTCAGTCATTAAAATATAAAGTGACCTTATATGTATTTATTTTAATTTTTATAGGCTCTTTAAATCCCGTTTACCTATTATTTTTTACATATAATATTTATTAGAGTAAACTACGATTTTGGTCCTTATGGTTTACCATTTATAACGATTTTGGTCCCTGTGGTTTCATTTTGCTTCTATTTTGATCCTTACATCTAACAGAGTTAACGAAGCTGTTAAAAAAGTTTTAAAAATTTACATATTTAGTCCTTGTGCTATATAAATTTTAAATATTTAATCCTAAATTTCATTTATTGTATTACTAACTATAATTTGACACTTATTTTTATATATATATATATATTATCATTTTTGTTTTTCATTCTTTAATATATTTTAATACTATAAATATGTTATTTTTTATACATATTTTGATACTTTTTTAATATTTTAATTAATAACTCTTTTTATTATTTAATGAAATTTTTAATATTTATTTAAAAGCGGTTGATTTTTTAATTTTTTTTTAAAACTGATTGGTTTAAAATGAGGAAAAAAATTGCGAATCATTAAAATTATTGATAAATAAGTGATATTTTTTTTTCAAAATTTTATATTTATTTTAAATTGTCATTTGAAAAAGTTTTAAAAAGAATTCGAGAAAAAGATATTTTATTTATACCCAATAGGTTGTTTTTATTAAATACATTTTTTCAGAGGATAATTTAAAATAAATATAAAATTTTGAAAAAAAACTCATTATTTATTTATCAATAATTTTAATGATTCGTAATTTTTTTCTCATTTTAAACCAATCTGTTTATAAAACAAGTTTAATAATAATACCAACCCGTTTTAAATAAATAAATAAAACTTCGATTAAACAATAAAAAGAGTTATTAATTCAAATAATAATTTAAAATAAACATAAAATTTTGAAAAAAAAAACATCACTTATTTATCAATAATTTTAATAATTCACAATTTTTTCTCATTTTAAACCAATCTGTTTTTTTTAAATTAGTAAAAAAATCAACTGTTTTTAAATAAATAATAAAACTTTGACTAAATAATAAAAAGAGTTATTAATTAAAATATTAAAAAAAGTTATTTATTTTAGTAATTATAAGTAAATAAAAAAAGTATCAAAATATGTATAAAAAATAACATATATATAGTATTAGAATATATTAAAGAGGAAAAACAAAAATGATAATATATATATATATATATATATATATAAGTGTCAAATTTTAGTTGGTAATATAATAAATGGAATTTAGGATTAAATATTTAAAATTTATATAACATAAGGACTAAAGATGTAAATTTTCAAAACTTTTTTAACGGCTCCGTTAATTCTATTAAATGTAAGGATCAAAATAGAAACAAAATGAAACCACAGGAACCAAAAAAGCATTTTTTAAACCACAGGGACCAAAATCGTTATAAATGGTAAACCACAAGGACCAAAATCGTAGTTTACTCTATTTATTATTTGTTAAATATGTCTATAGTAGTGTTATTGTAGTACTGACGAATGAATTACTTTTTTATATTCATTGTAAATAAACTATGTGTGTTATATATTGCATTATTGTATGATTACTTTTAATTTTTCTTACTAACTAATGTTTTATTGTTAGAGAAATTTTTTTATATTACGTATATATCTTTGTAAAGTTTGATGTTGCAGTAATGAGAATTCCCTTATTTATTTGATGAGAAATGCGAAACGAAAAAAGAAAAGATCCCCCGTTAGGTTAGGAATGATATTCCGCTCCCTGTCCCCCTTTTCACAGAAAATGGAGAGATGAATTGATGTATTTTTTGAATCCGGCGTCAGGACTGACTGGGCTCGAACCCGCAACCTCCGCCTTGACAGGGCGGTGCTCTGACCGATTGAACTTTATCAGAAGGATAGTTAAGTAATTTATAAAATAAATTCAATTTAGGGACAATGATTTGTATTCTTTAAATGTTTTAATAATAATTAAATTAGAAAGAAGAATATATATATATATATATGTGAGTTTTAGTGGTTTAGAATGATAGGGGAGGGATCATACGAGAACCATTCATTTTTAAAGGAATAAAGGAACACTTTGTGGACCACATATGATGTGGGTCCCACATAACAAATGATTTGATATTAAATCATATTAAATCAGAAATGATTTAATATTACGTGGGACCCACATCATATGTGGTCCATAAGGTGTTCATTTAATCCTTTAAATTTACAAAGTTCTCATTTGAACTTTCCTCTAGAATGATATATACGTAGTTTCAAACTTTACAAAGATATATACGTAATATAGAAGTTTTAAAGGATATAAATGAAATTTTCCCTTAACGTTCAATTTGATTTTTATTTAAATATTTTTACAATTATTTTTACTTCCCGCATATATTCTAATAGAACATAATTTATTTTTGAATTTAATAATAAAACATTTAATAAATAACATAATAAAAATAATATAATAGCATATTTAAAATTTTGAACAGGGCCTCCAAAATATCATGAACTCCCTGCAAAGAAGCACTTCTTTTCTTGTAACTTTCTTCAAGCAACTCTTCATATAGACTCAATGATCTCTTTTCACTTGATAATTACAAACTCAACGAAACCATGTATTTATAGGATGAGAGGACTAATCACAACCACATACCCTTGTTAATTGAGAACACAATTTCTAATCCAAACCTTATTAAATAAATAAATATACTCTAAGACTTTCTAACTTATATTTTAGATAATTCTCCATATCTTGGGTTTTTGGACTTCATGGGCTCCTATCATGGATAAAACAAGTTCATAATTCAACCCCCCCCCCCCCCCTTCCCCCCCCCCCCACATCCTTGTCAGTCTTAGGTTTCTTGTTTGTCTTAGTTTTCTTGGTTTTCTTGTCAGTCTTAGTTTTCTTATTAGTATTCTGTATCTCATCGTCAGTATGAGTTTTCTTGTTAGGTATCTGTACGTTTAAAGCTGTTTTACAAGATGAAGCACACTTTTTAGTCTTATAAAATCTTCAAACTTGAGCAGTTGGGTGAAGATATCTGCAATATGATATTGAGACCATACAAACTCTAAATGCACATCTTTTCTAGCTACACACTTCCATATGTAATTATAGCGAGTATCAATATGCTTAGACCGATCACGAAAAATCGGATTCTTTGCTAAGGCAATAGTTGACTTATTGTTGATGCAAATCTCTGTTGGCTTTTCCTGAATCAAATTTATCCCCTTTAACCAAACTATAGCACCCCAACTTTTAGAGGCTTTTATTTGGGTTTATGGTGATTGTTTATCCATTAAAAAGAAATTTAGTAATGTTTTATATAAGTATCATATTGGAGCCATCGAGGATCAAATCGTGATAAAAAAAACATAAGAGTAACGCGAAAAAGGGAGCCTCGCGACATGGCGCACGACCTTGGGTCACAACCAAGGACACATATGTCACTGTTGGCGTGGTAGGGCACATACGCGACTTGATGTGCAACCTCAGGTCTTGGGCAAGGTCATGGAAAGCAGTCAGGGAATTTTTAAGCTGATTTTTAGGAGTTTTCTCACTTTTTCTCAACTAACTCTTATCCTGTTCCATTCCCTTATTTGATCTGATTACATTTGGCACTTTAGGCTCGACTTTGAAGATCATTAGGAACATCTCTTTTTAAGAGTCAATTGTTGAAGGTAACCCTCTAACCCATTCTTTTAATATCTAGGGTTTGGTTCGCCCCCCTTCCCTAACCCTTATTCTTCTTTCCGGGTTTTTGTTTGTGTGTGTATGTTTTGGTAGTAAAGGAGGTGTTTTTGAGGGCTTTGGACTATAGATCTTGAGTTGTGGCTTGAGGATTTCAAGTCCTCATCAAAGGAAACTCAAACGTTTGGTTTGAAATCTAGATTTAGTATAAATTTAGCAAGGTGAGTTCAAGTTTCGTTGTGAAAATATTGTACATGTAAAAAATGTGACTAAATTTATATGGCATTGATAAAAGTTGTATTTCTATTAGTGAATGAAACATATATATATATATATATATATATATAGCAAATTAGCAATTACTTCATATTCTCATCCATTGATCCGACCAATTGACTTCAAATTTATATGGGATTTATCGTGTTCATTTGTAAATGTTGATAGAAGCCATAACTTAAAAAACCAACCTTAGTTAAGGCTCAATTATTAAACTCTAATCTACAATCAATAATTAACATTTATCCAAGAACACATTCTCACTTACTTGGATTAAGTTTTAGCTTTGGTTTCTAAATTGAACTAATAATATATGTATTTATATTTTGGGATGTAAACTGGATTAAAATATATACATATTTTTGGGTTGTAAATTATAATGTTGTATATTATATATATATATATATATATATATATAATTTTATCGAAATAATATATATTAGCGGCGGCGGGTTGACGGTTTGGTTAGGTTGAGTTTTGCTAACCCAATTTTAACCCTCCTAATTAGTGGTTTGGTGGCTTGGTGGGTTGGGTTTAATCAGGTTGTTAGCGGGTTGGGCGGTTTTCGTGAGATTACGGTTTTTTGTACACCCCTATTCGGCGGTGGTGCAGATGAAGGTGGTGGCCGGCGGTGGTTCAAATGACGGTGGTGGTCAGTGGTGGTTCAGATCGATAGTGGTCGGTGACGGTTCCGATCGGTGGTGGTTAATAGTGGTTCAGATGACGGTGGTTCAGATTGATGGTGGTCGGTGACGGTTCAGATCGGTAATGGTCAGAAGTTGTTCAGATGATGGTGGTAGTAGGCGGTAGTTCAGATCAGTGGTGGTCGACAGTAGTTCAGATCAGTGGTGGTTGGTGGTTATTCAAATCGAGAAGGAGGCGTGCGACTATTTTATCATAATATGGTTAAGGGGCATATTTGGAATTATAAAATTAGAACATTCCATTCTACCAAAATACCACCTTATTGCCAATGAATGTTGAATTCCCTTATTTGTGGAATTTAATGGAATTTGAAGATTCCTTCCATAAAAAAAAAATGAACCAAACGAGGGAAAGGAATTTGGTCAATGAAATTCAACATTCCAATTCCATCAGATTCCTCCAGAATCTATGAAACCAACGCCACCTTAAAGTGATTTCCTTAGGATTTATCAAATGTTGATGGCTACGTGATGAAATTACATATTTTGGACATTTGGTTTTATAAAATCTTGAGAATTACATATATTTGGGTTTTTTTGGGACATGTTGATAATATATCATAAAGTGTGTAGATTTTACTGATTTATATCTCATATGGGATTAATTGATGTTAATACACTTTGGAGATTTGATTTTATAAGTCATTCGAAAAATGAATATGATTGAGTTTTGTTGGATTTTGTAGTGCATTGGGTCATGAGACTTGCTAAACTATTTGAATGCATTTAGGGGCCTATAATGACTCGATTTTGTTTAGCCAAACATATTGAAGAGCTTATTGCTTATACTTGAATGAAATTTTTTGGGGGAATTTTGCTCCACTTTTGAATTAATAATGAAGGTATTCAAACCACTTAGTGTATAAGTTACATTGGGTATTCACATTAATTGATTAGTTAAATGAGTCATTGAATCTTTGGCTTAGTGACTCAAATGGGTTATAGGGACATTTGTTCAGTTTAATTTTCTTAGTATCGAGCTTTGGAACATGATGTTTAATATGACATATTTATTTGGAAATTACATGTTTTAAGTGTGTTAGTCATTCATTTGAAGTCATGTAATTTAGACTGTAGTGTAATTGATGCATACGCATCGGAATTTGTTTGAAAATGGGGTCAATATCCTTGTTTTGTAGCTTGGTGCCTATACTAGCGATAGACCTAGAGTGGTTGAGTTTGGTTCTCATACTCGTGATAGACCTAGAGTGTTTGAGTTTGGTGCCTATACGAGTATTAGACCTAGAGTGGTTGAGGTTGGTTTCTATACGAGTGATAGACCTGGAGTGGTTGAGCTTGATGGCTTATTAAACCGTAGACCTGAATATTGGTGTGTAGATATCCCATTAACATAGAGAAATGGCTAACTTTTGTTTTCTATCACATCCAATTGAATCGGGTCGTCCTCATCACCAAAATGAGTGTTTTGAATATGGCTCTATATCAATGTTTTTGGTGTTTTTTTGGGTATGGAATGTACCCATTATTTGATGTCTCAGATGTCTTTTGGTACGCAGTCAGAACAGAACAGAACAGCTGTTCCACGTTTGGTAAAACATGATATGCCGGAACAGGACAGGACAGAACATGACAGAATGACCAATTTACCCCTAATGAGCTGGTTAGTGTTTTTTTTTAACAAATAATCAATCTAAATGAAAATTAACAAATAATACTTGAAGATACAAAAACCATCTAAAATAAATATTGTTTAAAAAAGCACATATTCATTAATCAAAAGACTTAAAACATAATGTTTACCGACACACATCCTACACAAAAGTTCAGATGTTCATCATTTTACGAAAAGACATAAAGACAAAAGTTCAAATGTTTACCAACTAACATCACATGCCTAATTTGGTTAAGATGGTCCTCACAAATTCAAGCTTGAAACTAGCATCCATGGAAGTCCAAAAGCGTAGTTGAATCGGGTTATTGCAAAAATGCATAACAATAGCAATAACTTGGCTTGCATCAAAACCCATTTCGGTTAACTCATGGGGCAAACTTTCGGTAGCCGGAGTACCAACAACCGATATCAACATACCCATTTGGTCAGATACTTTCTCCAACCCCTTTTCAATCATCTTCATTGCATTGTGGGAATCATTAGGAGCACCAACTTTTCTTTTCCTCTTTTTTGATGACGTTTCCCCTTCTTCGAGATTGATGGTAGAAGCGCCATTAGAAGGAGTAGACAATGGTACGGTAAAATCTTCGGTCTCGGCACCGGCTTCACTTTCGAGATTGATGTTATCCATTGCATCCACAACAGATTCCGCCAACGATCCTGGTGCTTGATCTTTCCCAAATATTGTTTTCAATCGCTCATATTGGGGAAACGGTTTGTTGGCGATATAATTTTTGCCCGGATGTTTCTATAAAAAAAATTCATCAATATATATAAATGCATCAATGTAAATGAATATATATATATATATATAATGCATCAATATTATATAATTATATACCAAATAATTACATAAAAAACATAATCATTACCTTTAAGTATTCCTGAAGAACTTCAACATCAACCGTTACGCATTGATTGGCATCATTCCAACCAAACCCGCTTGTGTTTAGCATGTCATAAGCGGTTGAATATTTATCTTTCAACCGCTTTATCTTGTGTTGAACATGCTTTGTTGTTATTTTAACACCCGGTATTCTTTCTCGCATTTTTAAAGTGATTTTCTCATAAGTGCCGTTCCGAAAAGAGCCATTATCACTCCGGCCACCGCCCGCTACAATCTCTTGAAGGATGCTAATTAGTACATCCTCTTCTTGGATACTCCAGTTACGTCTATCCGCCATCTACTAAATAATAATACATCACATTATGATTTATAAAATTCAACACTAATAAACACACAATACATTATGATAATGTTCTAAAATTCAACAATAATAAATACACAATACATTATGATAACACACAATACATTATGATAACGTTTTAAAACTCAACAATAATAAAACAATTAATTGATTCTAGTTTACATCCACGACTCAAACATCTCTAGGGCTATGTCATCTCTCCATTGAGTCCATTCATTACTTGATTCAACATCATCAAGTTGCTTTTCCCCGATAGGCGTATCTTCTAGTGTGAGTGTAGTGTTTTCCTCCGGATCAATAGCCATGTACATCTTAATAAAATTATGTAGTAAAGCACATGCTATGACCATTCGTCCTTGAAGTTTTATTGGATAGAAAGAAGGACTTCGTAATATGGCCCAACGTTTCTTCAAGATACCAAAACACCTTTCTATGATATTCCTAGCTGATGAGTGCTTCATGTTAAAATATTCTTCCTTAGTTGTAGGTTTATGACCAATGTGTTCCTATTCTCGTAAATGATACCTAGTACCTCTATATGGTGCCAAAAACTCGTTGCTATTAACATATCCTGCATCCGCCAAATAATAATTACCCAATGGGACCTTTAAACCATTATTCCTTGTAACTGCATCTAGTAGTACTCTAGAATACCTAGCTGAACCTTCCCAACCGGATAAAACATAGACAAACTTCATGTCCCTAGTGCATACACCTAATACATTAATTGCAATATTTCCTTTTCTTGTTCGGTATCTTGGTTTGTCTGACTCGGGTACGGTCACTTCAATATATGTTCCATCTATTGCACCTAGACAACCCTATAAACAAAAGAACTTGGTTTTAACTAAATGGTAAAGGTTTAATAAAATGAATAATGAGATAGGTTAATGATGATTACCTTAAACCATTTCCATCTTCTGTCGATACATTCATCCTCTACCGGTGTTGGTTTAACAAACAACATGTCTTGCAAACGCAATAAAGCACCTAAAACTCGATGAACATACCTACTTATTGTTTCCCCCGACCTATAAAACCTAACTTGAAGACATCTATTTTTTGTGTGATGTGCTAATATGTTTACAAATGTAGCCACTTGTTCCTCAATTGTAACATTACCACCATATAATAGGCCACTACAAGTTTTTGCAACTTACACAAAATAGCAAATGCATTCCTATCCATCCACAACTCATTTACACAAATAATGTCTTTCATGTGTGATGCGTTGGATTTCTGTTGATCTAATTTGATATGTAGTAAAAGTTCGTTGTCTTAAAGTTCTCCTCTCATGTTGTCTCTGTTCATTTCGATGCCTTTGTTCATTTTCACGTAACAACATCGCAAACTTGAATAAAAGTAGGAGCAAATCGATGTAAGCTTTCATGACGCTAATAACTTCCACAAGATGGTTTTGATACATTCAACAAATAGACAACCAAAAAGGCAATGATCAAATATGACCAACAATGAATTATACCTAAAAAAGATGAAGAACAAAAAAAATCATGGGGAAACCTATTTTTACATGGATTAAACAAAACCACAACAAGTTATACCAAGTTATACCACCTAAAAATCATTTCTTTTTAACCAAGTTATACCTTAAAAATCATGAAGAACAAAAAAAATCATGGAGAAACCTATTTTTACATGGATTAAACAAAACCACAACAAGTTATACCAAGTTATACCACCAAAAAAATCATTTCTTTTTATCCAAGTTATACCTAAAAAAATCAGTGGAGAGAAGCAGAAAAGAAATCGACAAACTTATCGACATTAAGAAAAGAAAGAGAAGAAATCGATTTTTTCAAGAGAAATCGACATCAAGAATATCGATTTCTTCTCTAGAAATTGACCACAACAATAGCGATTTCTTCTCTGTAGAAATCAACAGCAACAAGAGAAAGGGGAAATCGACAGCAACAAGAGAAAGGGGAAACCTGAGCTAGGGGAAATCGAGAATGAGGAAGAAATCGACAGCAAACCTGAGCGTGAGGAAGAAAATCGACAGCAAACTTCGTGATTTTGAGGAAGAAATCGACAGCAACACAGTGGAGAGAAGCAGCCGTGGGTTTACTCTGGGAGAAGCAGGCGTGAGAAAGAGAATGGGCGTGTATATTAGGTTAGGGTAAAATGGTCTTTTTTTTTGTTCTACTTAGTTCCATGGGGTAAGGGGTGAACACGCGTGTCCTTGTGGTGTTTCACTTAGTTCCTGTTCCACTTATTTAAAATAGCACCAAACATGGGGCTAATGTGTTCTGTTCCACCCTGTTCACCCTACCAAACGCACCCTACGAGTGATAGACCTGGAGTGGTTGAGCTTTATGACTTATTAAACCGTAGACCTGAATATTGGTGTGTAGATATCCCATTAACATAGAGAAATGGCCAACTTTTGTTTTCTGTTACATCCAATTGAATCGGGTCGTCCCCATCACCAAAATGAGTGTTTTGAATATGGCTTTATATCAATGTTTTTGGTGTTTTTTTTGGTATGGAATGTACCCATTATTTGATGTCTCAGATGTCGTTTATTATCCATATTTATTGCTTTCAATACTTGAGTTCTACCTATATTTCCGGTAGTTGAACATCAAACATTATTCATACTTTGAGTGAGCAGTGAGTTTTTATTTCATATTTGAATGGGTGTATTGATATAGAGTTTGCATCATGAAAATGGTGGCTACTGGAAATATGTTGTTTTCGGA